>JAJEJO010049623.1:161141-294451 GCA_020662805.1 Glaucomys volans
AAAAAAAATAAATAAATAAAATAAAAAATAAAAAAAAATGACCATAGCTAAAGGAGGTGGGAGATACCACAGGTCTGCAAAATCCAAGATGTTCCCAAGTAAGCAGCTCTGTTTACTCCATATTCTTCTCCTGAGCTCTTTCATCTGATATGCAAAGCACAGCAAAATGTCTACAGAGATGATTGTGTCATGCCTATTACTATTTAATTCACTTGCATGTAACAATTCTATTATAATCTCAGGACCATGACAACCAGGAGTGGTTCTACCTTTGGGGAGGTCTCAGCTTTGCTTGCTCAATCTTCTGCTAAGGTATGGACTCATCTCATTGTAATAGCTGCAAGAATGCCATGTTTCTGTAGCATTGCAGTGGCTTTTTGTATATCCTTCTGATCCATACATTTCTCTCCAAATCAATTTTATTCCCACTAATTAGCCTTGCTAAGTTTCCCTTCTTTAATATACGAAGTTCCTCCTCAAATCTCAGTAGCATTCTTTTGAAATTCATCTTGGACTTTTGGACCAAGTGCCACTCACTGCAGGTAAGCCTGGCCTGAACATCTGTTGTGGGGTCCCTAGATGCATATCTCTGCAACTCTGAAAGCATCCATGATTCTGACTACTGAGTTTGTGAACTCCTGGAAGTAAGGATTGTATCCTTGCTAATCTGATCCCTAAAGTATTTTAGCATGGTGACCTCTTGTTTTGTTTTTTCCAAACAAAAATTGCATTGTTATTTATTTCTGATTATAAAAATAATCCATGCTTGATATAAAACTTTCAAACAATATAAATTAGTATACTAAAGTAAGGAAAACATTACCTTAAATTCTACCACTTGGGGATTAGTACAATTCACAACCTTTGGGACCCTTTTCTGCACACAAATGTAATTTTGTCCAATTGGAATGTATTCTTTTGGTTGAATGATACATTGTTATAATTTCAGCAAATACAAATATTAAAATAGGCATTTATTTTCACTGGATTGAGTTATAATATAAACAGAAGCCTATGGCTGTTTATGATTCGTATAGCTTCATTTAGTTTTTCTCCCCACTCTTCAATTTTTTTCTCTTCACTTCTCTCTTTAACTAGGGCTCCCAGCAACCCCTGAGGGGCAGCCTTGGCTGCCACAGTTGCCAGGGAGAGGAAGAGAAGGAAGGAGGTGCAGGTGGTCAGGCAGTGGGAGGCACACTCCATGCTGTCACTTCCAGGAGAATTGGCCCTCTCTATTCCTGCCAGGTGGGAGTTGAAGTGACGTCAATCTCCCATTTTATACTGTCTCCTTATTTTGTTTCACTCCCTCCACCCCTCTGCCTACTGCCCAGGCAGCAGAAGGGAGGTAGCTGCAGTGAGGTATCTGCATGGTCATCAGGCTTCTCGGGCGATTCTGAGTTGGAGGGTGCACAGCTACTCTCTGAGACATGCTGCTCTACTCATTGCAGACAGGTGCATCTCACGGCTGAAGAGGAATTGCCTGGGGAGATGGTTAATAATACAAACTCCTGTACCTCATGCCTGGAGATTCTGATTCTGTAGGGCTGGGATGCGGCCCAAGATGTTTTTTTTCTTTTTTAAAGATCTCTAAATGATCCTGATGAGCAGCCCAGTTGGCCCATGGTCTATCCTCTGGATTCTCAAAGTGTGGTTCATGGACCATCTTCATCATCATCACTGGGGAGCTTATCAGAAATGCAGGACTTTAGGTGTCACCTGCTAAATCAGAGCCTTATTTTAACAAGATCCCCAGATTATTTGTATTGCACATTAAAGTTTGAGAAATTCTGCTGTATCCCACTGCTGTATGACAGATAAATTTTTCTTTGTGAGATTCAGATAAAACATTGTGACTTACCTGTATCCTA
The DNA here is from genome assembly GCA_020662805.1 of Glaucomys volans. Taxonomy (NCBI): domain Eukaryota; kingdom Metazoa; phylum Chordata; class Mammalia; order Rodentia; family Sciuridae; genus Glaucomys; species Glaucomys volans. Next base: position 163,010 of record JAJEJO010049623.1, read on the forward strand.
CCTATCTGTTGGTGAGATTTTTAAAAATATGCCTGCAACTTATGGCAACATTTTCCTAAAAGAGAGGTGGTAAATAGCACAGATCATTCCAAGTTAAAGGAAACTGTCATTTTGAAACATGGCCTATCCTTGATTTTTATGCATGAACTCTTCATGAAAGAATCCAAGACTTATATGAATATTTTAGATTAAAAGTTAAAATTGGACCATATTTTTCTCCTTAGAGTGATTTGATGTCTTAGTTCTTAAATAAAAAAGCTCTCGTAAAAAATTCAAGTGGTCTTAGGTAATGTTTGTACCAATTTATGTACTGCTGATGTCCAACAAATAACAACTGCTTTTCAGGAGAATAAAAACAGCAATTTATTGTTCATTTTAATCAGTGCACTCATACCCCCCACCAGTTCCTGTGGAGCCATCATTCAGGTAAACCTTTGGCCTTCTATGTTGTTTATGAAAGCTTCTTTGCTAGAATTGTGATTCACCTAGATTTGTCCCAGAAAAACCATCCTTAAGCATCAGCATGCCATGCATTCAAGTTATTATTTCCTAAAGATACCACAAAGAATTACTTCCTTTTCTCTCACTTGGGGAAGGTCATGGAATTATTTCTCCATTTATTTAGTTTAGATGGATGGCACAAGTTGTTTGTGATAAGCTGGTATTCAGGGCCACATACTTTCAACTTTTATGATTTTTCTCATTTAGGAACCCCTGTTTTCTGTACGGTTTTTAGAGTCCATCACTTTTCTGTGCCCTCTTGCTCATTGCAAAGCTCACTCCTTGGATGATTTTCCAAACTTTCATAGTTCTACATCCATTAGGGATTTCTTTTTTAAGATGTTATTATTTATTAAAATTTGCTTATTTCACTGCCTGCTGCAGAAGCACTCTTGTGTGTTACAACCACTTGCTTTCATATCTTAGGTATGTGGATTATGCTTATTAGTGCTCAGCTTGGAGGATGTTATATTCATCCACATATAAGTACTCTGCTGTATTGTAAGACTTACAATTTAAGTGAGTTGAACAGTCCTTAGGGATTTCTTTTGGCTCCTTTTAGCAGAAACCTATCTCTGGAGGGGTTGATTAACCTAATAGGGTACCTCACATCTGGAAGAGGGTAGGCTGACTATAGCACCAGCACAGTGACTCTGAGAAATTTGGCTCATTCTATCTTCCTGATCTGCCATCATAGCACATAGTTCTTATCCTGGGGTTTGTAAGATGATTGCTGTGCTCCATAAATTGTGACCACCTTCCATGAATAGACAGTGGAAAAGGGAAAGGTTCTTTGTTTTTAGAGGTCTGCTCCTTTTAAGAAGTTTTCTGTGCAGCCCCTCCCAATAATTTCCACATATATATCTTAAGCCAGAGCTGAGTCACATGACTACAGTTAGATGAAATGGAATCTGGACATGTTTTTATTCCAACCCAACCAAAATGGGTTTCCCTAAATAGAAAAAAAGGGAAAATGTATATTAGGTAGGCAGTTAGCAAGAACTTCCAGTATTACTAAGTTGTAAGTAACTTACGAGATCTTTGCACTGTGAAGGTGAACAAAGCCTTAAGCCAAAAGAATAAACATTGAATAGAATTTCAGGCCTTAGATACTGTGTGCTTAGTCTTTGTGTCTAGGGATGAGAATTTTCTATTGCTTCCCAGCTCTCAGTAGGCAGAATATTTGCCTGCTATTCCTGGGTGTAAGTTGGACCCTGCTTAGATAAGAAACCACAGACTCTACAATGTGAGACGTAGGTCCCCTTAGCTCAGCCCCAGCTGTGCTCTGCTCTGCTTTGGGATGTGATGTTCCTAATTAGAGTCTCTAAAACAGAAAGATCCTCCCAAATCCATGCTTTTATTTTGGGAAGGTGTTAGAATAGTTCTCTTGAATTATGTTTTCTATATTCAGTCAATTGTTTTTATGTGATTAAGATTCTAATGCAATCCATATATGCTCCAATTTTAAAGTGATGACATGTAATTAAGGCAAGGGCTTAATGAAATCAAATTCTTACAGAACTTCAGTTTTTATTGAAGATTCTCTGCTTTTCCTGTCTGGAAAGGCTCTCAATCTGGCACTTATGCTCTCTCTGGGGAGAAGGATAGCTGTCTTTCTGGTCTTATGTTTAGTGTCAAGAGAATGGGAGTCAGGACCCTAGGTGAGGGGAGCTTAGAAATCTGGACAAAATACTGACTTCAACTGAAAAGGTGTTGGTGATCCGGTCTAGAGACTGATAGAAGGAGCAACCAGAGATTTTTTTCTGCTTTCCTAGACCAGAGGGAGAAGTGTGAAGAATGAAAGTGCTGAGTTTTAGACACTTGGTCAACCAGGGAATTTCGAACTGTGAAGAATGAACACAGAAATCTCAGTGATTCTAGGAAGGGTAAACAGCTGAGTATTCTTTGTGTGACCAAGCTAAAGTACTGCATGGCCTTTAATGACAGCCTCAGAAATCTCATAGCATCACTTTAACCTCTCTCCTGAAGTTGAGGCAGCTAGAAATTTGCCTAGATTCAAGGAGAGGAGTCACTGAGCAACCCCTTTTTGCTGGGAGGAATGTCAAAGAATTTTAGGCCTCCAAACAAACAGACAAGACTGTCACCCACTCATTAAACTCGCAGTTGGAATCTTGTGTGTACATTATCAATTTGTGCCACCTTGGACAAAAGACTCAACTTCATTGATATGTACTTTTGTCACATATTAAACAGTAGGTGTCCACCTGGTTGGATTTGGGTAAGGACTAAATAAGACAGATTTACATTGAAGAATCTAGCATGTTGCCTGGAACATAATGTCCAATACTGCTTGAATCTAAATCTGAAAAGTGTTTGGTGGAATACCAAACCTAAAGTGGTATTACCAGGTAAGAATCAGAGATTAAAGGGATTAAGTTGATTTTTTTTTCTATTTCTCTCTGCAGTGGTGGAGATCAAACCTACAGCCCCTATCCCAAGAATTAGGGTTTAATTTGAAAGAGGTAGTGTACTTGTTATGGTTTGGATGTGATGTGTCCCCCAAAAGCTTGTGTGTGATACAATGCAAGATGGTTCAGAGGGGAAATGATTGGGTTGTGAGAGCCTTAACCTAATCAGTGAATTAATCTCCTGATAGGAATTAACTGAGTGGCAACTGAAGTGGTAGGGTGTGGCTGAAGGAGGTGGGAATTGGGTGTGGCTTTGGGTATATATTTGTATCTGGCAAGTGGAGCCTCTCTCTCTCTGCTTCCTGATGATGCGAGCTGCTTCCCTCTGCCACACTCTCCTACCATGATGTTCAGCCTTACCTCGAGTCTGGAGGAATGGAGCTGGCTTTCTATGAACTAAGACCTCTGAAACTGTGAGCCCTCAAATAAACCTTTCTTCCTCTACAATTGTTGTGGTGAGGTCCTTTAGTCACAACAGCGAAAAAGCTGACTAAAACAGTGCTTTTGACAAAGACAGAACCATTGAGGATCTGCTATATACTGGTCATGTCCTTCTGGACAGGGCTATCCCTAATTTAAGAATTACTTGCATTCCAAACTATCAGGTATGATATTTCATATCATTGGTTATGGTTATGGGCAAAAATATTTTCTAAGCATCATTTTCTTCTCCCAACCATAAATACTGTTCATAACTGAACTGTTACAGATATCTTTGTATGTGTTTGAGCTCTTCATCTCTCAGCAAGTTTTGCAGGTATTTGTTTTTCCATTCTTGCATCTATTAAACTTCTTGCATCCTTCAAGTATGGGATTAATTTAGTTGTGATTTCCTGGGGAAGAAATGAGCACTCTGTCCTTAGTCAAAGTCCTTATTTGGAGATGTTTTTCTCTGGACAAATCATTGTGGGTTCTTGGGTACTGTACCATTTAGCTGACTTGGTGTGACAGTTTTAATTAATCAGTGAGAGGAATGAGCCTTCTGAGGAAGCTCTCAGGGGAGTGTGATATGACAGGTGGCTGTTTTTGTTACACACATCTTACCCCAAGAGGAGCAGTGATCAGGGGTAATACTTATGCCTACACCCTGAGAATTATTGAGAGAGAGAATTCTCACAATCCAACAAGTGACCTCACTGATGATCATAACAAGAACTGTGAACTGGCTTTCTGCCTGTGGAGTGGTAAGGCTGTTTCCAGCTTAAGGGTTCAGCATGTCAGATTGTGGATCATATCCTTCTACCAAAGTCCATTTAAATATGTGAAAAACATGGAAAGCTTAGTAATAGGATATGGAAATACGTCAACCATGGTAGTCTCAAGTAGTTCTGCAAATATAATTTATTGTAACTAAATATGACTGATGTTTTTGGTGCCCAAAGTTGAATTCCCTGTGCTTTCCTGTGATTTCATCCATAGCTGTGGGGGTCATTTTCTGTGCACTCTGAAGAGTTATTCCTGCTGTGTCTTGCACAGTCTATTCACACAACATCCTGGGAATATGGCAAGGAGTGAGGCATGGGAGTTAACACCTCTGAATGCAATCCTGAAACAAAGGGGGGCAGGAGTGGGCTCATAATCAAAATGCTGAGGCACATTCTACATTATTTTCCAGAGGGTTCCCAGAAGAGTTGCTCTTCAGTTGGGCATAGCACTAGTCAGTTTGAAAATAGCCTTCCATGGCTTTCTTCCTTCCTTGCTTTACTCTGCCTGCTCCTTTATACCTGACCCCTGACATCATCTCCCAAATGAGCCACCTGCATCTACAACTTTGTTTCATCCCTGCTTTGAGAGAATCCCAAATCAAAACACCAGATATCCTTATTGAAGTGGACTTGAAATTCAGGGGAAGGAGTCCCTCATTCCCACTTTAGTATCTATTGCTTTGCACTGATCCTTGCAGGAGCCAAGGACCACCCCCCCACCTCAACAAAGGACTCAAATAGTGTTGTCAAAGAGGGATGGACTTATGTGGATGATGCCTGATGAGCTGAGTTAATGATTAGAGATTCCAAGAGCAAATTCACCCAAAGGAAGAAGGAATTGGCTATGATTCATTTATTTATTCAATAGGTATTTGCTAGTTTTAGGTACAGTTCTCTCTGCTGGGCATGTATCGATGAATGAAAGCAATTGGAATCTTTGTACTCATGGAGCTTATATTCTAGTGGAGGAAGACAGATAATACATGATTAAAATAATAAAAAAGTAAATTTTAGATTTTTTAAAAGTTTTTAAAGACTTGGGCAGAATAAAGTAAGGAATATTAGCAGTATAGACAGAGAGAGGAATTGTATTAACATAAGAAGGGGGTGGCATGTTAGTCTGTTGAGGGTGACATGTTACTCTGCTCAGGTTGCCATAGCAAAATACCAAGGACAGGGTGGCTTGAACAGCAGCCTTTTATTTTCTCATAGTTCTGGAGGTTAGAAGTTCATGATCAAGGGTGCCAGCAAACTCCATTTCTGGTTATGACTCTCTTCCCAGGTTTTAGATAGCTGCTTTCCCCTATGTCCCCTGGGAAAAGAACTATGATGTCTCTTCATCTTATAAAAATACCAATCCTATTGAATTAAGGCCCCACCCTTATAACCTTACTTAACCTTCTTTTGCCTCCTTATAGGATCCATGTCCAAATACATCATGTTGGGGATTAGGGCTTCAAACTATGAATCTATGGAGGGGCACAATTCAATCCCCAGAAGGTGGTTTGGTTAGGCATCATTTATAAAGTTACATTTCAGAAAAAAAAAAACATGAACAAAGTTGACAGGTTACCATGTTGATATCCAAGGGAAGAGAATTCCTTAACTTCGCCTTCTGCAATGGGGCATATAAAAGCCAGGTTCACCAAGCTGGTCTAAAGGTTAAATGAGGAGCAGTAATTTTAGTTACAGATGGCATCATGGCCCTTACTTGACAATGTCCTCTCCTTGTACCCTTGTGGTCTAGTGGTGAATGAAAGACTAAGAAAAATATGATACTGTATCATAATCCTTTATTCTTCTTAGCCTTTCATTCACCAGTAAGACTCTTGTGTTTACTGTCTAGTTACAAAAATGAAAAGTCTTTAAATTATATAATTTATTGGGATCCAAGTAACCAGTCTGTGGGTACCATGTAACAGCACAAACCAGAGGGAGGGAAGCCATTCCTTGGCTTACCTTAAGGGAGACTGAAAGTGTTAGTGGGGATTGCAACCATCCCTGAGACAGCTCAGCAAGGGTGGAGCCCAGTATAAACAGATGATCAGCCCAGTAAACACAAGGGTCTTACTGCAGAAAGTATCAGATGGACCAGGGGAGAAAGATAAAATGTTGAGAAATAGACCCTCAAATAAATTAGGAAATGAAATCTATGAGAAAAGTGACATCTCAAATTGGTAATAAAAGAAGAACTAACAAATAATGCAAAGATACTCAGTTAACCATGTGGCAAAAAATGAATTTGGAACTCTATTTAAATCCACATGGATTAAGTATTTGAATATTCAAAGTAAAAAAAAGCTCATCATCTATAGCAATTAGAGAAATACAAATCAAAACTACTCTAAGATTTCATCTCACTCCAGTCAGAATGGCAATTATCAAGAGTACAAGCAATAATGAGTGTTGGCGAGGATGTGGGGGAAAAGGTACACTCATACATTGCTGGTGGGATTGCAAATTGGTGTAACCACTATGGAAAGCAGTATGGAGATTCCTTAGAAAACTTGGAATGGAACCAGCAGTGAGGGGAGGGGTAGAGCAGTGGGGATGGGAAGGATGGTAGAATGAGACAGACATTATTGCCCTATATACATGTGTGATTACACTACTGTTGTGACTCAGAATTGTGTACAGCCAGAGGAATGACAAGTTATGCTCCATTTGTGTACAATGTGTCAAATGCATTCTACTGTCATGTATAACCAATTAGAGCAAATAAAAAATTAATTAAAAAACAAAGTAAAAAAATGTTGGAGAAACTATAGGTATGTGCCTTGGGTTAGGAAGGGCTTTCTAAGCACTACCTAAGCAGCAAAAATCAAAAGAAAAAAACTGAAATATTTGACCACAAAGATATGAGGTTCCATATGGTGAAAAGTACCATATCTGTAAAACTGGAAAAATATAACATTTGTGACAAATAATGATTAATATCCTTAGCATTTAAAGGCCTATTATAAATCAATACAAAAAGAAAAAACTAATAAAAATGAATTAAGGTTGTGAGTAGTAAACTTTCTAATAAAGAGACAAATGAAACATTAAAAATGTGATCAAATGCACATTAAAATAATGAGATCTTTTCTGAGAATCGAAAGGCTTGAAAACATTGCTGACACATAGCTTTAACTGAGATATAAGAAAACAGGCACTTTTTCGTATACTGCTGGCTGTTACTGATGAATTATTCTGTTGAGTAATATGGCAATATAAATCATATCCATGAACATATTATTTAGCTCAAAAATTCCACTTCTAATCATTTACCTCAAAGTAGTAATTCAACATATGTATAAAGATGCTTAAATAAGAATGTTTATTTTTATGCTGTTTATGCAAAATAAAAAGAATAATCTAAATGTTTAAGTAGGAGATATGTATAAAATGAATAGTATATGACAATTAAGATTAATGATAAAAGAAGAGTGACTATTTTTCTTGTTTCCTGTATTATCATTTGATGTTACTGTTAAGGTCATTTTATTTTCACAGAATCAGTTGGAGAGTTTCCTTCATTCTCTGATATCTGCAACATTTCTTGTAAGATGGAATATAAGTTTCTTGTAAGTTTGGTGAAACCCATAAAACACCAGTGACTCATAGGATTTGTATGTATGTAAATTTATAACTACCAAATTAGTTTCTTTTTGCAGTTAGGTATCTCTGGGTTTTGTTTCTTTTTAAAATTCTGTGATAATATTTCTTAGTACATTGCCTATATCATCCTACTTTTCAAGTTTATTGCATGCATATATATATATATAGTGTTTACTTTTGATTTAAAATGCTTGTGATTTTATATTCTTTTTCTTTAAAAATTTGGCAATACATAAAAATTATAAACATTTTAAAAAGATTAATGATAAAGCTATATATTTATTAATATGAAAAGTTTTCTTTATATAATTGTGACTACAGGTATAATTCACAAATCTCTGGGTATGATGTTATCACATGTGCTTGTATGTATATACCATCATAAAAAGTGATAAAATGAAGCTGGGCGTGGTGGCACACGCCTGTAATCCCAGCAACTCGGGAAGGTGAGGCAGGAGGACCGTGGGTTCAAAGCCAGCCTCAGGAACTTAGGTAAGGCGCTAAGCAACTCAGTGAGACTGTCTCTAAATAAAATACAAAATAGGGCTCGGGATGTGGCTCAGTGGCCGAGGCCCCTGAGTTCAATCCCTGGTTCCAAAAAAAAAAAAAAAGTGATAAAATGATAACAGTGTTATCTCTGGGTGATGTTATTATGTACGATTTTTAAAATGCTTTTTCCTCATCTATATCACCTATTTAATTTACAATGAAGTTATATAACTCGAATAATACATTAAAAAAAATCAAAATGTAGATTATATGTTTTGATTGCTAAGTTCCTATGTGTCTGATATTGAAAGGTATCTGATATATCTCAAGTTAAGCTTTCTCAAGTCTTATTTTTTTAAAAAACAATATTTATGTCAAAGAAGATTTGTGTTTTACATAAATGTAGTATTTCTTTTAACTGTCAGTCTCATTAGTATGTATAATTTTTGTATACATGCATACTTGTAAAACCATTACTAGAATTAATTCTAGAACACTTTTATATTTTTAGGTAAAAATCCTCATCCTCTTAAAAGCTGGTCTGCATTTCCCCCCAAATTCTTCCAGCCCTAGAAAAACACTCTATAGATTTAACTATTATAGATATTTTATATAAATGAAATCATACAATATATGGTGTTAGTAGGTTCTTTCATTTAGCATGTTTTCAAGATTCATCTATGTTATAGCATATGCCATCATTGTATTCCTATTTATTGTTAAATTATATTTCATTGTGTGGATACACAACATTTTTCAGCCCATGGACCCTTGGATTGTTTTCACTTTTTGGCTGTTCTAAATAATGCTTGTATGAAAATTTGTGTTTAAGTCTTTTTGTGGAATGTAGCTAATAATTTGCTTACAAATTCAATCTCTGTACATATTATACAGCTATTCAGATTTCTATTTATCTTTGAGTCACCTTATGTAGTTTGTGTCTTTCTAGGAATTTGTCTATTTTGTCTAAGTTATCTAATTTTTAAGAAACCATCAGTTTTTGGAAAATATTTGGCATGTAATGAGAAGGAAGAGAGAACAGTGGAAGACTATGTAGTAGCAATCCCTAAAGTGTTTAATAAAATGACTGAACTAAAAAAATCTTTATTGTGATTGAATTTTTTGGTGAATAGCAATAATGATATCCAAAAGGAGAAACAACAACACCAGGGCAATAAAGAATAATTTGGTAAATGTGGAAGCAGCATCCTTAAAAAGGATGGCTCTCTATTGACAGGGGACAAATAGGGGAACTATAACCATTGAAATGGGGTGGTTGAGGCAGAAGCTGAGTAATGGGATGTAGTCACTAGAGGCCAATGGGAGTGGTTACCATAATAGGCAACAAATGCAAATAATCATCAGAATGGCTTGAACCACAGGGATCTTTGGGGGTGGCTAATTGATAATAGTGCTTTTATGGCTGAAATTTATTAATGATAGCTCTTTAATATTGTTCCTGATTTGAATAATCAGAAATCTTTTTTGGTGAACAGAAATTGAGCCATAATGTTATAACTCTAAATTTGATTTCTGGCATTTTCCAGAGGGATCTGGGGCTATTTAATTAGGTAACTTCACTGGGGAAAAGTGAGATACACTGAACTCACAATAATTCCTGGAGACTCAGAATAACAATGTGGTCTGCCTGTCAGTGTGGATGTCTAACAGTCATGAGGTGATAAAAGGATTAGCCTGATGATTTTATAGACTCTTCTACTAGGCCTTCCATAACAAAATACCACAGACTGGGTTGTATAAACAACGGAAATTTATTTCCTCACAGTTCTGGAGGCTGAAAGTCCAAGACCAAGGTACCAGCATGGTTAGTTTCCCATGAGGCTTTTATCCTTGGCTTGCAGATGGTCATTTTCTCTGTATCTTTGCATGACGTTTTATCTCTGTGTGTGCTCCTTCAATCTCTTCCTCTTATAAGGACATCAGTCCTTTTGGATTACAGTCCTGCTTTATGACCTTATTTGATTTAACACCTCCTCCAAGTCCATATTTCCAAATACAGTCACATTGGGGGTTAAAAGTTCAACATATGAATTTTGGTAGACATGATTCTCTCCATAACACTATCCCATTTTTATTTCCATAGTTTCTGAGCATATAATTGCAAATGATATACTCAGCAACTTTCAGAATTCCCCTTGACCTATGAAGTGAGGGCTTATATTATCTTTAATAAAGTATCAAATCAAAAGCACATCCCTGGGGTAACTAGAGATGGGTACTGCCAACAAATACTTGATAAATTCAGGGGTGGTAAATCTGTTCCTCTTGGGGCCATAGTTGCGGTTATGTAAGTCAGTTGCACATGGTAAATTCACTTCAACTTTTCTTTCTTGTAAGCCTTTGAATTCCTTTTACTTTCCCAAATTAATTCATTTATATGAAGGCCTATGTTTGCATTGGAGAAATATATGATTATGAGAGTAATAGAGGAGAGAAATGAATTATATGTTGCTCTTCATTTATCAGTCTCACTGAGGTAGAAAGAGACTGTCAGTATTTCTAGGTTCTTTCCTGACAGAGAATTAAGCCTGGTGATAGGTTTGAGAATTATGCCTAGCAGGCCAGTATGAGCTGCCTATTATCAAGTGGGGATGGTGTGTCTTAATGACCCTGTGGTCTTCAGCCCATGAGTTCCTTTTTTTCTGCCTATTTCTATGTTGGAGTTTCTAGCACTGTATTAGGAGGATGCTTTTCTTTTAAATATCTTCATTCACAACTGATTTCAAGATGGATTCAAGTGGATTGATTCAGATGGGGGGTTTTGAATCTGTCGAGATGGGTAAAATTTGTCTCTGAGATACTTCCTGAATATAATGGCAATTGTTTGATATATCTACAATCCCCCCTTTTGAATTGACATAATTTATAAACCAATGGTAGGGATGATTTTAAGTCAGTGCATTAATTAAGTTTGTCCAGATAAATAGAACCAATAGAAAATATCTTTAGGTCTGCATCCATGACTTCTGACATTAGGGACCAGGTCACATGAAATAGTAGTCTGTGCCTTGGATATAGTCTAGTTTTTTGTGTTTTTAAAAAAAAATTTATTTTTTTAATGTTAGGGAATTGTACACAAATGGAGTACAACTATCATTTTTCTGGTTGTACACACCTTTAAAAAACTAGACTATTCCATAATTCTTGTATAATTTAGTTTTTAAAGGTAGAATTCTTTTGCTGAATATGTAGAAATTTTCCCTGAAATTTTTAAAAGTTGTAGATAATAAAAACCTTTTGACACAAATGTTATCCACATTTTAAATATTTTCTGTGGCATAAAACACTAGAAGAAGAATTATCTGGTCAGAGAATATAAATATATTTAAGATCTTGATGAATATTTCAACATCATTTCCAGAAAGCTTGTATCATTTTATATTCCAAGCATTATGGTATTTCACTAACTGTTCCTTCATTAGCAATTGGTTTCTTCTTTTTTCTTTTAACCATTTGTTAATTTGAAAACTTTCCAAATCCTTTCTTCTACCTTTTTGAAATGTACAATACATACCTGATACCTGCAGTCACCATGCTAATAATACCCCAGAGCTTCTTTCTCCTATCTAAATGGAACTTCGTATCCAATGATCAATTTTTCCCCATCCCTCCCTCGCCTCCACAGTCCCTGGCCTCTGGAAATCACCATAATACTCTCAACTTTTATGAGTTTATTGTTATTCTGTGCCTGACTTATTTTATTTAGTATAAGTATCTCTAGTCCCATCCATATTGCTGTAAATGACAGGATTTCACTCTTCCCTATGACTGAACACTATTCCATTGTACATATGTACCACATTTTCTTTGTCCACTCAACAGCTGAGGGATACAGGTTTGTTTCCATTTCTTGGTATTGTGAATAATGCTGCAGTGAACATAGGAGTGCAGCTTTATATTTCACATACAGGTTTCATTTCTTTTGGGTATGGAGTGGAATTGCTGGATCATATGGTAGATTTATTTTGATTTTTTGAGGAAAGTCCAGAATCTTTTCTATAATGGATGCACTAATTTACATCCCGCCAGAAGTGTGCAAGTGATTCCTTTCCCCAAAACCTTTCTAGTACTTGTTACGTTTAGACTTTTTGATATTATCCATTCTTACTGGGGTGAGGTGATAAATATAATTATCTCATTGTATTTTTATTGGCATTTCCCTGATGATTAGTGATATTGAGCATTTTTTCAGGTACATGTTGGCCATTCATATGTCTTCTTTTGAGAAAAAATTTTTAGGTCTATTGCTCAATTTCGAATTGTTACTTTTTTGCCATTGAGTTTTTGGACTTACATATTCTGTATGTCAATGCCTTGTCAGGTGTATAAATCGAAAACATTTTCTTATATATTTGATTACTTTGCTATTGATTGCATATATATTTAAAATTGTTATTTCTTCTTACTGAATGAACTTTTTATAACAAACTTCCTGTTTCTTTTTTATTACTTTTGACTTAAAGTATATTTTATTTGATGTTAGTATGGCTACTCCTGCTTTGTTTTCCACTTGCATGGACTTTTTTATTTCATCCTTTCACTTTCAGTCTACATGTATCCAGGTCTTTTTCTTCTCTATCCATTAAGTAACTATCTTTCAGTTGGAGAATTCAATCCATTTACATTAAAGGTAATTTTTTAAAGCCAGGGGCACTTAATTCCTGAGCCAAATCCACAGTCCACTTTTTATATATTTTATTTAGAGACAGGGTCTCACTGAGTTACTTAGGGTCTCCTAAGCTGCTGAGGCTGGGTTGAACTCATGGTCCTTCTGCCTCAGCTTCCCAAGCTGCTGGAATTACAGGTGTGCACTACTGCGTCCAGCTAAAGGTAATTATCAACAGGTAAGTTCTTATTATAGCCATTATGTAACTTGCTTTGTAGCTCCCTCTCTCTTTCTTCTGTTTCTCTTGGTGGTTAAGTTGATTACTATAGTGATGTGTTTTGATTCCTTGTTTATTATTGTGGCTCATCTGTTGCATAGTTTTGCTTTGTGGATACTATGAGCCTTACTTACAAAAATGTCTTTTCAATATAAGCAATAATAAAGTGATAGCAACTTAACATGACCATAAGGATAAGAACAGAAGCACACAAAAGAAAAAGAGGAAATATGAGAATATTCTCCAGTTGTGTTCTATTCCTCCCCACATTTAAAATTTTATATCCCATTTTACATTTTATATTGCCTATCATTTAACATATTAACATAGTATTTTTAGTTGTTTTGTTTATTAGTCTTCATAGAATAAATATGAATTGTTTAAACACCATGCTTACAATATTAAGGGCATTCTGAATTTGTGTAATTCCTAATACCAATAGTTTTCTACCTTCCTGTGTTTTCTTTTTCTGCCTTAACATCTTGTTCATTTCATTTGATCAACTTTATTTAGCACATCTTATGGACATGTATTCTCTCACCTTTTGTTTGTCTGGAAAAGTCTTTTATCTGTCATTTATAAAGGATAGCTGTACTGGGTACAGTATTCTCAATTGATATTTTTTTCCCTTCAGTACTATGAAAAATCTAATGCCACTCCCTTGTCCTGTAAGGTTTTTTGCTGAGCAGTTGGCTGTCAGGTGAATTAGTGCACCCCTATGTGTTATGTGTCTTTTCCCTTGTAGCATTGGTAATCTTTATCTTTTACCTGTGAGAGTTTTATTATAAGATGTCTTAAGGTAGACATGGCTGAGTTAAATTTGACTGGTGACCTTTGACCTTCCTGTATCTGGCTTAATGTAGTTCTTGAGGCTCAGTTTGCAGGTACTGGCATGGTGGTAGTGGTGGTGGGGCTTTGCCCACCACTGGGTTTCACCATGGTAAGCCTGTTACAGGCTTTAATTCTAAGGCCTGGATTTAATTTTCTCTTATTCCCCAGAATGGGAGGCATCTTTGTCCATGATGGATTGCTTGGAGTTTGGGTAGGGGGGTGATGCAAGCAAGAGCAACTCTTTTATTCCTCCTTTTTTCAATGTGTCTTTTTGTTTTGTTATTCTAGGCACTCTTGTCTCTCGCCTGATGTTTTACTCAGCTGTTTTGCCTCTGTGACTAGAAGATCTGATCAAAACAATTGTAGAGGAGGAAGAGTTTATTTGAGGGTTCAGAGTTTCAGAGTTCTCAGACCATAGACATACAGCTTCATTCCTCAGGGCTCAAGGTGAAGCTGAACATCATGGCAGAGGAGTGTGGCAGAGGGAAGCAGCTCACATAATGATCAGAAAGCAGAGAGGGACTCCACATGCCTAATACAAACATATACCCCAAAGGCATGCCCCCAGTGTCCCACTTCCTCCAGTCATACCCCACCTGCCTTCAGTTAACTTTCAGTTAATTCCATCAGAGGATTAATTCGCTGATTGGGTTAAGACTGTCATAACCTAATAATTTCTCCTTTAAACCTTCTTCCATTGTTCCAAACATGTGCTTTGGGGGACACATCACATCCAAACCATAATATCTGATTTGTTTCACTCTTGTTCTTGTTGTTTGATGCATGAAATGCTGTTCAGTTTTGTGCATCTGTGGGACGAGATCACTGCAGGGTCTTACCCAGCTGCTATCTTGGTTCATCAATTCACTGGGAGACATCATTATTGCTATTTACCACAATTATCATTTAATTTGCTTTTTCCAATAATCATTGCAGTTATTTTCTAGCCTTTTGCCTTTCTTCTGTTTTAGAAACAGAGTCAAAAACTTCTGTTTTTGACTATTTTTCTGTCATTTCTTAGGATTATCCTAACAGTTTTTAAGAACTCACTGTATAGCATAGATATTAACTTTATTCTGTCACATTTGTTGCAAATGTTATTCTCAGTCATTTTGTCAATTTAATTTTAATGTTGTCTGTATCTTCTTCTTTGTCATTTAAGAAGTGATTTTAAACTTAAGAAACCCTTTAAAATAAAAACATCAAATACCTATTCTAATTTATATGGTTTATGTTTAACTTTTTAATCTATTGGAAATTTATTTTCATATATGATGTGATAATTCATTATAATTTCTTTATAGCTATCAATTTCTACTCTCCTTATGAAAAACTCTATTTTTCTCAAATGTTTTCTTTTTTAAAATATTTTTATTGGTTGTTGAGGAACTTTTATTTATTTATTTGTATGCAGTGCTGAGAATCGAACCCAGTGCCTCACACATGCTAGGCAAGTACTCTACCACTGAGCCACAACCCCAGCCCCTCAAATGTTTTCTTTATCTACTTGATAATATGGTAAATATTTATGCATTCCAAACTTTGTTCCTATATCATTTCTTCTGTTTTGTTTCTCTCTCTGTAAATATTTACCAATGTCTCATTATTTCAATTTTTGAAATTTATAATTAGTTTTAATATCTGGAAGAGAAAGTTCACTCTCATTTCTCTTCAACAGTTTTTTGGGTTATCTTTTGCCTGCTTATCCTTTCATCTGAACTTTAGAAATATATCATTAAGTTAGGATCAATCCTCATGAGATTATGATTGGGATTGCCTTACCTCTCATTAAGGAAGAATGGACATTTTTACGAGATTAAGTCTGCCTAGCCAGGAGCATGGTATTCAAGTCTTCTTTTATTCCTATTAATAAGGATGTGTGTGTACACACACACACACACACACACACATACATATATATGTAACATTTCTTGTTATAAGTTATTTCTAGGGTAGTTTTTAGGGCATGATATTATGTTTTAATTATATTTCTAGCTGCTTATTACCTAAAGAATTGATTTCTTGATAATTACCCTGCAGCTAGTCACTTTTTTTGAATGTACTTATTAATTCTAATAGTTTTCCTATTGATTTTCTTGCCTTAACTAGATATGCAATCTTAATGTCTGCAAATAATAAAAATTCTTTCTTCTACCTGCCAGTTATCATACCTCTTATTTTGGTTCAATGTCTTATTGTATTGACCAAAAATTCCAGAACAATATTAAATAGAACTTGTCTGATTTGTCAAGCAATAGTCAAGAGATTTTGTAACTAAAAACTCATTGCAATTTTCTAGATTTCATGCTGCAATATTTATGCAATATAAAATATTCTCTGATTTGTGTTTCTCAAAGATACTTTCTTATTTATGTCAGTTTACTGAAGTTTTGTTATTCCACTGAATATACAGTAAATAATTCACACTAATTCTCCATGAGAAAGTCATATGATCACCTAAAAGTATTATTAAATATTTCCTTAATTTTCTCTTCTTACTCCTTTTTCTTCTCCATTTCTAGTTTATCAAAGCTTCTCATCTTCATGATTTTCCCTGAGTCATTTCCAAATTTTCCACTTGTCCTGCTTAAATGTGGATGTGGAAATGGGCCCATCTTTTAGGAAAGGACTGAATTCTGTCATTAATTGGAAGGATTAATTCACAATTCTTACTACTTATCTCATTATTACATTTGTTTTCTAGTGTGCACTGTCAGCCTTTATTATGGAAAGTAGGTCTCAATTTGACATAAAATCACATCTCTCAATTCATCTAAGATTTACTTTCCAGTGACAAATAACAGTATCAAAAGGCCCTCCCTAGAGCTATAATTCCTTCTTTTCCACTTCTCTATTACTTTTTACAGGAAAACTTCCTGAAAGATTAGTTAATACTCCTTGTTTCCACTTCCTCAGCTCATATTCTCCCCTTGACCCATTTTAGTGTGGGTTAAGTCTTTAGTACCCACTGTGCTACTGAAACCCCTCTTCAAGGACCCATCTCCTCCACATTGCTGAATGCAATGGAAGTTCTCAGCTCTCATCTTATCCACCATTTCAGCAGCATTTCAAACTGTGTTCATTCTATCCCTCTTGTTTCATGGGCACCATACACCATTCTGGATTTTGCCCTACTTTCCTGGATGTTCTCTCTAAAGTCTCATTTGCTGTCTCACCTCTAGTTCCTGCCTTAAAAATCATTGTAAAATATACATACACATAAAATTTTCTGTCTTAACCATTTTAAGTGTGCAATTCAGTGGCATTAAGTATACTTACAGTGTTGTGCAGCAATTACCAACACCATTTTCCTGGACAATTTCATCACCCCAAATTGAAACTGTAACCATTAAATACTACCTCTTCTTTCTCTCCTACCCCAGTCCCTGGCAACCACAATTCTACTCTCTGTCTCTATGAATTTGACTATTCTTGGTAATTTACATAAATCATACAATATGTGCCCTTTTATGTCTGGCTTATTTTACTTATCATAATGTCTTGAGTGTTCATCCATGTGTAGTATATATCAGAATATTTGTTTTTTTCTTACCTTTTGGCCATTGTGAAAAATGCTGCTATGAATATTGCTGATACACGTGTCTCTTTGAATCCCTGCTTTCAATTCATTTGGGTATATGCCTAAGAATTGAATTGCTGAATAGTAGAGTAAGTCTAACTCTTTCAGGGATTATCAAGGCTGAAATATCCTTTTCAGGGATTTTCAGGCTATATGGTATCCCACAGGGGGCTACCATATATTAATTTCCACCAGGAGTACACGAAGAGTTCCAGTTTCTCCACATCCTTACCAATAGCAGTTATTTTCCTTTTTTTTTGATATAGCCATCATAATGACTGTAAAGTGACATTGCATTTGGGGAATGTCCATTAAAGTTCTTTGCTCATCTTTTAAATTGGGTTATTTGTTATTTGTTGCTGAGTTCCTGTTGTGATTTACATATGAGGTATCCCCCAAAAGGTCATGTGTGAGACAATGCAAGAAATTTTAAAGGTCCAATGATTTGGTCATGAGAACCTTAACCTAATCAGTGTATTAAATCCCCTCAAATTGATTAGCTGGCTGGTAACTGTGTACAGGTACAGTGTGACTGGAGGAGATAGGTCACCAGGGTTTAGGGACTTTTGAGTTTGTATTTTGTCCTGATTGCCATGTCTTGATGTACTTTCCTCTGCCATGATGCTCTACCTCACTTGCAGCCTTGAGTTATGGAGTTGGCTGTCTATGGACTGAGATCTCTAAACCATAAGTCCCAAATAAACTTTTCCTCCTCTACTTGTTCTTATCAGGTCTTTGGGTCATAGGGATGAAAAATATGATTAATACAAGTCCTTATCATATATGTATTTTGAAAATATTTTCTTCCATTCTGCGAGGCGTCTTTTCTCTTACCTGATAGTGTCTTTTGATGCACTAGTTTATTTTTTTAAATTTTGAGAAAAATTCTTTTATTTTGATGTTCATGATTTTGGTTTTATATCTAAGAAATCATTTCCAAATCCAACACTAAGAAGATTGTCCCCATGATTTCCTCTAAGATTTTTATGGTTTTACATTTTAAATTTAGTGTTTCGATCCATTTTGTATTAATTTTTATATATGATATAACATAAGGATCAGAAACATAATTCTTTAACATGTGGATATCTAGTTTTCCTAGCATCTCCTGACTTCTAAAATATTTGAGTGTGCCTCAGTGTATACTTTGGTCTTAATTCTTCTCTATATGTAGATGATCTCCCTTGGTGATCTTATCCAGTCTCATGGATTTAGAAGCATCTATATGCTGATGATTCCTGGATTACATCTGCAGTTTCTATCATTACCTTGAACTCCAGATTCACACATATAAGTTCTATATCACCTATCCCCTAGAATTTCAGACTCTTTTTTTTTTATTGGTATTGGGGATTGAATCCAGGGGCACTCCACCACTGAGCCACATCCCCAGCCCTATTTTGTATTTTATGTAGAGACAGGGTCTTACTGAGTTGCTTAGGACCTCGCTAAGTTGCTGAGGCTGGCTTTGAACTTGCGATCCTCCTGCCTCAGCCTCCCAAGTGCTGGGATTACAGGCATGTACCACCGCACTCAGCGAGTCTCTTAAACTGAACTCAACACTATCAATGTGGGCATTAAAATTCTTAATGTGTCCAAAAAATTAATTTAGGATCCTCTTCCTCATTGCAATCCTGTTCCTCCCACAATGTTTCTTATTATACAAAATGCTAGCACCATTTATCCAAGTTGCTTTGACCCAAAGCTCACATATTACCCTTTACTTGTCCTCTTTTTCTCACACTCCACATGTAATACATCAACAAATCCTGTGAGATCTACTTCCCAGATATAATCTATATTTATCAACTTCTCACACTGCTGCTTCCTCTTTAGTTCAAGCCCCTGTCCTCTCTTTTGGGACTCTGCAGAGACCTCATAATGGTGTTTCTGCATCCATACTTGTTACAATCTTATAGTTGCTTTTCTACACATCAGCCAGAATGGCTTTTCAAAACTGTGAATCAAATGATATTATTATTTTGTTTTGCTCAGAATTCTTCCATGGCTTGTCA
Organism: Glaucomys volans; assembly: GCA_020662805.1. Lineage (NCBI taxonomy): Eukaryota > Metazoa > Chordata > Mammalia > Rodentia > Sciuridae > Glaucomys > Glaucomys volans. Next base: position 182,564 of record JAJEJO010049623.1, read on the forward strand.
ACATAGATTGGAAACAAATTTTTACTGAAGCCCAAGTCCAGCAACTATGAATGTGTATTATAAATCACTTCATAATTAAGTGGCTTTAAAAACAATTATTTTAAGGTAACTTAGGAACTCTGGCAGGACTTGGTTGATTGGTTCTTCTGCTCATCGTGGAGTCACTTGAGGTCACTCAGCAGAACTCCATTGGTTGATCTGGAAGATCCAAGACAATGCCATTCACAGGTCTGGCTCCTTAGTAGGCTGGTTAAATGGCTAGACTCAGCTTTTGACTGGATCATCGATATGTGGCCTATCAAGCGTGACAGTCTCAATATTGTTGGACTTCCTCTATGCATCTGGCTTTCCTCAGAGCACCTAAAAAACCAGACATAGGCTTAATGGGTTTTTTTATTACCTTGACTCTAAAAGCATCTATTGTCACTTTCACAGTACTATACTGAGTGAAGACAACAATAGCTTATCATATCCAAGAAGAGGGAACATAGACCCTACTTCTTGGGGGCAAGAATGTGAAAGAATTTGTGGCCATTATAAACAACAACAACAACAACAACAACAACAAAACTGCCACATTCCTGTATGACTTAGTTCCTCTGGTGTCTCTGACCTCATTTCTAGCTTCTTTCTTCCTCGTTCACTCTGTTTGAGCTATGCTGGAACATTACTGGCTCTCTTGCACCTCAGGACCTTTGCTCTTGCTGCACTCTCTTCCTTGAATGTTTTCCTTCAGATATTGTATATTCCTTCACTTTATTTAGTTCTCTGCTCAAAATTTGTCTTTTACTAGAGCATTGCTTGACTCCCCTGCCTGAAATAGTTTCCTCCTCTCAATGATTCTCTTTACCCTCCCTTAATTTCTTTACAGACTTACCCAACACTGTATTATATTTTTTATTTTGAATTGTCTACTTGTGTCTCACTCACCAGAATATGGGCTCTTTGAGGACAAGGACTGAAACTGGTGTATTATTCTTTGTGTCCCTAGCACCTTGAGTAATAAAGAGTTGCTCCACCATATTTGTTAAAGGAATGATTGAATTCATTTGTATGTTTTTAATTCTCTCTTATAGTCCTTTTTTATTCCATCCTGATGCAAAATTTAGTTTTTAATTTCCTTCTCTTTGTGGGTAGTTTTCTACCACTGGTGAAGCTTTATCAACTATCAGGAATTTGATGTTGTAAGATATATAATGCATACTTTAAACTCTTGGACAAATACTAGATTTTAGTTGCAGACTATGATTCTATGGTCTGACTCATTTTTTAGTTTGTGCTTTTGTTTGGTTTTGTTTATGCTTCATTATATTAAACTCAGATGAGATAATAACTTTGTATTTTCTATATAACAAAGTAAAAACCAGAAAATGATTTAAAATTGTTCATTAGAAATATATTTACAAAAATAAAATCATACTGAAATTGCTTACATAAAATGGTGGTGATCTCAGTTAAGTTGCTTAGGGCCATGGCTTAGCCTGTCTTCTCTTACTTGAAGACTCTTAGGAATGTGTATATTTACAACTTACCTCATTCCAGAAAAGGATTTGAAGCAGAGTATACATATGATAGGAGAAAATTAATAAATTGGGACAAGACCAAAATAAGGTTTTCAAAAAGTGAAGTATTTGCCCCAATATCACTATGTTGTTATATTAAATTGTGAAAAAAGGGATGCTTGCAATAGGAATTGGGGGGTTATAAAAGGGTCACTTGGGTGTTTCTCTCATAGGGGAAGCATAATGTGCTCTTTTAAATTACACAGTGACTTGGAATAGAGAGATGTTTTAAAAATAACTGAGGAATACTGGACCTTTCAACCGATTTTTACTGATTTTTATTTACTCATTTTATGTGGATAAATTGACAACACTTCTATTAGCTTTCTGAGAATTAGCATTCTATTCTGAGTGCTACCTCTGGATCCAATAGTATTTTATCATTCTATACCACAACTTGAAATTCTGTTGTACAAGCCTTTATTGAGTGCTTGCTTTGTGCCTAATGTTTTGCTATTGCTCTATTTATGGACTGCAGTATCAGAAATAAAAAGAAAATACAATAAATAAACCATAGACAAAATGAGGAAAGAAAATTTCAGACCAATATCCCTAATGAACTTAGATGCAAGAATTCTTAACAAAATTTTAGCAAACAGCATAAAAAACATATTAAAAAGATAGTGCACCATGATCAAGAGGGTTTTATCCCAGGGATGCAAGGTTGTTTCAACATCCGGAAATCAATAAATATAATTCACCACATCAACAGACTTAAGAATCACATGATTATTTCAATTGATGCAGAAAAAGCATTTGATAAAATAGAGCACCCCTTCATGCTCAAAACACTAGAAAAAATTTGGATAGTAGGAATATTCCTCAACATTGTAAAGGCTATCTATGCTAAGCCCACAGCTAACATCATTCTAAATGGAGAAAACTTGAAAGCATTCCCCCTAAAAATTGAAACAAGGCAGGGATGACCTCTCCCCACTATTCAACATCATCCTTGAAACTCTAGCCAGAGCAATTAGACCAAAGAAATTAAAGTGATACAAATAAAAAAAGAAGACTCAAACTATCCCTATTTGCTGATGACATGATTCTGTATTTAGAGGAACCAGAAAATTCCACTAGAAAACTTCTAGAACTCATAAATGAATTCAGTAAAGTAGCAGGATATAAAAGCAATGCTCATAAATCGAATGCATTTTTATTCATAAGTGATGAATCCTCTGATAGAGAAATTAGGAAAACTACCCCATTCACAATAGACTAAAAAAAATAAAATAAAACACTTGGGAATCAATCTAACAAAAGAGGTGAAAGACCTCTACAAGGAGAATCATGAAATTCATTTGTAAGAATAAAAGACCCAGAATAGGTAAAGAAATCCATAGCAGGAAGAGCCAAGCAGGTGGTATCACAATACCAGACCTTCAACTATAATACAGAGCAATAGCAGCAAAAATGGCATGGTATTGATCGATTGAAATTGTGTATGTAGAATGAGTTTGGAAGGGTTCTTTCCTCCTCTACTTCATGGAATACTTTGAGGAGTATTGGAATGAGTTCTTCTTTGAAGGACTTACAGAACTCGACTGAGAATCCATCTGGTCCTGGACTTTTCTTTGTTGGTAGGCTTTTGATGACTTCTATTTCATTGCTTGAAATTGATCTATTTAAATTGTGTATGTCCTCCAGATTCAGTTTGGGTGGATCATATGTCTCTAGAAACCTGCTGATGTCTTTGCGATTTTCTATTTTTTTGGAGTATAAATTTTCAAAATAGCTTCTAATCATGTTTTGAATTTCAATAGTGTCTGTCATGATATTTCCTTTTTCATCACAAATTAAAGTAATTTGAGTTTTCTCTCTCTTTCTCTTTGTTAGTGTGGCTAAGGGTTTATCAATTTTGTTTATTTTTTCAAAGAACCAACTTTTTGCTTTGTCGATTTTTTGAATTGTTTCTTTTGTTTCACTTTGCTTGATTTCCACTCTGATTTTAATTATTTCCTGTCTTCTACTTTTGGTGATGATCTGTTCTTTTTTCTCTAGGACTTTGAGCTGTAATGTTAGGTCATTTATTTGTTGACTTTTCAATCTTTTATTGAATACGCTCCATGCAATGAATTTTCCTCTTAGTACTGCTTCCAAAGTGTCCCAGAGATTTTGATGTGTTGTGTATTTGTTCTCGTTTACCCCTAAGAATTTTCTTATATCCCCCCTGATGTCTTCTGTTATCCATGCATCATTTAATAGTGCATTATTTAATCTCCAGGTGTTGGAGTAGTTTGTTTTTTATTTTATCATTGATTTCTAATTTCATTCCATTGTAATCTGATAGAATACAAGTAGTATCTCTATCTTTTTGTATTTGCTACGAATAGTTTTGAGTCCATGTGCATGGTATGCTTTTTCCCATCCTTTCACCTTTAGTCTGTGGGTATCTTTTCCTATGAGATGTGTCTCTTGAAGGCAGCATATTGTGGGGTCTTTCTTTTTAATCCAATCTGCCAGTCTGTGTCTTTTGATGGATGAGATCAGTCTATTAACATTCAGGGTTATTATTGAGATATGATTTGTATTCCCAGTCATTTTGGCTTATTTTTGGTTTTTAACTTGACTTGGTTTTTCCTTTATTTGGCTATTCCTTTAGGGTAATTCTTCCCTATGCTGATTTACATTGTTGTTTTTCATTTCTTCCTCATGGAATATTTTGTTTAGGATGTTCTGTAGTGCTGGCTTTCTATTTGTAAATTCTTTTAGCTTTTGTTTATCATGGAAGGATTTTATTTCATCTTCAAATCTGAAGGTAAGTTTTGCTGGGTATAAGATTCTTGGTTGGCATCCATTTTCTTTCAGAACTTGAAATATTGTTCCAGGCCCTTCTTGCTTTTAGGGTCTTTGCTAAGAAATCTGCTGACATCCGTATTGGTTTTCCCCTGAATGTAATCTGATTTTTTTTCTTGCAGCCTTTAAAATTCTATCTTTATTTTGTATGTTAGTGACTTTCATTATAATGTGCCTTGGTGTGGATCTGTGGTAATTTTGTACTTTTGGTGTCCTGTAAGCCTCTTGTAGTTGATTTTCCATTTCATTCTTCTGATTTGGGAAATTTTCTGATATTATTTCATTGAATAGATTATTCATTCCTTTGGTTTGTTTCTCTGTGCCTTCCTCAATTCTGATAATTCTTAAATTTGGTCTTTTCATGATATCCCTTAATTCTTGTAGGTTTTGTTCATGATTTCTTACCATCTTCTCTGTTTGGTCAACTTTGTTTTCAAAATTAAATATTTTGTCTTCAATGTCTGAGGTTCTGTCTTCCAGGTTATGTAGCCTGTTGGTTATGCTTTCTATTGAGTTTTTAATTTGGTTTATTGTTTCCTTTGTTTCAAGGAATTCTGTTTGGTTTTTTATTCAGAATCTCTATCTCTTTATTGAAATAATCTTTTGCTTCCTGTATTTGTTCTTTTATCTGTTGATTGGTGTGATCATTCATTGCCTGCATTTGCTCTCTTATCCTTTGCTTCTCTGATCATTTTAATTGTGTACATTCTGAACTCCCTTTCTGACATTTCTTCTGTCATGCCATCATTGGATTCTATTGATGTAGCAGCTCAGTTTGTTTGGAACACTTTCTTCCCTTGTTTTCTCATGTTGTTCATATATCTTCCCCTCTAGCAGTGCAAATCTGAGGCATTACAATTTCCCCCCTATAGACTTACAGTGTTCCTGCAGGTTTTCAATACCTTACCTTGAAGTGAGAGATCATTATTTGCAGTACACCATACAAATAATATGCATCCTTAATTCAAATAGTCCCTTTTAAGATATTAACAACATTGTCTAAATGAATAGAAATTATGAGTTCAATTATTATCTACAGCTTAGCTAATAGGTAGGTTTGCAATAAGGGCCACAATTTCTAATGGTGGACAAAGAGGATGGGGAGGGTTTAGGATATACCATTAATGAGATAAGCTGTGTGTCTATAGAGGTACAATGTAATAGGAGTAGTGAAAGCAGAATTAAAAGTAATTGGTTGTTAGCATGAGAAAAGGGAGAAAGATTCTCCAAGGAGACAGATTAGAGGAAAATAGAGAGGGTGAGAAAAATATTAATAAAAGAAAAGTAGGAATAATAGTAGGTATAATAAGAATAATCATATTACTACTAATAAAAATCTACAATAAAACTATACTGTACTGTTTAAACCTCCTAGTCTTCAGTAGCCTGATGCCTGGGAGGAACTTGAAAATGCAGTATCCCAAGAAGGGTGCTGCCCCTCTAGGTATGTTGGCCTCCCAGTCAGGTATAATCTCTGCTAGTGGGCAGAGGCACCCCTGTGTATTTATAGATGGTCAACCTCAGCACAGGTGCTAGACTGGCTGGTCCTGGTGTCTGTCCCCCACAGCTCCTTAATATCATTTACATAATACTGGTGATATCATTGCATATTAACACCACATCATCCATACTGCTTCCTGTAACTCTTAAATATTGTAACTGTGCTTTGTTGATTATCAAAAATACAAAGTCTTATTTGGAATATGTGAATAAGTAATTTTCTGACCATATTAAATTTAGTGCCCAGAATTTTATAGCACAAGGTATGACATCAACTATGTTTTCTCTTTAACTCTTTGGGCCATCATCACTGAAATCCTAGAACACAATTTTTCAATGTTTACTAAGCTCTTAATATATACATACCACCATAAGCAGGGTTAAGTGTGGAGGATAGGTGTGGGATTCATGGACAGGGAAAGAAGAGCATCTCATTCATACAAGGTTTATCTATCCTTCCTCCCACATGTCTTGAGACTGACCTGGTTGAGTACTGTATTACCACATTAATCAGAGGGAAGAAAGGACATGGATTTACTGTTGGTATTGTAGAGCAATAATCTCAAAATCCCTCAAGGACATAGGCAAGTCCTCCTTTTGAGAATCCCTTATAGATGGAACTTTGAAGGCTGTGACAGAGGGTGACTGGGAGAATCACACTGGATACCAGCAGGAGGACACATAGGGTAATGAATTCCTAAGGCCTACTCTGCCACCCTTGGGCACTATAAACTGAAAGTAGTACTGCTCAAAAATCATCAGTAGTGACAGACTACTGGTAGTTCAGAGCTATTTATTCTACCAAGTAGCCAATATGAGTGAGAACTTCTCCAAATTAGCAACTTAGCACTAATCTTGTGCAATTTCATGAAAGAACTACCGCAGTGGTTCTTGGGAGAAATATGCTTGCCAGACTACTCTTCTGCAACTGGGACCTTAATACTAGCCCGAAGGTATGATTCCTTGAGCCCTTCAGGGCACTTGGTCAAACACATGGAAGACTCCTACAAGAACAACCAAAACATTATACATGAGTCAGAAGATTGGGCAAATTTCCAATAAGAAGTTTGGTCCTGGATGGAGCCCCCTTATATGGATGGGGGTTCTCTACCTGGGGTCTATAGGCCAATAGCATCATCCAGAGCTTGTTAGAAGGGCAGAATTTGAGATTCCATCCCTGATGTGCTGAATCAGAATCTTCATCTTTACAAAATCACTAGGTGATTTTTATGTCTGTTAAAATTTGAGAAATGCTGGAATGTTTTCTCTTTCCCTGGCATATATAGAGTTCAGGTCAGCTTTCAATTCAGGAATGGGACAATTAATAGGGTAAAGGTAACTGGGCAAAGCATTTTAAATCATTGAGAAAGCTATTTACCCTTCCCTTAAGTAATTTATATGACATTGAATTTATTTATAGATTCACAAATGATCTATTTTATGATATCTTTTTATTAAACTGTTATAGCTAATGATTTATATTTGCAATTTAAAACTTAAAAATGAAGAGTATCGATGTTTTGAAAAAGTAATAAAGTATATTCTGCTACTTGGTAATTTGCAAATAGAGAAGAAACACTTGCTATCCAATGACTGCATGCTAATATATCTTATCTCTACAGTGTATATTTATTTGCATAAATCTAAATATGCTAATGCTAATCTCCTACACACTTAGCTGACTGCCACAGGCTAACACTGAAAAAGGAAATTACACTAAAATTGAATAGTGTTAGAAGGACACATTGCTTTAATTAAGTTGCACTTCCTTATTAAATAAATTGGACTGGTAGACTAGGAGATTGAAAACTGTTTTGAGCAGAAACCCAAGTGGGAGCAGTCAAAGTGGGGGTGGGGCTTCTCTTACACTGTCTCAGGGACATTTGAGTCATCACAGGGTGCCTGCCTCTGGCTTTGCCATCAGTTTTTATGCTGTCCCCCTCCTGGGGAGGGAGAATTGGGTGATTCATTCTCTGACAAAGGGGACAGACAGTGGGATGTAAAAATACAGTGCTATAGGAGATGCATACCCACACTTTTGCAAATATCCCATCACTGTTTCTTTCTCCTCTAGAGTGCCTACTGACCCCCTAGCCTGTTTTCAGTGCTGCCTACTGAAACTCTGATCCCAGAGAGATTGACACAACTGGGAAACTTGAGGTAGATATATAATTCTGACTTTCTAACCAGAAAACAAAAACATGACTGTGTCCTTCCGAATTGGGTGATTTCCAAAGTACTGTAATCTGTGCGCCTTGGAAATGGCCAAGTGTTTTGGGCTGCAAGCCACCAGTAGGAATAAATTTCAACTTTATCTGCTGCTGGTGAAGGATAATGAACATTTTCTTATGAAATTTGGGGCCTCTTCCCAGCAGCTTGCGCACATCTATTATGCCAGTTTCCATATACTGTCATTATCATTATTAGACACAACAACATCTAAAATGCCATTGAAATAAATCTCATCTCAAATTGCCTTCCTGAAGTGAATTGAGGAGATGCTGGCATCCACAAATTCAGAATTGTACATTGCAATGGATTGTGTGTTGTATCAGACCAAAAAAATGAAATGAGGAACATATCAAGCTTGAAGGTTCATTGGGAACTTCTAGGTAATTCTGCCACTCTTTCAATTTAAGTAGTCTCTTATGAAACATTGGTTCTCATTAGGCTTTCAGTTCTTGAGCCCCAGGATGCACTGTATTTAATTAACTCTTCCTGGCATAAACCTTCTCAGAAGCTCTAAGCATGGATAGCCAAATAAAATGCTTTCAAAGGCAATCTCAGAAATAAATACATAATGAATAAATGTGACATCTATATGTGACATATGTATCATTTATTTTTCAATATGCAAACAGACTTTGGAGGAGGTGTGGGTGCAGAGAGATGTATATAGATATTTAAGAGGTATATGAAATTTGGCTTCTAGAGAAATTAGTCTTATTGCTGTTCAGTGGTTGTGAGCAAGATGCATGTTTACCTTTAGATCAGATTGATGGCATGGATAAAGCTTATAGAAATATTTTTGAAATGAAAGAAATCTGGGCTGAATATGCCAGGTTAAGGCATGTCAAATATTCATATAAATTTTATGCCTTTATTTTATTTATTTTTCTGTGGTGCTGAGAATTGAACCCAGTGCCTCACATGTGCTAGACAAGTGCTCTACCACTGAGCCACAACTGCAGCCTCAGAATTTTAATTAACTGTTTACAATGGTGATTGCAACTCTTCCCTAGTACGTTCATTTGACATCCTCACAGACTGAACTGTCATTTGAATATGGGGTTTTTCATAAATAATGGTAGTTACAATTAATAAGCAATAATAAAAAACACGTAATACACAAAAGGAGCACACAAATGACTTGATAAAATCTAAATATCTGTTAAGAATTTTTTGTTATTTTCAGGACATTATTCTCTAGATACTTATAAATAAAAGAATGTTTTGTCAGAAAAAAATGAGTAATAGTGGTCAGTAGTACCTGTTTTTAAACCTATTTCATAGGATGCAAGAGATGAGAATACTCCCTGTTTCAATCAATGTCTCTAGAGAGGAAGCTTCAGAGAAAAGTTCAAAAACATCCCTTCAATTCTCTTGGCTGACCATGTTAATCAACAGCAGATTAAAAAGAATAGAGGGAGAGGCAGTGAGGATGTTGATATCCCTGGCCTGTGCCCAGGGAACTCCATTGTATCTTCCTTCCTTCCAGGTATCACTAACTCAAGGATGTTGGGTATAATAGATTTTGAAAGTTTAGAGACAACCAAGGGAGCCCATGACATTGCCTGTGACAGGATTACCCTCTTCATAGAGAATTCCTCACTGACCATCTCCTTCCCTAAGACTTCATCCCTCACCTTTATTTAATTACTCCTCACATTCGATCCATCAGGAAATTCTGTTGCATTTAGTTTCAAAATACATAAAGCAAGAATTTTTTTAAACTGATGTTTTCCTAGTGCCTAGGACATTATCTGGCCTAAAGCAGGTGCCCAATAATTATTTTTTGAGGAAATAAATTATCTTTTGCTTACAAACTGTCTGTTCTGTAGAAATATTGTAAAATTTCAAACTTTTATTAATATGATCATTTATGATCTGTAATCTAGCCTTTTAAGTGGTTATTGTCAGGAGTAACTCTCCCTTGTAGAAAACTGACTATCCTGAATCTCACACTTAAAGTCAATTAATTAGCACTTGGATGTACCGGCCAGTACTTGCTTCCCCTGGATTGGTCATCTTGAGTGCCTGATAAAGTCAATTCTCAGGTATTACAAAGCTGCAAGGAGAGAGCAAGAATTTGTGACCACCCCCATAAGAGGCAGGTACTTTGTGGAGATCAGTTTAAAACCAGATGAAAAGTCTCTTAGCTACGAGCATCATACTCCTTTATTTAAATAGCATCAGGTTGATTGAGGAAAAAGAACCATCTGAACTGTCAGGTGTTTGCAATTAAAAATAAAATTGCAACAGCCAAGAAGCCATTATCACAAGTCCTGCACATGTTAGACATTTCAGATCCCACCAAACACTTAGCAAGAGGTATCAGGAAATGCATACATTTGAATTTTTGTTCAGTGAGATGCTTTTCTTATTGTCATCTCAATGAAAGGATGACTTTTAGACACATATGAACATATCTATGCCCTGCTCAAATATTTTATGATTCATTATAGGGGTGAAAAATACTCAGCTCAAAGGACCCCAGCTGTGATTTTGTTCCTTCCATATCTATAGTGAATAGGTGTTGGTCCTCTTTCTGTCTCAGCATTCTCCACACAGCATCCCAACAAGTTATTACTGATTAATCCTTTGTTTCCCTATAGTCTTCTCTCAATTTGGCAGGCATGAGCCTTTACCTGTAAGACAGGTCACTGTCCTCTTCTGTTCAATGTCCCCACCCTAATTCTTCACCCCAATGGTCTGGCTCCCTGCACCCTGTCGGGTACTCTCTCTGATTCACTCTGCCAGTTGTGTTGGCTTTCTCATTCCTTGAACACACTAGGAACCCTTCAACCTTAGGGCCTTTTGCACTGGTGTTTTTTATTTCCAGAGCATTCTCCAAAAGTATATGTTCCTAGGTCATTCCCTTAAGTTTTTGCTCAGATCTTACCTTTCAAAGTGAAGCTTACCATGCCCTCCTGTTCAAGACTGTAAACTTTCTGTGGCAGAATAATTACGACCCAAAGATGTTCACATCCTAATCCCAGAACCTATGAAAATATTCTCTTATATGGCAAAAGAATATTTGAAGATATGATAAAGTTAAGGATCTTGAGATGGGGACATTATATGAGATTACCTGGGTGGGCCTGATGTAAATCACATGGGTCTCTATAAGAAGGAGAGAGGCCAGAGTCTCTGGCAGAAGGGCCAGAGTCTGAGAACATGTGACATGGAAACATATGTCAAAGAAGAGACAGATTTGAAGATGCTACTTTACTAGTTTTGAAGTTGGAGAAAGAGGCCATAAGCAAAGGAAAGCAGGTTTCCTGTAGAAGCTGAGAAAGGCAAGGAAACACATCTTCCCTAAAGCCTCCAGAAGAAATGTTGACCTGCTCATATCTTGATTTCAGGACTTCAGATAATACATTTGTGTGGTTTTAAGCTGCTAGTATAGATAATTTGTTGTAGAAACCAGAAAACGAATACACTCCTCACTCTACTTATTTTTGTTTCATTTACTAATCTCCATTGTACCAATGTGTTTATCATGTATATAGTTCATTGTCTTTCTTTTTATCATGTATATTGTTTATTGCCTTCAATTCTGCTCCCCTGCTAGACCAAAGCCCCACAGTGGCAGGCACCTTCATATGTTTAGTTTGCTTCTGTAAACATACATTTCCAGATATGTAGTAGGTGTTCAATTAACATTTGTTGAATTAATTGGTAATTTTAATCTATTTTTATCTTCTAAAATTACTTCCCACTACTTTAAGAACAAATCCTTCAATCTGGCCCCTATTCCTGTCTCCTCCCCTGCCTCTCTCTCTCTCTCTCTCTCTGTCCCTGTCTCTCTGTTTCTCTTCCTGTCTGTGTCCTATGTGCATTTCTCTCTCTCTCTCTCCCTCCCTCTGTGTGTATGTGTGTGTGTGTCTGTTTCTCTTCCCAACACAAACATGTTTGCACTCTGAATTGAGAGTTTTCTTCTGTCAGAGTGGGTACAGTTAAGGCTATAGCTCCTCCATAAAGCCCTGTCTTGGCTCAACAGTCCATATCAAACCCTACACTTTCTAAATTCATGAAGCACCTCTTATCATTATACCCCAGTTTTGCATTTATATTGTCTTACTTTTCCATCAGCCAGGCTTCATTCAAAGTCAGAAGTCACATAGTAATTAGAACAGAGAGTTTATTATAAAGAATTATTAACTAACAACTGAAAATTAACTGCTAAGAGGAAGGATAATTGTAAAGAATGTGATGATAGGTGAGACCTCTAGGGCTGAGGCAAAGAACCTAAGGTAGGAACACATGGGGAAGAGTTTCCCTCGGCCCTCACCAAGGCTGTGATTCAGACCTCAGTGGAGAGAGTGGCCCACTGCATAGGGGAGAACTTCATGGAGGTGCTGCAGACAGGGGTTAGGGTACCAAATAAACTTAGTTGGAAGCTCCCTGCATGGTGCTGCTGAGTCTCACCAAGAAGCTGACCCTGAGTGCCACTATAACACTCTGGAAAACTCTTCTTCAGGCTGTCAGTGGGGCTTGCTGAGAAGCTGCTTATGAGAATGTTGCTGAAAATGGCTGGGAAGAGTCACTTGTGGTGTCACTGTCCAAACTCACTGAGGGGTGAACTCACTGATCTGTATGCCACTGGATACCATGGGATGCAGAAACAAACAAGAAACAAAACACATCAGGAAGAGGACATGAAGCTCCCATGCCTTCTATTGGCAATTCCTAATGCTTATTCAGTTGGCAAAGGAGAAATATTTACAGAGACCAATTCTAGTATCACAAACAAAGGTGATGAAGTGTGGATTTAGAACTGAGAGCTAACACATTGATAATTGCACACCTTTGTATTTTTAATTTCTCCTGAATGTTAGTAATATTGCAAGCCCCTTGAGGGCAAGGATGAAGTCAATACTTCTTCCCTGCTCATCTAACATGGTTTATATGAAATTAACACTCTGTTTACCATGTGTAGTAAGTACTTGGTTGACCATAAATAAGATTTCCTTAAGCTATTTGCTCAACAGCTTAGGAAGCCATGTGTCATCCTCTTCCTTTGTGTTACCCTATTCTGAAATCTAATGACAGAGTAGTTCAACCATGAGTGAGCAACAGCTGCCACCAACCTAGTAATTTCTAACTGCAAACCAGGCTGTGATTTTCTCCTCAGCGATTATGCCATCTTGGATATCATTCTCAAAAACACTGAAGCCAAGCTGGGGCCAATTGTGATTTTGTTTATTAAACTCTCACTTGGTGGGAAATAGCCCTGTCAGCTGCTGGTTCTCCCAAAGTCAATTCTCACTCAGGCTTCCAAGGTCAACCCATCAAGGAAGTGTGTTCCAATGTGTCCCACCTTCTTCTTTTCTCATAAGAACTTAGATACTTCAGAAACCAATCCTTTGAGAATCAGAATGGCAAGCTGCATAAGCCTGCTTCATGGCCAAAAGAGAGAGTACAGGCTCACAGTTATATTCATCTTAATGCATTTCTTGGCTTCTAACAGCCTCCAAAAATCTTTGTGTGGCTCTAAGAATCTTACTGTAAAGGCTCTCACTATTAAGTAGCCCATTCCAAAAATAAGATTGCCTGGCCCTAATTTAATCACTAGCCCTAGTCTTTTCTATTCCTTCCTTGCTGTGATTAATGTATGATGGTACTCTTTTCTTATCTGGAAAATAATTATTTCACCTCAAATATAAGCTCAACACCAGTAATTATGGCCCATATAGTTTCTTTGGAGGCAAAATAGCTCTGAATCTTGAGTTACATACATTTGTATGAGCTCAGGGTCTGTTATTTATTCCTTGTGTGACCTTGTAGATGTTTCTTCCCCTTTAAAATTTTTAGATTCCTTGATGGCAAATAGGGGCTAATAATGATGCTTACTCCACAGGGTTGTTATGAGGAAAATGTTCCTAAAACCCTTAGCCAGTGCAGGTTCAATGCATCGTCAACTTTGATTATGTTATAATCAATTTCAACTTTTGTAATCCAAGCCACCATCTCCTCTTTTTTGAAGAGCTACAGTGGCTTCCTCACTGGTATTCCTGCAAGTACTTTTGCCCAAGGTCTATGTCCACATACAGGTATGAAGGATCTTTTCTAAAATCAGATCCCATCACCCCGTTACTCAAAACTGTACACAGGCTTCCTGTCACACTTTGAACCAAATCCAGAGTCCTTATCATGGCCTTCATAGCCCTGTGTGATTTGGTTTCAGTCTCTGTTGCTGATCTTTTCTATTGCTCTATTCCATTCCTTGCTTCTTTCTGTTCCTTTCTTCTTGCTGGTACTCACCTACACAAGCATTTTCCAGCTCAGAGACTTTTTCTATACTGCTCTCTCTCACCTGAATTCTCCTTACACCAGATACTCAGATTACACATGGCTTATTCTTTTGTTTTATTCAGGCTTCCCTTCAAGTATTTTCTCTTCAGAAAGGGCCTTCCTTGGCCACTGTTAATTGGCTCCTACTCCCATTCATTGGTACCTAACATATTATATATTTGTTTTTATAAGCTTTTGTATTACTAAAATATAAGTTTAATGAATGCAGAGGCTTTGTTTTGTTTATCATGGTCCAGTGCTTAGCATACATATTAAGTGCACAAAAATATTTGTTGAAATGATGACTTTGAGTCTTGTGGGACTTTGAATCTTCCTTGTGAGGCTCTTGTAGGAGTGCTAATGCCTTTAACAGTGGCCAACTCAGCTCATACTTGGTGATTAGTATAAATTTTAATTGAGATTCCCAGAAATGAGATTCATGACTTTATTCCAAGTCTTTGGGGAAACATAAAGTGAAAAAAAGAGTAAGGAAGGGAAAGAGAAGCCTATAAGAGATATGGGAATATCTTAAAGAAAAATCTTTACTCAATTTATTATTGTGTCTAGAGCTATCCCTGGATACTTGTTCATACATACTAGGATTTTATATAAGAGAAAAACTCCTTTTCTCTGATTCCCTTTCCTAAATCTACTATATTCTGCCTACACAACATAAATGCAATGTCAATTGCTGAAGATAAGCCAAGTCTAACATTTTTCAAGCTGTCTGGAAACAAAATGGAAGAATTCAGTTTTTGTTGTTGCTTTAGCAATGGAAACCATGTCCTATTTTATCATCAAACAAAAACAAATGAAAACACTAAGTCATAGGAAAAGTACATACCTGAGATTCTGCAAGGCTACTCCTAGGAATACTATGGCTGTAAATCAAAAGAACACTGGCTTTTAGGCTTGCTGAGGACCTTGGGGTTTCTGTTTCAGTTGGATAGTGGCTATTTGTTCTAACTTAGTTCTCCCATACATTTGGTACAAAATTGGCAATGATTAAATGGGTGAAGGGCAAGCCATGGGCCTACTAAGAACTACTAAAAATTATTGGCAATAAATACTGCAAACTCCATGATATCAAGACCCATAATTACTCAACTTTGATGAATAACTGGCACTTGTTCTCCTTCCACTATTATTTCTTACCCAGAGGTGGGCTAAATTTTTTATTCTCTTGAGAGTAGGGATAGATGGAAGTGTTATGAGAGGAAGGGTGAGGACTGGTTAGAGAAATGTTAGGTTACCCTGTTCAGGGCAACTATGAGATGGAGGGTAGCTGTCTGAGTTTCTACTATTCTTCTGACCACGTTTTTCCATATTGGACTGATGAGGAAATGCTTGAAAATGCTACTATCCTATGTACTCTTAGGACCCAGAGTCACTCCCCTGATCTGTTAAATCTGTAATGAAATTAGGAGATGCCAATACGTGACCTGTATACGATGGATTCAGATAACATAACCAGGGTTATTGGAACTCCTAGCACACCAGCTGCATAAGCTCACCCCAGAGATTTCATCAACCCTGAAATAATATGGCTCTTCTTCATTTTTCACAATAAATGTATTACCTTCCTGGTAGCTTATTTAATGCCAATTTCTACACACTTAAGAAATCAAGCTCTAATGTGGTCAAAACTACTTTTCTCATGCCTAGAGTGTGGTGGGTCCTCAATTTCTATTTGTCGAATGAATAAATGAATGGATACAAATGAATGAATACAAGACACTACACTAGGGATTGAAGGTAAGTGAATTGAGCTTTTCCAGCATTAAGCGAGCACACAGACCAGAAGGGGATACCTATGGACTAGTAAATAATCCTAAGTGTTGACATTCTGGGGGCTGAAACCAGCCAGTGGGGCTAAGGGTCAGCTGTCTACTATATATGGGACCTGAACATTCCATGTAGCCACAACTGGCTTCAATCATCATTTACCTGCCTGGAGTTTGGATACATTTGAGTTTGTGACTGTTGTTCTTGTAAGATAAGATTAAGTTTCAGAATTAACCTTCCCCAAGAATAGTAGAGAAAGGTGGTGTACAAGCCTACTAAGGACTTGGCTTGACACTGAGCTATGGCCCACATGGATAATGACCATGGACCAAATGGCATGATGGATATTTCAGAGGATCCTGTAAGAAACAGAGTGTCAGTCCCTTTGCTCCTGAACTTATTGATATGCTGGAAGAGCCATTAAAACTTTGACATAATCCCACTGACAAAGAATAACATAGTTGATCTTTTAATTAATATTTATTTTTTGGCTACTTTCCTTAATATTTCTGGGAATCTTTCTGTTATGTGACACCTCCTTTTCTTTTTAATGGAGTCACTTTTATTTTTGGAATTCTTACGAAAATATATGAAGTCTAAGAGATGGACAAATTATTCACTTTCCCTGGATCTCAGTGACTTAATTTACAAAAGAAATCAATCTGACTGGCAGTTTTCAAATTTTCATGTAAACCACCTGAGGATTTGTGAAAATGAATGTTGGTTTGGTAGATCTAGAGTGAGTCTGATAACAAGCTTCCTGGCAATGTCAGTGCTGCTGGTCCAGGGACCACACCTTGAGTACCAAGGGCCTAGTTCACTGCTGATATTCTTTTTCTTTGCATCTCTAGGTAATTTATGGGATATCATTCAACTGGGTATATGATAGCCCATAAATTATTATACACACATATATGCACATATATGGGTATATTAAACTTATTTCTTCTATGTCAAGAGTTAATCCACTTTAGTTTGTATTTCTTTAATAATAAACTGCCTTTATTTTAATATTCTGTGAGGATTGCTTATCTCTTCTGGTCCAATAAAAAGTCATTTAAAAATATGTTGGAGTCTTATATTTTCATATTATTTATCATCTTATACAAAAGAAAAGTATATGTTTGTAGTGGTGGGATTAACAGGAGGGTGAGTAGTTGCAACTTAGTCACTAAGTGAATAATATAAGATTGAGATCAAGAGTGATGTGTGTATTATTGCTGTGTCTACCTGAGTTTGGTGCTACAGAGAAAATGAAGCTGATTTGTGTCACACTAGCTATTGCCAAATGAGATCTTGGCATTTGGGACTCATTTTGATGCAACACATGTTTCTAATGATTTCTGAATAGTACACAAATGAAGGCCTGTATCAGTCAGAGTAAGCAGCCATATGTGCATACATAGCATACACTTTATAGTCCATAGATAAGATTAATGTCACCTTTGTAGTTCCCAGACTGTACATTCTTGGTCCTCCCAATGCTACTCAGATCTATCCTGAAGTTCTCTGGGAGTCCTCAGATAGTGTCTCAGGTTTGTACTGAGAAGTGAAACTCTAGAGGTATCTTTTATTTTGCTTCTTTCTCATCAAACTTCTAAAACATATCTTAAAGCTAATTTATTTTCCACTGGTTTTAAACATATGGAAGCACTTTACATTTTTAAATGATCAATGATAAAAATTCCCCTGGACCTCAGTTCCTTCAACTCCAAATCAACAGTAGGACTGGATGATCTCTCAAAGACCTTTCTACCTCTGTATAAATTTCACTTGAGCATTAATCGAAATTGTTTGATACTTTTATAAAAATACTTTCAGGATCACGATGTTCAAAAATATAGAGTATATTCATTGTTTAATCAGAATGTGTGTCCATTGCTGGGAAATTCAAAGAATTCTGTCACCCTTGAGAAGTAAATCACAGTCATCATAAGCTTCTGTAATTAAGTTTATTACACAGAGTACAATATAATTTACATCTGCAAACTCTGAACTAACTGAAGTAATGGGATGTCAGTGTTCATAAAGTACCCAGTGAAGGCACTTTTGTTGTAACAGCAATAATACAAATGACTGCTTGTAAGGTCTGCATGTCAGACCAAAAGAATTGCAGGGCAGCTATTGACAGTGTAGAGCAATACAATCAAGGATAAAAAGCTAGCAAGTGAAATAAATATTCCTAATTCAAGAAATGGTTCAGGAATATTCTTTTTGAAATGAATCAAGCAAATTTCTGGGTAATAAACGATTTATTCTCATTATACCTCTACACCTGTCAGACTCTAGCCCATTGCCCTAGTGAGTAAATTGTAGTCTGTAGGTGTCGTCTTGGGATACAATAAAATTAAAAACAAGGATTTCTGGAAATTATTTTCATTGTAGCAACTAAGAACTCAAATAATATGCCCTCATTCCTCAGTATCTTTAGGAGAATTATTCCAGGACTCCCTGAGGATACCAAAATCTGCAGATGCACAAATTACTTCTTTACAATAACATAGGGTTTGCCTGTAACATACATACATCTTCCTGTGTGTTTTACATTATCTATGAATTATTATAATGCCAAATATGATGCAAATGTAAGTAATTTGTTATACTATATTGTGTAAGGAATATTAACAAGGAAAAAAGTCTATATATCATAAAGACTTAATGTTGCTTACTCAACTGACATCCCAGAACCAAGTGGTTTGGGGTCAGTTATGTAGCTCTGTGATGTTGTCAATGGTTCAGATCATTCTTGCATTTGTCTGTTCTGTCATCTTCAGTGTACTCAATAATGACTCCTCTCATGGTTGTAAGATGGTTGCCTCAGCTTTGAACAACATCATCGAAAGCAAAAAATCAAAGAAGATGATAAGAAAAGAGGCTATCTTTTTATTATCTTTGTTTCAGAGAAAAGAATTTTTATTGCTAGAAGACACCAGCAGTCTTCTTTATGTTTTATTGATCAGAACTGGTCCATATGCTTATTCCTAGAATTACTGACAAAGGTATACAGGAATATAATAAATGTTCAAGATTCATCAGAATTGATTCATTGGGCTGAATACTGTCAAATTCTAGATTTTAGATGTTAAAAATGATGGTAATCATAGGCATATCAAAGTGAGTACAAGTATGTCAAAGGTAACTCCTTAATGAAGCCATCAAAATAGTAAATCTGGTAGTTGAGTGAAAGTGATATATATATATATATACATATATATAGATATATATATATATAGTCAAGGAAAGAAAGAATGCTGAAATGCAATTGCCAAATTAGGTAAAAATTTATTTATATCCTTGAGGACCATAAATCTATAACCTTAGGGGTTACCTTTTCTACCATACAGAAATTCCTTGCAATTTATTGATGTTCTACAAGTTAATATCTATCTTTAGAAAATAAATTGTAAGGCAAACAAAGACACATTCCCTAAATAATTAGATCCTTTTGGTTGGGCCTGTTAGATTTTGAAAGAGAGGCAGTTATTTTGCTTTATTTCCAAGTTTGAGATACTATTTTTTAACAGCACATAGCTAAAGGAATCTAGCTGAGTTTCTCTTATAAAAGATGAATGAGGAAATGTTTGTAAGTGATCAATAGTGTCTGCCACAAACCTCTTATTTTAAATGACAAAAAAATCATTGAATGCTTAAATATTTTTTCTAGAGCATCATCTTCAATGTGGACCACAATGCTAAGCCTTTTTCAAGCTTACCTTTATATTTTGCACCTTTGGTCTTATTAAAACATATTTTGAGCAGTATTTCAGTATCACCAGGAATAGTTTTTATTGACATTTCAATCTAGGTTCTAATTTTGGATGGATATGAGGATTTCTTCATGCAGCTGCCTTGATAGTAACGCATCGTCACTGACGAAATGATTATGTCAATAGGATGCATTTTCTTGATTTTCTCCAGACAGTGTTTTCTATTTGTGATTTATTTTCTTTGAAGATGGTCCTTGAAATTCATCTCCAAGAAGATTTTGCCTCTTTCTTTCCACGAATTCATCTATGGGTAATAAATCTCAATGAAGCTAAAATTTCTTAGTTGCCTGGTCTGTGTACGCTTGTTTTGTTTTTGTTTAGTTATCATTATTTTTCCTATTGACTCACTAAAACCATACCTAGATCTCTATATCATGACTATCTGTGAGTTTTGCAGTAAGGATTTTGCTCTTAGGGAAAAGCAAAGCTTGCTTTTAATTCCAAATGGCTCAAGCACAACTGGGATAACACCTACAAGAAGACAAAACTGTAAGGCATTCCATTTGGGATGAAATTCACTGCTAAGAAATTTGTCCTATAATTTGTTGTATGGCAAAGTGTGGAAATAGCAGTTATAATTAAACAGGTGATGCTGTCACTAGTAATTATGCTTGTATGTGACTCATGCCACAAGGGTGCATGAGAAATAAGTCTTATGCTCAGTGTTCCCTCTATGGCATCTCCTGAGTCTGTCATTCTCATTTGGTGGCTTACAAATTTTTAACAAGTGGGAATTTCAATCCTGTTTAAAATGTCAAAACCCAGTTAAATAGCACTTCTGGGAGGGGAACAGGGACAGTGACACTTCTAAAACCATATTTCTACATTTACAAGCTGGGGTGGTTTTCCTCCTCACAAATAGGAACAGCAAGAAAAATGTCTACATTTAATTAAAAATTTCCTAAGGATGTTTACTGTGTCATTTATGGTTGAAACTTTCCTATTATATCAGGTGACTAGAGGATTGAAGAGAAATGTAAAGAACAAAGTAAAATATTTAGGTTTATCTCAATAAGGAGGGAGTTTATCTGGAGATAGAATTTCTTAACTGGTTAAATGAAGAGAAATGAATGCTTAATTTGCCAGATTCTGACTTCTTTTTATTAATTATAACTATGTTAAAACATATGTGAACTTACAACTCTCCTTTATTTCAACTATTCTAATTTGGTTTCCTAATTTTTACCTTCAGAAGTGTGCTGTTTAAAGGAAAGTTTTAATTTTATGTGTAGAGGAAGAGGGTCAATATAAAGTAAAATTTTATTAAAAGTTTTATAGAAGAATGAATAATAGCACAAAACAACAAAATCTTTTGTCTTTTTTAAAACATATTTTTAGTTGTCAATGGACCTTTATTTTATTTATTTATATGTGGTGCTGAGAATCAAACCCAGTGCCTCACACATGCTAAGCAAATGCTCTACCACTGAGCCACAACCCCAGTCCCCTTTCCTGCCTTCTTATTCCACCATTTACCAAAACACTGATTTTACTTTTTTTTCCAGGTTTTTTTATAGCCTTGTTTATATGTATAGGTACCCTGTTTTAGAACACAGGTTAAAGAGGATACAGTTTATAATTTGCTTTCTTCATTTAGTGCTAAAGTGTCTTTTAATTGACAACCTCACTATTTGTTAACTTACATTATAGTTATTTGACTATTTGTGTATTAGGGATTTATGATCTTAACCCTTTTTAATATTGCAATAAAACCCCATGTACATAAAGATGTTTTTTTCTATTTAAAAATATTTGTTATTTGGCAGGTGTATTTGTTAAGATGGGAATAATTTACATTACATTAATAAACTGACCTCTAAATAAGAGTGGCTTAATGAAATAATAACTTGTTACTCATTCTTGCTACATGTTTATGATGAGCTAATTGAAGGGAGGAGCACCGAGGCTAATCAAGGCTTCACAATATTGTAGCTACCACTTGTAGCATGATTCTAGGCCAATTATTTTGACAAAGAAAGAAAGACTAGAAAATCATGTACAGGTATTTCACTGCAAAGTGCTTTATAAAAGAGCATGTCTGCTTTGTGGTGACTGGTGCTAAAGAGCAGTGGCAAAGGGTATAAGCTTGGGACAGAGGCATATTTATGTTTGGATCCTGGCACTTTGTGGCTACATGTCCTGGGAAAATTACTTAGTCTTTTAAAACCCCAGTTTTCTATTTGTAATATGAGCATAAACATATCTAATGCCAATTACACACACACACACACACACACACACACACACACATGCACACACACACATACACACATATATCTACTGCTTTTTGGTAGGATTAAATAGAAGATTATGTATAAAGTATTACCAGAGTGTCTGGCCCATGGTAAGTACTCAATAACAAATATTTTTACAACTTTCCATTATGTTTTTCATCATGAACACATATTTTGTAATTGTATATGCATCAAATATTTAAAAAATTAAATTTAAATTATTTAGCAAGTTTAACAATTATTGGGTTTTAACACTGTGGAGGTTTCTCAAAATATTAAAAATAGAAATACCAAATGATCCAGTAATATCACTTCTGTGTATATGTACAAAGGAAATAAAACCAGGATCTTGAAGATATGTCTGTAACCCTATGTCCATTACTACATTAATCACAATGGATAAGATATGGAAACAACATAATTGCTCATTGATTAATGAGTGACTAAAGAAATGGTATAAATGATGGGGTATTATTCAACCTTAAAAAGGAATCTTAATATTTGCAACAACATAGGTGAACGTAGAGGATGTTACACTAAGTGAAATAAGCCAGATGCAGAAAGACAAATAGCATATGATCTCACTTAGGTGTGGAATCTGAAAATGTTGAACTCATAGAAGCAGAGAGTAGAATAGTGGTTTCCAGGAGCTGAGGATAGGAGGTAAAAGGGAGATGTTGGTCAAAGAGTTCAAACTTTTAGTTTTTAGATAAATATATTAGACATGAATTATTTCTGGGGATCTAATATACAGCATGGTGACAATAGTTAATAATACTGCATGGTATACTTGAAATTTGATCTTAAGTGTTCTCAACACAGATACACAGATGCAGAGAAGGTAACAATGTGAGGTGATGGATTTATTAATCACTTTGATTGCAATAATCATTTCACAATTACATGTATATCAAATCATCATGTACACCTTAAATATGTATATTTTTATTTGTCAATTACACCTTAACCAACCTGGAAAAAAACCAATGGGTTTGTGTGTGATATTCTTCTCAATGAAATGAATTGAGAGATTATAATTCCGTAGTCATAGAGGATCTGATTTAGGAAGTTCTCTTTGGTTTCCTACCACCAAATACTGGATCATCTCCATTATCTTTTCCTTACTTCTAATTGAAGGTGCAGAGATTGTGGGGGCATAGAAAGAGAAGGAGGGTATGCTGTGTTATTATGATTATGTTTCTTGTTTATAAGACTAAGCCATTATGTGTGTACATGTGTAGATTTTGAATACTCCATTCAAGAGGTTTGGAGGCATAATTGCGTATCATGATGAAGATGAGAAGAGACAGATGTAATCTTTTACAGGTTGTAGAATTTTAAGAAACATGAGATCATTGGTTTTGTTTTTTCACAAAACAGAAAATTCCTCATCTTTATGATTTTTATCAAATGGTCTTTATTTTATGATTATACCAACTAGACATTTGATATCAAATAGACGTTAGTGTTTCTTTATTTTTGTGGCACTAATAAATACATTTAAAAAACAGTTTTTGAGGGATTTTTATGTAACCTAACTGTGTCAGGTGTCATAGTATACATCAATTATGGCTCTGAACTATAAGAAACAAATATTTCTTCCCCCTCTTTTTTTTAGTAGTGGGGACTGAACCCAGGGCCTTACATATGCTAGGCAAATATTCTAATACAAATATTCTAACACATTTTCAGCCCTTTTTATTTTGAGACAGGATTTTACTAAGTTGCTCAGGCTGGCCTGGAGCTTGTGATTCTCCTGCCAGTAGGTTTATAGGCATGCATGACACCTGGTTTTAAGGGACATATCTTCAGAGTTATAGAGATAAATAGATATGTATGTATACAGACAGTGATTATTATCAAATGTGATAGGGTAGGCGCCAAAAGTAAAGCAGAAATGTATGACTCTGGGAACATAAGAATGAGCCAATTTCACATGGGTATCTTGGAGAAAATTCAGGGAGGAATCTTGAAACCTGAGGAAATTTACAAATGGTGAAACATGAAGAGAGTGAATTCCAGAAAAAAGGAACAAAATGAGCAAAGACACAGAGAGAAAAATATAGGACCTGTTGCTTATAGGCTGTTCTATAGACACTGGAAGCCACAAAAGAATATTTTGAACAAAATGGTTGATATAATCTGATCAGTGTTCCAGCCACATGGAAGCTGGCTTTGATGGGAGAGACTGGATAAGAGAACCCAATTATGAGGCGATTATAATGATCCAAGAGAAGAAAAGAAGAAGGTTAGATCAACAAGCACTGGTGAAAGTGTCAGCCTTGGCAAGATAGAAAATGTGCCTCTATGATATAGTGAAGCAAGCATAAGATGAAGGAAGATGATGAGAGAGAGATTGACAAAGTATAGCTTACTGGGTGAATCCCATTTTCTTAGATAAGTAAAAAGGTATTTGCTGAGTGTTTTTTAGAGAGTTGAGGAAAATGTTAAATGTTTAGAATTACAATTTCTGAGATTGGGATAGAGATTTCTTTAGGGATAAGCAAAAAAAAAAAAAAAAAGAATGGTCAAGAAGCAGCAAGGAGAAAGTGGGCAAAATCAAGTATGGATTGGGGAAATGGGTATACCAGACAATGTTGGTGAGAGTGTAAAATGCTACAGTAACATTGGAGGCCACTTTGGTATTGCCTACTGAAATTTACTCAGTGCATTAACTTTGATGCAGATGTACTATGAATTTATTATTTAGAAATCTACATATGTCACATATGAGTATGTGAGTTTGAACACTGAAGAATTGTTTAAAACAATACCAGATTGGAAATAGACACTAGGAATGCTTATTCAGACACTACTGAATGCTTATTCAGTAGGCAATTGGTTAAAAAATGTAGCACATCACCATAATAGGATCCAATTTAGATCGGAGGCCTGTCTTAGATGGTGGTGCAGATAGGTATTGATATGTAGTTGCAAAGATTAAATTGCAGAATAATGTGTATGGTGTGTCTTTTTAAAAAAACTATGACCTACCCAAACTGTGTGTGTATATGTGTATATCTATGACTTTAAAGATTTGTGTACTATTCCTGTAATGATACATATACATAGGGTAATGATGTTTGTCTCATTCCACCATCTTTCATATCCCCAGCTCCTCCTCCCTCTCATTTCCCTCTACATAATCTAAAGTTCTTCCATTCTGGGAGAGTTTGGAAGGCAGTCTGGAAGTTTCTTGTGAAGTTAGACATATGCTTCTCATGTAACCCAGCAATTTCATTCTTGAGTTTTTAACCAAGAGGAATGAAAACATATGTTCTCACAAGGACTTGCTGTGAATGTTTATTGGGGATTTATCAGAACCACCTCAAATGGGAAGCAACCAAAAGGTCGATTAACTACTGGATGGGTAAATAAATTGTGTACACCCATAAAACTAGGTTTATATACATGTAGGATATACACCTTCTGGGAGCTGACCTGGCACCATCTGCTAGTCCTTGGTATTGCTGTGAGCTGGCCAGGCAATCACAGGTGAGGACAATGGATCAAGACAAAACCAAAACAACTTAATAACCACATTTGAACACAGGCAAAATATAATCATTGTCCAAACCACAAGAAATGATCCAATATATATCTTTCTCAGCTAATATGAATAACTACTATTTTTTTACTAGTCACAGATTTAGCTTTGTTCTAGTCCTCTCTCCCTCTACGTAAGTTTTATTAAGAGATCTATTTACCAATTACCCCTGCTTCCTGACAACATCCAATCTAGGGCAAAATTATTTTTCCTTAAACTCTCCCAAAAGTATCTACCACAACCCACATTCTAAGAAAGTCTTTGCTAACATCCTCTTACTGAGATGTACCATGGTTCCTCAGATATGTGCTCTCTTACACTGCGATAAATAGTAAATCCAGCATATTCACCTATAGGTGTGTTCCTGGTGGTCTTTGACTTGACTGAAATTGCTTTTTCATTCTAGTTTTGGCTCATTTTGGCTACAATTCTCATGTTGCCTTTAGCTGTGCTACCCTAGGCTGTCTTGAGAAAACACTACTCTGAATTATAGATCCTAGGTTTCTCCTAATACTCTGTTTTCCAGGGCCCCAGAAATGCACTCACTAAATTGACAAAGTCAGGATACACTTGACATAATAGAAGCTTAGAGATGAAAAAGGGCATAGGATTCCTGAATTAATCTAATTAATGACTTAGAACAGCTTCTAGCACATAGCAAATATTTCATTAACCTTATACTTACTATTAACACTATGATGATAATAAGAAAAATGCTGAATTAGTTTTCATTAAAGGTTAGGAGAAATGGAAGGACAGATGATTACAGTCATGGATGGAGGGTTTTAGATGTAGTAGTTATTCCAGTTTTATACAATGAGATATAGGGTGTTTCTATGCTTGAAGTTTTCTAAATTGGAATTAGAGACTACATCAAGGAAATACATGAATGTCTAAGTTTGGATTCCCTCAGAAGCAGATCCTGAAGAGAACATTAGTGCAACAATGTATATAGGGGATAATCCTATGAAAAATTGATAAGGAAATGAGACAGAGAAACAAATAATATAGGGTGCATTAATAAACAGTTTACTGCTGTGAGAAAGTAGGGCTTGTTCTTCTTGGACACCTTTAGGAGGCTGCACAAAACTTGTATCAACATTGTCTCTCCCAAGGGAGAGGAAAGCCAGGACATCTATCTACCAACTTCCTCTTTTCCTTAGTTGAAGATTGTCCCCAGAGAAGCATTAACTCCCTTCCAAATGTGGGCATGTTTCTATAACCAGAAAAATTTTTCAGACAGAATCACATTCTTGGGTACTTATAGTGGGGGTTAGTGGAATATGAGTACATAACTGACTATATCTACTATAGTACCTTAGTAGCTGCATGAGTTATTACTAGTTTTTGAAGTGGTCCAAGATGATAGTAGAGAAAAGTTGATGCTTATCCTATTATTGAGAAACACTGTGATTTAAATCATATCCCTAAAGATGAAGCTCTTCCTTCATTAACTCATTCATGTATTTTGTTTTTAAGGAATTGCCCTGTGCCAAAGACTGTGCTAGAAACTGTGAATGGAATGATGAACATGACATAATCCTTGATCTCATTAAGCCTATGGTGCAGGACATGGTAAGAACAGTTTTTCTGGGGAAACATACAAGATGGTCAAGAAAGTCTTTCTAGAGGAAGAAACAACTAAGATATGAGAGTGACAGTTATTCACGTGAAAGGAGAGAGGGAAGAGAAAGTATTTCAGGCAGAGGGAGCATGGCACATCATTGAAATCCAGTTACAGTATAGAAAGTTGTGTACTGGGGAGCTGTGGTATGGTGTGAAGTAGGTCTTCAGACATAAAGAGAGACCAATTATGAAGGACTTTAAAGTCATATGAAGGATTTGGACTTTATCCTGAGAGTGATAAAAAATCACTGGAGAGTTTTAACTGGGGCATTTAACCTTTGGAGCATCAGGGCTAGATATGCATTTTTTAAAAACTCACTCTGGCTGGTATTGGAAAGTGGGTTGGAGGAGAACAAGATTGGAGGCAGGAAGGTTGGTACAAAGTGTGTTGAAAGGATCCACAGAAAAGAGTGAAGTAGATGGATTGTAGTAGATGGAATAAAAAAAAGGTAATGATATTGCCAAGAGTGACTGAACTGATAACAAGAAGGGAAATAAATAGCAAAGTTGAATCAAATCAGAGGTAGATAATGATGGAAGAAAAATATAAAGTAGTGGGAGTAACTGAAGATGGGTACAGAAAGTTCAAGATCTTTCTTTTTCAGAGAGTTTGAATTTAGGAAAAGAGAGTGATAGAGAAAGAGAAAGAGAATACATAGTTCCTGGTGATGATGATGCATACGATAGGGTATGGTATGGCTACAGCAATTAACTGATTATTTGGTTAACAGGGAGAAAGTGTTTGGAGAAGAAAACATGAGAACTGGGAGAATTGGAAATTTAGTGGGTGGACTCTGAGGTAATGTAGAACAGCGATAGCACTTGTACTAGGTAGACAGAAAAGCCATGACATGAATTAAGTCTAAATTAAATGAAGGATGGGATAGAAAAATTGAGAAGGGCATTAGGTAAGTGCAATGAAAGGAGTAAGAGGGTTTTATGGACAGATGACATGTCAGTAATACTGGGTTGGAGAAATGTGCTCATGATTTCTGCCATTTTTGTAGGAAGGTGGAGGAGGAGAGCTATGGGAAGAACAGAAGGAGGGAGTAGGATACTGTGCACAAGATGAAGGAGATGATCAGCCACCAATGAAGAGGGTTCCAGGAGCAGACATTTTCCCTGAAGTTACATCTGAGCAGAGAAGACAATAGGAGATGAAGGGGAATTCCTTTGCTATGATAATGGGGAAGGAGTTTGGGATGGTAGGGGAGCAGTAGATGGCTGTACTTGGGAAAGGAGCACCTAGAGTAGGAGTTGAGAATGTTGAGTGCAAATGGCCAGAAAGTTTCCATTTTGGTGAAGCCCTTGGATAACAAGTATGTGAGGGAAGCTCAGCTGTCCTCTGGGGATGGGAGTGGGACAAGGACAATGTCCTTATCCCCACGAGCTGCAGGCCTAAATGGATTCTCTTTCTGAAAGAGGCCTGCTCCAGGCAAGTAGCCTGCAAACTTGTACACAGAACATTAATTAATTCATTGATTCATTCAATGCCACTCAATGCTGGCTATGTGTGAAACTGGGTAGGGTCTACTATGTTGTCAACAATAAATGGGGGACCTGCCTTAAGGAAAACAAGTGCTAGCAATTTGAAGAGAAATTTAAGATTACATTATCACACTATTCTTTATTTGGGGAATGAATTGGTAGGAGAACTTCAACACTTCAAGAAAATTGTGTTTAATATAATCTGATTTACCAAAAGAAATAAACATGTTTTGGGTGACTTTTTGAACTGATTGTGAAGAGATGCCTATTTTTGCATGAAATAGGCTTAGCATTTTTCCCTCTGCCCCATAATTCTGTAATAGGTATATATTAAAACAGATTTGGTAAGGAGGTATCATATGTTGGTACAGAACAGACTGGAGCAAGGGGTGATCAGAATCTGACTTCACCATTTACCAGCTGTTAGCCTTGAGCAGGTTAATTTACATTTCTGTGCCTTAGGTTTTCATCTGTAAAATGAAAATAATAATAGTAGTAATAATAATAATGCCTATTTCACAAAATTGTGAGGATTAAATTCATTAACATTTGTAAAAAGCTTAGAGCAATGAGCGTGAAATACATGTTAAACAAGATTGTGACATACAGGAAACTTCCAAGCAGGGTTAGAAATTATAGGCATCCTGTTCCAATCCACTGTTACTTAAATTAAGAAAGGAGTCTTCTGCATTCATTTTTTTTTTTTGCCAACTGTCAGACTCCTGTGTTGTAGATAGTAAGTAAGTAGTTGTAATAGGCATAAAACCTGACTATGGTTGTGGGGAGGGGATAGTGGGAGGTGTTATTAGCTATCCTTTACTTTTTGTAGTAGAGAGTTTCTACCCTATACTCCACTGCTGTTTAAGAGGAAGAGCAGGCATTATGCTTTATGGAGAGAGAACAGCAGGATTCTGATTTCAGGGGTGATGCGAGGATAACAGACAGATCTGAGTGTGTTCAGAGGGAGCATCCCCTGGGGCCTTCTGTGTCTCCATTCTTTGACACTGATGTATAGTGACTGCCCTTCCTTCTCCCTCCCTAACTGGTGGTAACTGTCTTGGGCTGAGTGTTTTGGGGCCTGTGAAAGCCTTGATGTCAACATATCTCCACAATGAATCCAAGAGAAAAAATAAAGAGAGAAAAAGTAACTCAACAATAAAAAGATAAATAACCCAATTTAGAAATGGGCAAAGAATTTTAACAGATGGCTCTCCTAAGAAGATATAGAAATGCCCATTAAACATGTAACAAGATGCTCAACATCACTTGTTCATTATGGGAAATGCAAATTAAAACCATGAGAATACTACTTCACACCCATGAGATGGCTATATTCAAAAAGACAGACAAGAGCAAGTGTTGGTGAAGATGTGGGGAAATTGGAACCCTTATGCACTCTTGGTCAGACTGTAAAATGATGCAACCACTTTGGAAAACAGCCTGAGAGTTTCTCAAAGTGTTAATCAGAGTTAAGTTACCCAGTGACCTAGCAATTCCACTTCTAGGTATATTTTCAAGACAAATGAAATGTCTGTTTATACAAAAACTTATGCATGAATGTTCATAGCAGCATTATTTATAATAGCCAAAAAGTGAAAGCAGTCCAAATGTCCACAAGTGGATGTTTGATAAACACAATGTGGTATATATTTATAATGGAATACTATTTGACCATGAAAAGGAATGAAGTACTGATACCTGCTACAACATGGATGAACTTTGAAAACATTCTAAATGAAAGAAGCTAGACACAAAGGGCCACATATTGTATGAAGTTTCCAGATTAGGCATTTCCATAGAGCAAGAGAGTAGATGGTAACTTAGCTGGGAGGTTATTGGGAGAAATGAAGAATGACTGCTAATGGGCATGGGTTTCTTTTTGAAGTGATGAAAAATGTTCTGAAATTGATTATAGTGATGGTGGCACAACTCTGCAAATATACTAAAATCCACTGAAATATATAATTTAGAAAGATCAAATTTATAGTAGTCAATGATATCATTGTATCTCAAAAAGAAACATAATAATAAAAAGGAAACATTGCATTCAATTGGATTTATGTCAAGCTACCATCCATAAAGTTTATAAATCAAAGATTTCACCATTTTCTTTCCTTGTTATTCTTATCTGGAGAATGTTACAGACTAGAGGAAATCTAGAAAAGCCCTATACTCCATTCTCCTGCTTCCAGGCAGAGGCAAATATCCAGGGATATGATTTTAAAATGCAGCCCTCTAAATTATAAAATCTCCACATGATCAGATTATGAAATTTCCCTAAAGCAGTGGAATATGATGACAAGGTAATAAGGGTATGGGGTGCACTTTAGGTAGGGAATTCCTCAGGAGACATTTCATAGGTTGCTATGACTGGGGAATTTCACTGCAGAAAAGTTATCCTGTTGCTAGGCAACACTGCAGCTTGAATTGAATTCATGGTGATCAGAATGCCTTACACACACTCACGATTTATATTTCTATCTCCAGTAAGAACAGTACTTATTTAAATATTCTTTAAATTTAAAAAATGATATGATCATGGCATTGAAGATAAAAAACAGAACTCACTCATTTAAACAGGCCTATTGGAATTTCTGTATATTTTATCAGATTCCAGTTGTTTGCAAGCATACATTTTACAACATTTTAATTGTAATGTACATACCACCTAACAATATTCTTTTTCCTTTAATGTATTACAAGAATATCTTTATATCTTCCTCAAGTGTTCCTAATGATTATTTTAAAAAACCACATAGTATTCCTTTTGGTTGATGTCCATAGTTAGCTAAACCTTTGCTTTATCACTGGACATCTACTCTCTTTTTCATTTCTACCCTTTTGCAAAAAATTCCAGAGCACATGGCTTCTTTGAGAAGAATGCATAATACAGGAGCTTGACGAGTTAAGTACTGCTCTTCAATGACTATATTTAATTAGCCTCCGTTTTTTTTTATAGCTGTTTGGAAATCACTTCGGAAGCACATTTAATCCATCCAATCAGTCATTTCTCCAAAGTGGGAACACTGTTTCAATGCTTGGTTGAATCTTAAAGCTGCCTGTGTGCCTGGCAAAGGCTCTGATGGAAGCTTTGAATTTCTGAGATTGCCAATTGCACGGAATGTGGCTGGCGGAATTAGCAAAATTATTTGAAAAGCATTCCATAGTAATGAAAGGGGAATTCTCTCCACTGAAGAAATGGGGCTCCCTCAACACATGGAAGTAACATGCAAAAAACTGGTCAATGCAGATTCAATGTGTTTTTAAGAGATTAAAAAAAGATTAAGAAAGTAAAAGGAATTTTGTCTTCAGTTTCAAGATTGTTACAGTTGCTAATTAGAAGACTCAAGGGTTTGTTCAAGATTGATACTTCCTTATAAATATTATAAGATCAAACTGCTTCACTTCTTTATTGCACTGAAAAAGGTACAGATTAGAAATCTAATAAAAATGCCAACTATTTCATTTTAGAATATATGATGGTTCTGGATTTCAAATCTATAGCTTCAATTATTGCCATTGTCGAGACTTTAAGAAATAAATATTTGTAAGCCATGTAGAAAATAATGAAGTAGTTTTCCCAACACACACACACACACACACACACACACACACACACACACACAAATGGAGATCCTCAATCAGTGTGTTTGGATCAGAAAGGTAATGTAGTTCTATTGTCAAAAACCAGGCTCTTATTCCTTTTGCCTTTACCTTTCAAAACTGAAATGCTGCAAATTGATTTTGAGATGGGAAGCCCTGCTAATGTCAGTTGAATGCTTATCCTGGAAATTTTTTTGCCATTTCAAACAGAAAAGCCTCTATAGGCTTTCTTCTGATTCAGCAGCAGCCTGTTTAGCATTAAGAAAGGGCAAGCCAGACTCCAGAGTCAGGTAATTGTGGCTGAGCTCTTGAATATTCTCTTTGGGAGATAACAAGGTCGGGTCTTCCCATATTATAAGGAGCCAGGAGGTGCTGGTTGGCTGACTGCATCCTGCATTTGGAAAGCAGTTCACCTCCGAACACTTTCATAGCTTCAAGTAAAAGTATAACCCTTGCCAAATGGAGATTACTTTAAAAAGAAGCTGACCGAGAATCTGGCTCTTCAGCAAAGGATCTGCAGAGATCTTTGAGTCGGAGACCCTATTAATCATTCATGATCACGAAGATGCTGTCTAACTTAAAGCAAACATTTGTTCCAAAGGAACTGAAGCATCTTGTGAATCAGGATGCAAATGGCTCCTCAAAGTAATAAAAATCAGAATTGTATAACTAGTTTGATTAAATGTCTGGCATCCCTTTTTTACTTTTTTCCCTCTGGTTTATTGAGGTATAATTCACCCTCTTTATGTGTACAATTCTATGCATTTTGACAAATGCATATAGTCATTAACTACTATTGCAATTGAGATATAGAATATTTCTATCACCACCCAAAGTTTCCCCATGCCCCTTTGTATTCAACCCCTTCCTCTACCTTCTGTTACCTGTTCTTGGTAACCACTAATTTATTTTCTGTCTCAACAGTTTTTGGTTTTTCCAAATGTCATATAAATGAAATCATACAGGATGTAGCCTTTAGAGTCTGGCTTCTTTCACTTAGCATAATGCATTTGAGATTCATCTTTGTTGTACATATCAGTAATTGTTCCTTTGAATTGCTTAGCATTATCTCATTGTATGGTTATACCAGTTTATCCACTCAACAGCTGATGGACATTTGGGTTATTGTTCTTATTTTACTTTTATTATGTTTCTTTTTGTATTATGTGTAAAATTTACAAAGCTTTTTACTTTCACTTATGTCTTATTATGAAAATATTGTCATTATAATATTTCTGATAATAATTAGAGCCACAGAGAGTTTGAAAGGCTTTTGAAATTTACCAGCTGAGACTACAGCTTTGAATTTCATTCTCCTAGACTAACCTTCTTTCCACTATACAATAACATTTTTCTGGTATGAAATGAGTATTGTTGAATGAAGATCTTTATCCATTGGGACTTAATAATGCACTTTATATTTAACAGAGTCTTGGGAAAATAAGGGCTTTATTTTTTTAAAATGAGGATCCTAATAGTGTCAGTGCATTTTGCTAGGAAGAAAACCAGTTTGGGAGTTAGATAGTCGTGGATACATATCCTAGCTCTGCCAATGATTAGCTCTGTGACCTGCGGGAAAGTTCATAACTTCTCTGAGTCTCAGTTTCTATACCTGGTCAATGCTTTCTGCCACAGTGGCCTCTGAGTCCTGTGATGATGAAGTTATGTGTACATGATGCATCTCACAGAGCAGTTGGAGCATACTAGGCACATCATATGTGTTAGTTTCTAGGGGACAGGTGCATGTATGCGTGAGTGTGTATGTATGTGCATGTACATGCGGCAGGGAAAGAAATGTCCTAGAAGAAAAGGAAAGTGTTGGAAGAATGGAATGATGAGGAAAAGAACTGGGGAAAGAACAAGCCTATGGCTACAGAGAGGGAAGAATGAGCTCAGGGTACTAGTCATATGAGTCTCAGCGCTGCAATATGGATTGTTTTCTCCACCAGAGGTAGTTTCAGTCTCCTCTAGTGGCTGACCCCACCTGAAGGAAGCCTATGTGGCTACCATCTCTGGCTGCTTCCCATTTTCTCAGTCTTTTTTTTTTCTACTGAGTAAGGCTCAGGGCTGATCTTGGATAAAATTGTGGGAAAGCCTCAATTACTGTGACTATTACAGTAACATCTCCTCTCAGGTCTGGGAAGACATTTAGAATGCCCTGACTCAGGGCTGGGGATGCAGCTTTGTGGTACAGCCCTGGGTTCAGTCCTCAGCCCTGCATACCCTAAGGGTTCCTAACTCACTAGAGCACTTTTCTTCTCTGAGTCTTATCCCTGGGAGGTCCCTAGCTCTGCACTCAGACCCGCTTCCTCCATCATCAAAACTGCCCAGTTAAATCATTAGAAAAATCTTGATAAAGTAATTTGCAGGAAGCTCTTGACTCCCTATATATAATTTCCTGCAATAACTGATACTCAGTTTGATTTACATGCTTCTCAGGAATTCTTGTATTTTATTATCAGTCTTTCCTATAGGAAAGGAATTCTAATAGAAGAATTTTTGGCAGTGCCCTGTAATAGGAAGAGGGTTGGAATAAATATCAGATCTGGGCTCTTATATTTGTATTTTGATCAACTTACTCCAGGACCTGAAACAATTGTCACTTCCAATCTAAAATGATCATATAATATTTGTCTTCTTCTTTTCTGTTTTTTTTTTTTTTTTTTTCTGGAACATTTCACATCATCCCATATGTGAGTCACTATTCAACTCATTCCCAAGACCAACTCTGTTTATTCAAGTACCTAAACACTCATAGGCTGTGACATTTTTATTCATGATTATCCCTTTCTGGGCATTCAATTCTGCTTCTTTGTTCTGTGAAGGCAATTTGATTGTAAGGGCCATATTTCCACAATTTTGGGCCTGTCTTCTGTGCAGCAATCATGATGGCTACTCTACCATGTCATTTGGCACTGGGAGGAAACCCTGGTCTTTTTGCTGCTATTCCTCTGTTGTGATCCAGTGTACTGAGTATCATCTTCTCAAAAAAATTTATTGGTATTATTTGGGGGGTGGGTACTGGGAATTGAACCCTGGGGTGCTTAACCACTGAGCCACATCCCCAGCCTTTTTTATTTTTTATTTTAAGACAGGGTCTCACTAAGTTGCTTAGGCCCTCACTAAGTTGTTGAGGCTGGCTTTTAACTCACAATCCTCCTGCCTTGGCCTCCCAAGTAGCTGGGATTATAGGCGTGCACCACCACGCCTGGCAGTGCATATTAATTATACAGAATAGTAGGTTTCATTGTTGCATATTCATAGATGTCAACAGCAAGGGTAAGAGTTTTGTACCACAAAGAATAGTGACTCATTGAAAAAAGAAATAAAAATTAAAAGTTAACATAACAGTGGAATCTTGAGGTTTTTTTAAATGAAGGATCAGAAGAATAAAATTTTTCATAAATCCGTGATAACAGTTTTAAAATTCATGTTAGAAAAATAAAGACTTTGGGAAGAAAGATCAGTGTACTCTTAGTACATTTTTCTGTATAATAAATCCTGTCCTTTTGAGTAGAATATAATCTAATACATTAAAAAAAGTCCTGAGGCTTTTATTTTAAAGGCAGTGATATTGCTACAGGCAAAGTAATTATAACCATTAACTCCTCAAAATGTCAGTGGAGCTTTGGCAACAAAATCCCAGAGGAATCCCAAATTGCCTAACCAGTTTTAAAAATTTAAGAAATGTATTCTTGGAGGACAAAAAAAGTACTTAAGAGAGAAGGAACTCAAAAGTCTCCATTATGCAAAAAAGTCACAATAATTCACACTTCTTTTTCAGAATTCATTCTTATGTTGCTTTGGGGCTTTGTATTTAACAGTATGCTTTATATAGTTTGCAAACAATTAACATAATCCCTGAACTTGAGAAGCAAACCATCATTCAGGCTGTATGACTGAGAATACCACTTTTTATTAGCAATCCGTCACCACAAAGATTATACTTTTAGCAAAATAAAGCAAATATATTATGGAAAAAAACGGAATGTTTTTTTTTTTCATAGGAATAGCTGTAACTTGATTATTATCGTTATTAATTACACTTCCCTATAATTTGTTGTCCTATTTAAGTAATGATAAACTGAAGTCAGTGATTCAAATTGAGGTGAGGAATAAAAACTCATTCATTCACTTTATATTTACTAGTCATTAATTAAATATGAAGGCACAGGTGAAACATGGTAAAGAACATATCTGGCTTACCTTGGACTTGACTTAGCACTGAAAATCCCATCTGGAAGACCTTCTTCTGCCCCAGGCAAATTGTGATGTTTGGTTACCCTAAATAAAGTAAAAGTGCCTCATAAAATCCTACTCTCAAGAAATCTGGTCTACTAGGGGAGATAGATAAGTGCAATTAAAAGTTTAATAACAAAGGAAAATTAAATTATAGTACTCATAAAAACATATCAAAATTAGTATAAATCATTGTTATATAAAGTACATTGAATCTTGGGTAGGCAATTCAAGAATTGTATATCTACCATGGGGTATGATATTTTCTTCCCCAGAAAACTGTACTTCAGAGAAATGTAGTAACTTGCATAAGGTTGTAGGACCAGTAAAGGGTTAAGCTAGAACTTGAACTCAAGCCTTTTGAATTTTGAAATTCACAGTGCCAGAAGAATCTGTACAACATAATCTTAGCTCATTTTACAAATGAAGCAGCTGAAGCCTGCACCATTGCAATGATATAACTTAGATGAAGATTCACATTTCTTGGTTTATTGTCCAGTGGGGTCACAGATGACATGGTCTGGAGCAAACAGTGAACTCTTGAGGAAAAGAAGAATATTTGAGTTGTGGTTTATTTTTCTTTCTCCTCTAATACTCTTGGTTAGCAAGTCTAGTATGCAGCACCATTAGTGGGCTGTGTCTGCCTACCTGCCAGACTGGTCCTAGAGGAAACCAGTTGTGGTTTCTCTGGTTTTAACCTGTCATTCTGTTTTGAGGTCTGTCCCTGCCTTAAGGCTAATGCTTGGCAAATGGGTAATCTGTGATATCCTGAATCAGCATCATCTGGGATATACATTTAAAATGCTAGTCCAGTGTGATAGTGCACATTTGCAATCCCAAACAACTCCCGAGGCTGAGGCAGGAGGATCACAAGTTCAAGACCAACCTCAGCAACTTAGCAAGACTCTGTCTCAAAATAAAAAAGAAAAAGGGCTGGGATATAAGTCAGTGGTTGAGTGTTCCTGAATTCAATCCCCAGTGTCTTAATAAACAAATAAGTAAAATGCTGATTCTTGGATCCCTGTCCTGGAATCAAGGGATCCTTGCCCCACTGGACAAGTAAGTAGGCCAGGAATCTGTATTATCATTTTTCACTTTGAAGTTTCAAGTACTATGCTCTAGGATCAAGTATCTTTTCTTGATTGATATCCTGAACTCAGAGAACATAGGTGATTTACTGAAGCCTTCAATCTTACTCAGACTCAACAGTTGGAATCCTGTCATCTATGAAAAGTTCATAGATTAATTCAACCATTCAATAAATATTTGTTTGATGCCTCCTCTAAGCCAGACACTCTACCCCCACCCCCCAAATTTATTTGTATTAATCCCTTGGTTACAGCTTTAACCATTGCTCATTACCTGGATCCTTCATTCCTTCAAACTCTCCGATCTCATTTAACTTGTAAGGTTTCCTAGTCCTAAATTCTGAACTTGAACTTGCCCAAAGCTCCCCTTTAGACATTGCTTTGATTATCTGGCTGTTCTAGAGGGTCAACTCCTACAGTCATTGAAGTCCTGGTCATACAAAATGAGTGGGTTTGCCTCAGGTGTTTTCTGGCACACTCTTCTCAATGGTCATGTCTTCATAAGGTAAGTGACCTAAATTTTGCCAAAAAACCCCCAGGGTACTATATCAGTACAGATGGGGTCCTTTTCTTAGAGGCAGAGGATGACTTAATATTGATAAAGGATATAATCCATAATGAAGATATAATAGTCACACAACATTTATGTACTGAATAACATAGCATCAACATAGAAATAAAAATATCTTTAGTAAATATAAAGGTAGTTCATAGGAACATAATCCATTGACACTCTTTTTGGAAAAGTAGGCCAAAAAGATACAAAATTTCAATCATATAACCAAGAAGGATTTATTAAAAAGTTTTTTTTACTTTATATCCTATAAAGATAACAGATACTATCTGTCACAATATTGTTTTCCTTATTAAATGTCCATGGGAGCTGGGTATGATGGCACACACCTGTGTAATCCCAGTGGCTGGGGAGGTTAACGCAGGTGGATAACAAATTTGAGGTCAGCCTCAGCAACTTAGGGAGACCATGTCTCAAAAT
Organism: Glaucomys volans; assembly: GCA_020662805.1. NCBI lineage: Eukaryota > Metazoa > Chordata > Mammalia > Rodentia > Sciuridae > Glaucomys > Glaucomys volans. Next base: position 221,310 of record JAJEJO010049623.1, read on the forward strand.
AAAACATAAAAAAAGGACTGGGGAAGTGACTCATTGGTTAAGTGCCCCTGGGTTCAATCTCTCATTTCAAAAAAAGTACAGGGGGCATTTACAAAAACTGACTAAATGCTTGTCATAAAACAACTATAAAACTTCCACAAAGCTGAAATTGTATAGGTGACATCCTCTAAGTATTATTCAATAAAAATTTAAAAGTCAGTAAAATTATAAAGGATAAACAAGGCCAAAGCATGATTAATAACTTTCCCTAAATATTTTTGGATCAAAAATGATCTCAAAATAAAGTTAGAATTGTTTTAGAAATATTAAAATTTAATACATATTAACATTTATAAGGTTCTTGATAAAGGTATATTCATAGATACAAAGTAAACAGTACAACAAATCATAAAAAGTTGAACAACAACCCAACAAAACCAAACAACTCCCTTGTAAATATAAATGAGGAAAAATGACAGAAAATATGAAGAAAACAAGAAATGAGAAATATTGGAGCAGGTATGAAAAACATTATTGCTGAATGAATGAATATATAAAATGTAAACATTTCAAAGGGTGTAGTCAACAGTATACAAGTAAATTTGAAAATAATTGTGACTCTACTGGTATTAGTTCCTATTTCCCCAGTACTTGGGCCTTCTTAGAGTGTAGTGCAAGCAAACAGAGGACCTTTTGATTTGAAGAAACCTGCAAGATTTCACAAAGTGCATCGTGGCAACTGGAGTCAGCTATTGCCAGGTATAAAGTAGCCACAGAAAGTGGATGTTTTAGGAGAATTTTATTTGCTAAAACATCATCTTCAGTCTTATTTCAATTCCTTCCCATCCTATCACCTTGACAATCCTCCTAACAAAAGTGGCTGCAGGAAGATAAATATTGATGTATGCCTGCTCTAGAGAGTTCATCTTTGTTATCAGTTAGCAGCAGAAACCACTCCAAATAGGGCAACAGAGAGGGTTTAATACAGAGAATCCAGTTACAAAAGCATTGAAAGGATGACAGAAAGGGGGAAGGCAGAATAGCCCAAGAACCAGTGCTTTTTAGTACTTACACTCCTGTGTTCCAGCACTGCCATGTAGCCATTTTGAGAGACCCTGGTCATCTGCCAGCTGCTGCCCCTCTAGGAGCCTCCACTCTCTTATTTCTGCCACTGTCATTCCTGGAATCCCCAGTAATATTTTAGAAGGACTCAAATATCCAGAGTCACATGTATAGCCATGTGCTGCTGCAATTGCCTTCGCAGGAACCAAATATGCTATTGCAGGAATCCATGGCTGCTTGCTTGCTATTGCTGTTGATGGTGTGTAAGCTCTCCTAACAGTTCAATTTTTTTAAAAAAAATCTTTTTCCTACTTTCTAATTTAGAATGTGTCTCCTTTTGGCAAGTTTTAAGCATATCCCAAATGGCAAGGATGTTTATGGTTACTGTCCCTTTCTACTTTGTTTTTCCCTCCCCCCCACTCCCTTTCTCCTTTCCTTCCTACCTTCTCCTCTCTCTCAATCTTGATATAGGTTTTTGTATTAATTTTCAAAGGATCAGTTTTTTACTTTATTGATCTTTCTCCTCTTGTCCAATTTTTTACCTTTACAATGTGCTTTTTTAATTTTCAAATTGAATCCTTCATTTCTAACATTACTTATGTGTGTATATATATGTGTGTATACCATAGCTGTAATTATATCTATAATTCACTTTAGCTGTATACCACATATTTTATTCTGAAGTGATTTTAATGGTGTCACTTCTTAGTATTTCCTGATTTCCCATGATTTCTTAATTCAGATATCACTTAATAATATTCTTTTCAGTGCCAGATATATGCAATCTGTTAAACTATCTTTTGCTATTGATGACTAATTTTCTAGTTTCATGATTAGAAAAAGTGGAATATAAGATTTTGATTCTTTGGAATGTATTAAAATTTCCTTTGGCCTAGAACATGGTAAAATTTTCTTCCATGTGTGAATGCAAAAGGATATGGGCCTTCTGCAGGAAGATAGCTTACTGACAACCACCAACAGCCCCCCAGTTAACTGTTTGCCCAACTTTTGCCTGCCCATCATCTGCCTTTAGCCTTCCTATCACCCAGTGCCCACCCACCAAGTGACTGCCATTTGCCTGTAGAACACCCACAGACTGCCCACAGAGTGCCCACTGCCTGTTACTGCCTGAAAGTCCATTGTCAGGGTATGCAGCAGGTTTGGTTACACATGGGTGTGGCCATCTTGGGACACTGGATAGGGTTTGAGAGTCCAGAGCCAAGGGTTCTGCAGTTTTGCCACCACCTGTGCCACCATAACATGAAAAGACCAAATTTATGATTTATCAGAATAGACTAAGGCATAGAAATACAAACAAAAGGAATGCACAATCTTTTAGATGACATAATATCAGAAAACTTCCCAAATCTAAATAATGAAATGGAAAATCAACTACAAGAGGCTTACAGGACCCCAAATGTACAAAATTACAGCAGACCTACACCAAAGGCATATTATAATGAGAATGACTAACATTCAGAATAACGATAGAATTTTAAAGGCTGTGAGAGAAAAGAATCAAATTACATATAGAGGGAAAATAATTCAGATCTCAGCTGATTTCTCAACCCAGACCCTCAATGCCAGGAGGTCCTAGAATAAAATATATCAAGCTCTGAAAGAAAATGGATGCCAACTGAGAATTTTATATCCAGCAAAACTAAGCTTCATATTTGAAGATGAAATAATAAACAAAATTGATATGATAAACAAAATTTAAAAGAATTCACAACTAGAAAGCCTGCACTACAAAACATTCTCAGCAAAATATTCCATGATGAGGAAATGAAAAAAGAAAAAAACAATGAAAAACAGCAAAGGGAGGAACTACACTAAAGAAAAGTTCAATCAAAGGAGAAATTAAGACAAGTTAAACACCAATAATAAACCAAAATGACCAGGAATACAAATCATATCTCAATCATAACCCTGAATGTTAATGACCTAAACTCATTAATCAAAACATAGACTGGCAGATTGAATTTTTTAAAAAAGACCCAACAATATGCTATCTTCAAGAGACACCTCCTACAAAAAGACATCCACAGACTGAAAGTGAAAGATTGGAAATAAACATATCACTCACATGGAGTGTATAAACAATTGGGGATTTCCATCCTCATCCCTGGTAAAGTGAACTTCAAGCCAAAGTTAGTCATAAGGGATAAAGAAGGATATCTCATACTGCTTAAGGGAATCATACATCAACAGGACATGACAATCATAAATATATATGCCCCAAACAATGGAGCATCTACATATATCAAACAAATCCTTCTAAATTCCAGGAATCAAATAGACCACAACACAATAATAGTGAATACCTTTAACACACCTCTCTCAACACTAGATAGATCTTCCAAACAAAAACTAAACAAAGAAACTATAGAACTAAATAATACAATCAATAATTTAGACTTAACAGACATATATAGAATATTTCATTCATCAATGAGAAAATACACTTTCTTCTCGGCAGCACATGGATCCCTCTCTAAAATAGACCATATGTTATGCCACAAAGAAACTCTTAACAAATGCAAAAAAACAGAAATACTACCCTGCATTCTATCAGATCATAAGGGAATGAAACTAGAAATCAATGATAAAACAAAAAAATAGAAGCTACTCCAACACCTGGAGACTAAATAACATGCTATTGAATGATGAATGGATAGCAGAGAAAATCAGGGAAGAAATTAAAAAAATACTTAAAGGTAAATAAGAACACCAATACAATATATAAAAATCTGTGGGACTTTATGAACGCGGCGCTAAGAGGAAAGTTCATTACATTGAGCTCAATCATTAAAAGAATAAAAACTCAACAAACAAATGACCTAACTGTACATCTTAAAGCCCTAGAAGAAGAAGAAGAACAAATCAACATCAAAAGCAGCAGAATATAGGAAATAATTAAAATCAGAGCTCAAATCACAGAAATTGAAACAAAAGAAACAATTCAAAAAATTGACAACACAAAAAGTTGGTTCTTGGGCTGGGGATATAGCTCAGTTGGTAAAGTGCCTGCCTTGCAAGCACAATGCCCTGGGTTCAATCCCCAGCACCACCACCAAAAAAAAAAAGAGTTGGTTCTTTGAAAAAATATATAACATTCGTAAATCCTTAGCCACAACAGAGAAAATCCAAATTACTAAAATTCATGATGAAAAAGGGAATATTACAACAGATAATATTGAAATACAGAAGATAATTAGAAACTATTTTGAAAATGTATACTGTGATAAAATAGATAATCTCAAATATATCATCAACAAATTCTAGAAACATATGATCTACCTAAACTGATGCAGGAGGACATAAACAATTTACACAGATCAATTTAAAGTAATGAGATAGAAGATGCCATCCAAAGCCTACCAACCAGGGGCTGGGGTTATAGCTCAGTTAGTAGAGTGCTGGCCTGGCAAGCACAAGGCCCTGGGTTCAATCCCCAGTACCACAAAAAAAAAAAAAAAAAAGAGCCTACCAACTAAGAAAAGCCCAGGAGCAGACAGATTCTTGGTTGAGTCCTACAAGACATAAAGAAGAACTAATGCCAATATTCCTCAAGTTATTCCATGAAATTGGAAAGCGGAGAACCCTCCCAAACTCCCTCTATGAGGCTAGTATCACCCTATACCAAAATCAGACAAGGACACATCAAGGAAAGAAAAAAGTTCAGATCAATATCCCTGATGAACATAGATGCAAAAATTCTCAATAAAATTCTGGCAAATCTCATTCAAAAGCATATTAAAAAGAGTGTACCATGATCAAGTGGAATTCATCCCAGAGATGCAAGGTTGGTTCAACATTTGGATATCAATAAATGTAATTCATCACATCAATAAATGTAAAGGTAAGAATCATATGATCATCTCAGTATATGCAGAAGAAGAATTTGGCAAAATACAGCACCTCTTCATGTTCAAAACACTAGAAAAACTAGGGATAGTAGGAACATATCTCAAAATGGTACGACATCATTCTAAATGGAGAAAAGTTGAAAGCATTCCCTCCAAAAAATGGAACAATTCAGGAATGTCCTCTTTCACTTCTATTCAACATAGTCCTTGAAACTCTAGCCAGAGCAATTAGACAGAAGGAAGAAATTAAAGGTATACAAACAGGAAAAGAAGAACTCAAACTACCACTATTTGCCAACAACATAATTCTATATTTAGAGGATCAGAAAAATTCCACCAGAAAACTTCTTGACCTAATAAATTAATTAATTCATCAAAGTAACAGGATATAAAATCAACACCCATGAATCAAATGCATTTCTATACATCAGTGATGAATCCTCTGAAAGACAAATTAGGAAAACTACTCTATTCACAATAGCCTCAGAAAAAAATACGTGGGAATAAATCTACAAAGGAGGTAAAAGACCTCTACAATTAAAACTACAGAATACTAAAGAAAGCACTTCAAGAAGATCTTACAAGATGAAAAGACCTCCCCTGTTCTTGGATAGGCAGAATTAATATTGTCAAAATGGCCATACTACCAAAAGTATTATGTAGATGTAATGCAATTGCATTTAAAATCCCAGTGACATTCCTCATAGAATCAAAAGAAGCACTCATGAAACTCATTTTGAAAAATCAGAGACCCAGAATAGCCAAAGCAATCATTAGCAAGAAAAGTGAAGCAGGAGGCATCACAATACCAGACCTCAAACTATCCTACAGAGCTATGGTAATAAAAACAGTATGGTAGTGGCACCAAAATAGACATGTAGACTAATGGTACAGAATAGAAGACACAGAGACAAACCCACATAAATAGTTATCTTAGGAAAGGAAACAATTGATAATGTGAAAAGAGAGCCTACAGAGTGGGAGAAAATCTTTGCCACATGCATATCAGATAGAGCACTATATCCAGGATATGTAAAGAACCCAAAAAACCTAATACCAAATTCCCCAAATAATCCAATCAATAAATGGGCTAAGAAACTGAGAAGACACTTCATAGAAGATATACAATCAGTCAACAAGTATATGAAAAAAATGCTTAACATTTCTAGCAATTAGAGAAATGCAAATCAAAACTAAGATTTCATTTCACTCCAATCAGAATTGCAATTATCAAGAATACAAGCAACAATAAGTGTTGGTGAGCATGTGGGGGAAAAGGTATACTCAGATGTTGCTGGTGGGATTGCACTCTGGAAAGCAGTATGGAGGTACCTTAGAACACTTGTAATGGAACCACCATTTGACCCAGCTTTCTCACTCCTCAGCCTATACACAAAGGGGTTAAAATCAGCATACTGCAGTGACACACCACATCAATGTTTATAGCAGCTCAACTCACAATAGCTAAACTGTGGAACCAATCTCACAAGAGCTAAACTGGAACCAATCTAGATGCCCTTCAACAGATAAATGTATAAAGAAAATGGAACCAATGGAATATTACCCAGCTTTAAAGAAGAATGAAATTATGGCATGTGCATATGGAGGGAGCTGGAGAATATCATGCTAAGCAAAATATGCCATACCCCCAAAACCAAAGGCTGCCAAACCCAACAAAACCAAAGGCCAAATGTTTTCTGTGATAAGTGGATGCTAATCCATAACAGGGGGTGGGGCGCCAAGAATGAAGGAACTTTGGGTTGTGCAGAGGGGAATGAAGGGAGGGGAGGGGCATGGGAATGGGATGGACAATGGAATGAGATGGACGTCATTATGCCATGTACATATATGATTAAACTACTGGTGTGATTCTGTACCATGTTCAGTCAGAGGAAGGAGAAGTTGTGCTCTATTTGTATACAATGAGTCAAAATGCATTCTACTGTCATGTATAACTAATTAAAAGAAATTAAAAAATTAAAGGATGTGTATTTTCTGCTTACTTCATAAAAAGTTAAATATGTGCTGTGCATGAGCCAAAGGTCACCTTCTGCCATAATCCTTCAGTGAATTTCAGCTTTGGCCTCTGTGTGAAGTCCATATAGTAGAATGCCTATTATGGTTTGGATCTGAGGTATCCTCACGAAGTTCCTGTGTTAATGGAGGAATATTGTGAGTGAAATGATTAGATTATGAAAGGTGCAACCTAATCAGTCATCCTAGTTTGAATGGATGGACTGGTGGTAACTGCAGGCAAATGGGGCCTGGCTGGATGAGGTGGGTCCCTGGGGGCATGCCCTGGAGGGGCTGTTCTTCCTTGTGGTCCTTTCTTCTCTCTCTCTCTCTCTCTCTCTCTCTCTCTCTCTCTCTCTCTCTCTCCTTCCTGACCCTGAAATGAGCTGAGCAGCTTTCCTCCATAGGCCCTTCCCCCATGATGTTCTCCCTCACTGGGGCCCAGAGCAATGGAGTAGGCTTTATAAGGACGGAGACCTTTGAAACCGGGGGCCCCAATAAACTTTTCCTCCTTTGACTTGTTCTTGTCAGGTACTTTGGTCATAGCAATGAAAAAACTGACTAAAGCACTGTTGAACCATCATTTCTATCAGCACTGAATTTTGAGATAAATGACATCTGATTACATGGGTTCTCATCACATCTAATCAGCACAATAATATATCTGCAGTATAAATTTGGTACATCATTTGGATTTATTTTTAATTTGTTCCATTAAAAACACAGGTCAAATACTGACATGAACTTGGAGGGAAAAATCTACTTATGTACTTTACACATTGAAATTTTAACAGTTGGGATACAATTGTATATTTATTATTGAAAAAACCAATTGCTGTGATGTGATCAATGATTGTGAAAGCTATTTATTTTACATACAAAAACAATTTTTGGGGGGATACCAGGGATTGAACTCAGGGACCCTTGACCACTGAATCACATCCTCAGACCTAATTTGTATTTTATTTAGAGACAGGGTCTCACTGAGTTGCTTAGCACCTCACTTTTGCTGAAACTGGCTTTGAACTTGCGATCCTCCTGCCTCAGCCTCCCAAGTTGCTTTGACTACCAGAATGCACCACCACACCTGGCTCAAAAACAATTATTAATGCCTTTCAAACAGTTTAATAAATAGCAAAGTATATAAAAATGTATAAAGTACAGTGAAATGTATAAAGTAAGTATGCTAATAAGATAACTTTAGGAAGAACATTATAGACTTTTGAGTTAAACGATTTATAAAAATGTAAATAAAAATACAAGGTAGAATAAAAGAATTGAAAATAGGATAATTCTTTCTCTAATTCAGTTGCTATTAGGAAGGAAATCTTAAGATCTTGGGATGACATCACCAAAAACAGTGTTCTGTACAAGATGAACTAGCCAAAAATCATTTTGCTTCTCCACTAAAATTGATTATAACTAAGTGTGCTGGGTTGAATAGTGTCCCCCTAAAAGTTCATGTTCATCTATTACCTCAGAATATACTTTATTTGGACATAGGGTGTTTGCATATGTAATTAGTTAAGATGAAGTCATACTGGGTTGCAGTGGCTCAATAACTGGTGTCCTTATAAGAAGGCCATATGAAGACATCCACAGAGGGAATGACCACATTAAGATGGAGGCAGGCATTGGAATAATTTAGTACAAACCAAGGAATGCCAAGCATTGCCAGCATCCACCAAGAGCTGGGTGGAGAGGCAAGGGAGAATTCTTCCTTAAAGCCTTCAGAGGAAGCATGACCCTGTACATATCTTGATTTCAGACTTATAGCCTCTGGCATTGTGAGAAAATAAGTTTCTGTTGTTTTAAGCCACTCAGTCTGTGTTACTTTGTTATAGCAACCATAGGAAACTAATACATTGAAGGAATATTTCATCTCACAAATTGTATAATAGTGACTACAGGAGAGATCCAGTAGATAATAAAGCTAAGAAATTATTATTTCAAACATCTAATATTAGATTATGAATTTTTAATAAAGCAGAATATTAATTATATTTTATTTAAAACATTTAAGATCCAGTTCTTGTGTTCCACAAGTTCATTCTATGATGACTCATTTCAGGTTTTGGCCACATACTGGTTTAAATTCTTGGCCATTCACCATTGTCCAACTATGTGTGTGTGTAGGTTTTGAGCTTAGTAATTGGATTATCTCTTTGTTCATTTTTTAGTTGTACCACAAAAATTCTAAGTTTAATTATCACTTTAATTCTGCTATTTTTACCTACACTATGAGGGTCTATATATGATAATTAAATCTTTTTGGTGCATTTTTACGATAATATTCCCTTTGAACTTTATGGACTTTTCTGATAATTCTGTTTTGTGTGATAATAACATTTCTGCTCCCAGTAATACCACCACTGTCACTTTGGCCTTCTGGAAGTTCCACAATGTGAGGCAAATGCCATTGGGGGAAATTTAAAATTATTCCAGATGTTTACTTGGAAGGATAATAGAAATTGGAGAAACAGATGGAGAACAGAAGAAAAGGAAGGGGTTAATAGATGAATGGAAAAGTTTGGCATGTTTTGTTGTTTTGCCTGCTGGTTTTATGGGATGCTTGGAAATGGTTTTCTGTTCCTTTGTTTTAGGACTGATTTGATCTTGTCTGTTTAGAATGATTGCCTGTGATATGAAGACTGAATGACAGGAGTATGTGTAGGACTAATGAGGCGCAATGGTCATCAAATAGGCTATGGGAGGAGCACTGATGCAGACGTATCTCCATGGTGTTTGCTGACTTTGGCTGCTGATGACAAAGGGTTACAGATTGTACTTATTTACACTTCAGAAGCCCAGTAGTACAGATGCATGTTTTTGGATGGTGAAATTTATTTATTCTTTTCACCACCCACAGTTTTCTATGGAAACCAAGATAAAAAGCTGAAGCTGGAATATAGTGCTTGGAGAGATGTTGAAAGAACTTCAAAACTGATGTTTCTTTTATTTTTAAATTCTCATGTAAATCACACAAGCTCCCTTTCTTTCAAAAAAGTGTGTCAACAGAATTGTATCAAATTGTAAATTGTAAAGTCATAACTTCTACTTTTCTTATTAGGATTTAGTGATTTAACACTAGTGACTAAGTCCTTAGTGCTAAGTCCATGTACTCTATTTTTGTAGCCTGTCTTGCAGTTAAATTGGAGACATAAAACTATTTTTGGCCAGTGAGTTGTGAGTGAAATGGTGTATGAAATTTCCATTCTGAAGCATTTAAAATCAGTGTATCACTGTCAGATTCATTCTCCTCTCACCTTGGGGTCTATAAGGGCTATGCATTGGAATGTTGGAGTGAAAAGAAGGAAGTTGCCTCCAGTGCATGGAGAAACTTCCATGGAAAGTCGCTTGGCCAGCATCAGACTTCATGGCAGAAATAAATCTTTGCTACATTAAGTCATTGAGATGTGGGTGTTTATTTTATACTACAGCATAACATATTTTATCCTGACTAAACCATGTACTGGGGATGGAGAGATTATAAAACATAATTCCTCCCAGGAAAGAATTCAGTCTGTTGTAGTAGATAAGCAAATAAATTTACAATTTCAATATAATGAAATAAATGCTATGATAGAGATAAACATTGGGTTCACTCAGGTGTAGCATCTAACTATGATTTAGGTGGGGATTGGAAAGTCCTCCAAGCAAGATAACATCTGAGCTAGGTAGAAGTGTAAGGAAAGGATTCCCCATGAAAATAAACAGCATGAAATGAGAGAACAAGGTGCACTTGAAGGACTGCAAGTAATTCTGTGCAACTATAGCAGAATGTTGCTGAATGTGATGTATGGAGTGATGAGCAATAAGGCTGGAGAGAGAAGTGGGAAACAGATGATAAATATTCTTGAACTCACCAGTGTTCCCAAGGAGTTGGGAATTCATCATAGGAAAAGATTGATGGTTTTTAAGTGAAAAAGGGATACAATCACATCTATGATTTCTAAAGATCTCTCCAGCAATAGTGCAAAAAGAAGAGAGCCATGGATCACCATGGTTTCTAGAAACTCTGGGGAATATTAATATTTAAAGCTCCAGTAGAAAAAGGAAAGTCTGTTGTGGAGATTATGAAAGAGGAGTCAGGGCAAGGGAAAAAAGAAAAATAGGATGTTGGCAAGTTATATAAAAAGAAGTGGAAGTTTCAAGAAGGAGCTTTCAAAAGATTTAAAAACTTCTATAATTTAAAATGGGTTGGGGATAGAACAGTATCCATTGGATTAGGAATTTAAATACTTTGATAGTGTAAGAGAAGTTATAGTGAAGTGGAAAGGGGTGGTTAAAGTCAAATTCAATAAGGTGAGGAGTGAATAGGAAGAAAAAAGGTGAAGTAAAAAAATATAGGTCTTCTCCTTAAAGTCCTTGTGAAGAGAAGGAAAGCCGTGAAGCTATCACTTGAGAGAAACATAGGATAGAGGAGTTTATTTTTATGTTGTAATGTCCCTCAACCAATGTGTCATGGGAAATGTTTCACTCTTACAGACACTTGTGTGCATGTACACACGCTCATCCCAATAAAGAAAAGAAGAACTCTTGTCATAACACTACAGCAGCACAAACACCGCAAAATGAATGTTAGATCTTCCTGTTCTTAAGAGTTTTTCAGCCAGCCATCACCAGGGACTTTGACCAGGGGCAAGGAAAAGAACTGTTGAATGTCTACTCTAGCCCAGCTGAGTTGGAGACCATAAATCTTTGATGGTAGAAACCCACAATTTCTGAAACATTCTTAATCAGCATTTGTGTTCCTAAACATAGGACTATCTAAAAGGAGAATTGGAATCCTCTTGGTTTGAGGTTGTCTAGAGGAGCAAAGCTGAAGAAGAAGAGATCAGTTGAGAGACTGGGGGTTACAACAGGGTTTTTCTTTTCTTTATTAGCATATGTTTGTGAATGTGTGTGTGTGTGTATGTGTGTAATAGTGTATGTAGCAATTCCTTTGTGGGGCATTGGTTCAAGGATATTAAAACAAAAATAGAAATCAACTAATTCTACTTGCACACGAATACCCTTCTGCTTGTGTTTCTTTTTTAACATTTTTATTGCTTTGTTTGTTTTTATATTTACAGACTATATTTTGATTCATTGCACACAAATGGGGTAAGACTTTTCATTTCTATGGTTGTGCACAATGTAGATCCACACCATTCATGTAATCATACATGTACATAGGGTAATGATGGCTGTCTCATTCCACCATCTTTCATACCCCCATCCCCTCCACCCTCTCATTTTACTCTATGTAATCTAAAATTCCTAAATTCTTCTCTTACTCCCCACCCTGCCACCCCCATTATGTATCATCATCCTCTTATCAGAGAAAACATTCAGCCTTTGTTTTTTTGGGATTGGCTTATGTCACTTAGCATGATATTCTCCAATTCCATCCATTTATCTGCAAATGCCATAATATTATTCTTATGGCTGAAAAATATTCCTATATATATTATATATAATATATATATATTCCTATATATATATATATATATCATAGTTTCTTTATCCATTCATCTGTTGAAGGGCATCTAGGTTGGTTCCACTATCTAGCTATTGTGAATTGAGCTGCTATGAACATTGATGTGTTTGCATTACTGGAGTATGCTGATTTTAAGTCCTTTGGGTACAAACCAAGAAGTGGGATAGCTGGGTCAAATGGTGGGTCCATTCCAAGTTTTTTGAAGAATCTCCATACTGCTTTCCAAAGTGGCTGCACCAATTTGCAACTCCACAAGCAATGTACAAGTGTGCCTTTTTCCCCACATCCACACCAACATCTATTATTGCTTGTGTCTACTTGTGTTTCTGATACTACACTGATGTTTTTTCCACACCATCATACTTCATTAATTACCCCTTCAGTGTCGATTTCTGTATCTGAAATAAACAAAATAAAACAAAAAACAAAACCAAAAACCCCCAAAGCACTCTGGAAATTCTGTAAGATTCCTTTCATCTCTACCATTCAGTGGTTCCATAAATTAGCAAGTTCTCTGTCTGCTGATTGCTAGAGGAGTTTAATACTTGCTCTACTGGATGAAAAGCTTAAGATGAATCATTATTTTGTGGTCTCATCTCTTTCAATGTTTTCTGCTTTATTTTTTCTTTTCATCTTTAGACAAAATTAATGAAGTTTGTCATCACCAGGACTTTTTCCCTTTAAAACTTGCCTGGACATTCATTACATTAACCCATGAATTAATACAATAATTTTAAATTCTGGTTGTTTGAAATCCCAGAAAAGGACCAGATGCAGAATCAATTTCCATAATTCCTTGGAACAGAAACTGTGCTTCTGCTTTTGTTTCAAGAAGTTTGGCTCTCAAGCAGGAGGAGGAATGCAACTATGGAACCTGAAAGAATCTGCAAGTGTTAGCTCTGGTGCTCTTAGGCAATGAGTGTGACTTCTGGGAGAAAAACACTGCTGAAAGAAAATAAAGATCAATTAACAAAGTCACTAAGCATACTACTACTTGACTACAGCTGGAAAGATGATCTGAAGGTACTGAGACAGTTTTGATCAGAGATATGATCCTTGAGACTTGTAGGAGTCTCATTCCTTTCATTATTTGAATTTAATTGTAGGGGAGATATCAGCTCAGAAAGTTTTCTTTAGTGATTTTTTCACAGACCCAAATAAATACCTAATAGTTCTATTTATTAAGTGGGTAAATCTAAAACAATCTAAGTGCTTATATACTAATAACTTAGTGTCTATTGGGCACTGAACAGCTTCTCCACCTTTGGAATCAGAACACTCCTACCCTCATTTCTTACTTCAGTGATTTTCATGAAGTAATTGGTTTTTAACACAGCAATAGTTGAAAACCCAGCTTCACAAAATATGCCATAAAAAGGCATGTCACAATCTAATGACAAAATGGAATTATCTCAAGCTAGTAGTTTACATGGTATCTGACAGATGTCATAGTATTTCCCAAGAAAATTTAAAATGTCCCATGTTGCCTCCATAAATGTTCTGTGGTGCCCTGGGGCACCTTAGAACACAATTTAAGAACCCCTGCAAGTCCACAAAAATGTTTATGACTTCAATTAGGCCAAGGTTGTGATTTCAGTTCTGATGTGATCCAATTCTATTCTCTGCCTTCAAAATTGTTCTTTTATCCCCAATCAATAAATATACAGTATTGGGTAATCCTGAGAGACTATGTTATGTGTCAATGGAATTCATTCATGCCTGGCCCATGGTAAGCTCTCAAAAATTCTAGTTCTTATTATCATCACCACTTTTTGGCAAAACAAACATAGATGAACACAAACTCCCTACATTTTGACCATATAAGCCCTTATGTGCAAAGGCTCTTTTGTTCATTTTTTTCCTCAATGGTTAAGAAAAATAATTTTCTAGGCTTTCAGAAAAGCAGGTAATATGCTTGAGATGAATTATCTGAAGGTGAAAACATGGCTGAGTCAACCTCCACTTGATCATGTACATTTGAGCAGGTATCACTGGCCCCTTTTCACCTCTTCCAGAAACAGGTCCATGGACAGGGATATCGTCGTCTTTGTCGCCCGCAACAAAGACGCGATCCCAGGAATGTGTATACAGCTCTTTATCTTGCGCGCCCGTTTCTTTCTCTTTTTCTCTCCCATTTCCTCCCTCTCCCGTTTCCTCCCTTTTCCTCTTCCTCTCCCTCTTCCCTTTCCCCCCTCAGTCCCTCAGTGTCTCTGTCTCCATCTCCGTCCATCTCTCTCTGTCTGTCTCTGTCTCTGTCCGTGTGTCTGTCTCTGTGCGTGCGTGTGCGTGTGTGTGTGCGTGTCTCTCTCTTATATCCTCAGTTGACCAATCACAGAACTTCCACGTGAAGCATGCATGGGCAAGCATAGACAAAGGCTTAAAGCACGAACCGGACACACGTGTGGCCAGTTTACAACCAACCGATAGGAATAACTTTCGCAAAGATACACCTGTTTACTCCGTGGCAGCAGCAAAACTGGCATACCGCCAGGCGCCATCTTAGCATAGAGCGGGGGGTACCCGGAATACCCCAACACAGGGAGTTCTATGCAGTCCTGCATGGAAGAATGGCAGAAGGCACAAGGGGTCTGGGAGTGCAAGAAATCAGTGGCAAAAGAGGAGACAATATTGAACAGAATATAGATGAAGTTCTGATGCCAAGAGACAGCGGAGAAAGACTTTTAGGGGTAGAGAGAAATAAATGAGGATATTTAATTATATATACATATGTATCCTCATATATAAGTAATTACTTATTACTTTTATCACCTAACAATTATATGGTATGACATATAACTATGTAATAATTACTTATATGATATAAATTGATCTATTTATTTGTTATTTTCTGCCTAGAACCACTATTCTATAGTGATTAGCCTGGGAATTGAGAGACTTTCTGAACTCTATTGATAACTAGTTATGTATCCTTATGTTGTGGTTTGGATATGAGGTGTCCCTTCAAAACTCCTGTCAATGCAGAAGTATTCACAGGTAAAATTATTAGATTATGAGAGCTGTAACCTAGTCAGTTCATCTTAGTTTGCATGGGTAACTGTAAGCAGGTGGGGCGTGACTGCAGGAGGTGGGTCACTGGAGGTGTACCATGGAGAAGTACATCTTCTCTGAGCCACCTTCCTCTGCTTCCTGATCCTGCTGTGAGTTGAAGAGCTTTCCTCTCCTGGGCCCTTCCCTACTATGATCGGCTGCCTCACGCTGGGCCCAGAGCAATGGACTGCCTATGTACTGAGACCTGTGAAAGCATGAACCACAAATAAACTTTTCCTTCTCTAAATTGTTCTTATCAGGTATTTTGGTCACAATGACTGAAAGCTAAAACACCTTGTGAAAAATGCTTTTTAAGGTTATAGTTTGTTTCCTTCTCTGTAAAATAAAAAGTTGGTAGATTTCTAGAATTCTTATTGGATTCTAAAGATAAGATTGTTTAGTTCAAGTAATATTGTCATTCATTTACTCATTTATCTAAAAATATGGATGCAATCTGAAGGCAATCTGCAGTAGAATTCCCTCTTCCATGGGGGACCTTGGCCTTTTTCTCTTAAGACCTTCAACTGATTGGGTGACGCCCACTCACTTATGGAGGGTAATCTGCTTTACTCAAAGTCTAGTGATTTAAATATTAATCCCTTTTAAGAAACATCTTTACAGCAAGATTCAGACTAGTGTTCCATCAAATACTTGGGTACTATAGCCTAACCAAGTTGACACATATAATTAACCATCACAGAGAACAACCACCTGTTGATTAGGGACAGCTCTTTTAGAACATGGATTTTCAAAAAATGACTTCTACACTATTTCAACCATTATAAGAGGAATTATATTATTGTCAGCAGGTAGCATTACTTTAACTAACAGACTACAAAAACGTACCAATTTATTTATTTGCTCTGGCTGCCTGATGTGGATCCTACCCTGGGAATAACCTAGTGGCTCAAGTAGGTTAATGCACCTTCTAAAATGATTTGCTCCTATAGAGTCATTGATTTATTGGCATTCCATGTGTGAATGTTTGTGAAGCCCTTGGTGTAATCAGAATGAACCTGCTGAACTAATCTTCATTAAAGTGCCAACGACATTTTATATACCTCCTTTTACATGTAAGGCCTTTGAATTCACTAATTTACAGCATGGTTAAACTGCACATTAAAGCATTTACTTTTGTGATGTGGGATTTTACAAAGGGTGATATTTTCCACAGTAGGTAATGATATACATAACAAAAAAATCAGTGACCAAATGGCTCATCATTTAAGGAGAAATGTGGGGACATAAGAGAAGGGCTAAGGGCTAACATAGACATCATATTTGTAGGATCACATTTTCTAGTGTCTTCTTTGTTCAGGACTGAGGTGATAACACTGAGGTTTTACATCATTCAAATTGCCAGATCAACTCTTTACACAGAGGTTTCTTCCTACACAGTGTGCTAAGATTTTTCCACTTTGATATGGTAACTTCTACTTATCAGCCACAGAATTTGCATGAATACGTGTTCATCCTGAGATAATGTGTTTTTGTTCTAGGTCTGCTGGCTAAAGGACTCACTCCTGGACCTGGCAGTTACATGGGCCTTATAAGGTGCAATGAAGGAACTGAAGGAAGTAGGAGACAGAGCCCTCTTTCCTGGTGGGATAATCATTAAAAAATATGTTGATTCAGAAGGTCTGTTCTCTGGTGTCTGTAGACCAAACTCTCTTCTACATAAAAAGACTAGAACCTAAGCACTGTGGTCAAAATTCATGATACATTAAAAAAATATTCTTTTTCCAAATCATTGATCTCAAAAACAATGAGAGGAATAGTACAGTGTCTTGTTCTCAGAGGGTACTTCCTGCACTAGCAGCATCACCATCACTTGGGAACTGATTAGAAATGCAAATTCTTGGGCCCCATCCTGGATCGACTGAATCTGAAACTCTGGGTGTGGTACTTAGAAATCTGTGTTTTAACAAACTGACAAGGGATTCTGAGGCATGCTCAAGTTTGAGAACCAGAATGCCCTTAGATCACTCTGGGGTAGAATGCAGTTCTATCACTTACTATATGTATGATCTTGTGCAAATTATTCCCTCTCCCCACCCCTTTTTATCTTCTGTATGTTATTTTTAAAAATTAACTGGATGCAGTAAAAAATAAACCACGTTAAAGATGTTAAAGTGAAAAATAAATGCCTTTTTTCCCTCTGCTCCAATTCCTATACCTTCTCCCCAGAAGTAAACACTTTGAAATGATTCCTTTTAAAACAGTTTTCTTGTGTTCAATAGTACCATTTTAGATATTAAGCATATAATTTTATTCCGTTAATTATTAGCCTTATATATAATATGTTCCACTCTGAAAGATGAGGAATTTGACTCACTTAAACCACCTGACTTCAACTTGAGTTTGTTGTATTGTTTTCACATAATCTAGTTTTGTATGATTTTATTTTGTAACTATAATTGTCTTTGGATTTGCTTTCAGATTAATTCTAAAATATTAAAACAAGACAGCACTTGCAGTATTAGATTTATGGAAATATTATTCACTCCAGGAAGTTCCTCCTATAGAATCTTAATGATTTTACAAGCATTTGATTCCAGTACTTCTTTCAGATCCTAGTCAACCACCATCGTTTCTTCTATCTCAAGTTTTCATGCATAATGTTTTCCTTTTTTGCTAGAATAAATTCTGTAAGGGATTTTTCATACATATGTATGCAAATTATCTGCATTTTGTATGTCTGAAAATGTATTTTATTCTTTCACTTGTAATATGGTTAAGAATAGATTATAGGTTCCTAATCACTTTCCTTCAGAATTTTAAAAGTATTATTCCACTATTTCTCAAAGTTATTTTTTTATCCTTGGCATTCTTTTTTTAAGTTTTTTAAAAATTTTTAAATTTGTTCTAATTAGTTGTACATGACAGTAGAATGCATTTATACATTTTGATAAATCATACATAAGTGGAGTGTAATTTCTCATTTTTTCTGATTATACATATTGTAGGATCACTTCAGTCATGCAGTCATATATATATATATATGAGGTAATAATGTCTGTTTCACTCTACTATCATTCTTACCCCCATTCCTCTTCCCCTCCCTTCACTCCCCTCTACCTAATCTAAAGTAACTCTGTTCTTCCCTAGCACCCACCCTTACTGTGAATTAGCATCTGCATATCAGAGAAAACATTTGGCCTTTGTTTTTTGGGGTTTGGCTTATTTTGCTTAGCATGATATTTTGCAACTCCATCCATTTACCAGAAAATACCATAATTTCATTCTTCTTTAAAGCTGAGTAATACTCCATCATGTATATATAACACATTTTCTTTATCCATTCATCTGTTGAAGGGCACCTAGGTTGGTTCCATAGTTTAGCTATTGCGAGTTGAGCAGCTATGAACATTGATGTGACTGTATCACCATAGTATGCTGATTTTAAGTCCTTTGGGTATAGGCCAAGCAGTAGGATAGCTGGGTCTTTTAAATGGTGGTTCCATTCCAAGTTTTCTGAGGAATCTTCATACTGCTTTCCATAGTGGTTGCACCATTTTTCATTCCCACCAGCAATGTATGAGTGTACCTTTTTCCCCACATCCTCACCAACAATTATTGTTGCTTGTATTCTTGATAATTGCCATTCTGCCTGGAGTGAGATGAGACCTTAGAGTAGTTTTGATTTGCATTTCTCTAATTGCTAGAGATGTTGAAATTTTTTATATATTTGTTGATCTATTGTATATCTTCTTCTATGAAGTGTCTACAGTTATCTCAAGATATAGATCAACAAATATATGAAAAAATGCTCAACATCTCTAGCAATTAGATCTTTATAAATCCTAAAGATTAGTGCTTTATCTGAGGTGTATGCAGAAAAGATGTTCTCCTAATCTGTAGGCTCTCTCTTCACATTATTGATTGTTTCTTTTGCTGAGAAAAAGCTTTTTAGTTTGAATCCATCCCACTTATTGATTCTTGATTTAACTTCTTGCATTTTATGGGTCTTGTTAAGGAAGTCATATCCTAGGCTGACATGGTAAAGATTTGGGCCTGCTTTTTCTTCTATTAGTTGCAGTGTCTCTGTTCTAGGGCCTAAGTCTTTGATCCACTTTGAGTCGAGTTTCATGCAGTGTGAGAGATAAAGGTTTGCTTTTCATTTTTCCCAGCACCATTTGTTGAATAGGCTATCTTTTGTCCAATGTATGTTTTTGCACCTTTGTACAGTATAACTATTTGTGTGGGTTTGTCTCTGTGTCTTCTATTCTGTACCATTAGTCTACATGTCTGTTTTGGTGCCACTACCATGCTGTTTTTATTACCATAGCTCTGTAGGATAGTTTGAGGTCTGGTATTGTGATGCCTCTTGCTACACTTTTCTTGCTAAAGATTGCTTTGGCTATTCTGGGTCTCTGATTTTTCCAAATAAATTTCATGAGGGCTTCTTCTGTTTCTATGAGGAATGTCACTGGAATTTTAATTGGAATTACATTAAACCTATATAATGCTTTTGGTAGTATGGCCATTTTGACAATATTAACTGCCTATCCAAGAACAGGGGAGGTCTTTTCATCTTCTATGTCTTCTTGAATTTCTTTCTTTAGTGTTCTGTAGTTTTCATTGTAGAGGTCCTTCACCTCTGTTGTTAGATTGACTCCTGAGTATTTTAATTTTTTGATGCTACTGTGAATGGGCTAGTTTTCTTTATTTCCCTTTCAGTGGATTCATTACTGATGTATAGGAATGCATTTGATTTATGGGTATTACTTTTTTTTTAATTCCTTGAATTTATTACTTAGGAGATTATTGCCATGCTGTTTGGCAAATGATTCGCATTTATTTATGTCCAGATAATGATTTTTTAAAAGGCATATTTCTCAAAATCATTTTATATGTTCTCAAAAGTAGTCTTAAAAGGTAGCAGAATATGCTGAGCCCTCTCTGAAGTCAGAACAGAGAGGGTTGGAATCCTGTCCCCATCACATGATGTTCCCTTAATACCTTAACCTTACTTAATGTCTCTCTCAGTTTCCTTATCTGAAAACTGAAGATTCCAACACTTAGTTGTCAGAATTAAATATAATAAGATATATTTAGTCTGGCAATAACTGTTAATATAATATATTACATAATATAATTAAATATTGCTATTACATAGTATAATTTTGATGATAAGATTTAAGTTACTGGCCAGATGATTTTCACTTAACAAAAATATTATAAGTATATCCAAGACATGTGATATCTGTGTCTTGGTGCTTCGGGGCTTGATTGTGCTTAAGCAAATCACTTAATGGTGTTTCTTTTTTTATGGGTATTACTTTTACATCTTGGTACTTTGCTGCGTTCATTTATTAGTTTTAGAAGTTTTTTGGTGGACTTTTTTCTACAAGACCTACAAAGAAGAATTAACACCAATACTCCTAAAAGTATTCCATGAAATAGAAAAGGAAGGAATGCTTCCAAACTCATTCTATGAGGCTAATATCACACTGATACCAAAACTAGAGAAAGACACATCAAGGAAAGAAAACTTCATATCAATATCCCTGATGAACGTAGATGCAAAAATTCTTAATAAAATTCTGGCAAATTGCATACAAAAACATATTACAAAGATTTTTGAGTACTTGGTAGATTCTGGAGATTAGTGCTCTGTCTGAAGTGTGTGTGGCAAAGATTTTCTCCCACTCTGAAGGCTCTCTCTTCACATTGCTAACTGTTTCCTTTGCTGAGAAGAAGCTTTTTAGTTTGACTCTATCCCAATCATTGATTTGTGCTTTTATTTCTTGCACTTTGGGAGTCATGTTAAGGAAATCTGGTCCTAGGCCAACATGATGAAGATTTGGACCTATTTTCTCTTCTATTAGGTGCAGAGTCTCTGGTCTGATTTCTAGGTCCTTGATCCACTTTGAGTTGAGTTTTGTACAGGGTGAGAGATATAGGTTTAGTTTTATTTTGCTGCATATGGATTTCCAGTTTTCCCAGCACCATTTGTTGAAGAGGCTGTCTTTTCTCCATTGCATGTTTTTGCCTCAATTGTCAAGTATGAGATACCTGTATTTATTTGGGTTTGTCTCTGTGTCTTCTATTCTGTACCACTGATCTACCTGTCTATTTTGGTACCAATACCATGCTGTTTTTGTCACTATTGCTCTGTAGTATAGTTGGAGGTCTGGTATTGTGAAACCCCCTGCTTCGCTCTTCTTGCTAAGGATTGCTTTAGCTATTCTGGGTCTCTTATTCCTCCAAATGAATTTCATGATTGCTTGCTCTATTTCTATGAGGTCCATCATTGGGATTTTAATTGGAATTGCATTAAATTTGTATAGCATTTTTGGAAGTATGGCCATTTTGACAATATTAATTCTGCCTATCCAAGAACATGGGAGATCTTTCCATCTTCTCAGATGCTCTTTAACTTCTTTCTTTAGTGTTCTGTAGTTCTCAGTGTAGAGGTCTTTCACATCTTTTGTTAGCTGCCAAAGTGGCGTGGAATAGTTCCCACTCCCCGCCGGAGTCAGCAATCCCAGAGGCTCCCGGCCAGACCTCCCCAGACACCGCTGGAGGCCCCAGGAAGCTGGAAACGGGCCCTCTCCACCAGGGACGCTGCCAAAATGGCGTGGAGTAGTTCCAACTCCCCGCCAGATTCAGCGATCCCAGAGTTTCCCGGCCGGACCTCCCCAGACGCCGCTGGAGGCCCTAGGAAGCTGGAGATGGGCCCTCCCCTCCAGGTAAGCCGCCAAAGCTGCGCGGAGCAGCTCCAACTCCCCGCCGGAGTCAGCGATCCCAAAGGCTCCCGGCCAGACCTCTCCAGAAGTCGCGGGAGGCCCCAGGTAGCCTCAGATGCTCTGTCTCTGCCTGGGAGGCCGCCGGCTGGTGCCGGAGCCGCGGCCAGTGACTCCAAAGCTGCTGCTGGGGACCCGCACTCACTTGTTGGCTGGCGCAGACCCAGGTCGGTGGCTCTGAAGCAGCTGCAGGGTCCGGCGCTCCCAGATGGTAGCTGCCCGCGGCGGGGCCGAGCCCAGCCTGGCTGAGTTGGTTCTGGAGCGGCACCTGGGGACCCCTTATATGTGCTTTGAAAATAAAATCTCATTGAGAGCCATATTCCTACTGTTTGAATCCCAAGCAAGTAGGAATCCACGGAGCAAGTAGGAATGCAGCCTTCCTCTAGTCCGCCATCTTGAATCCCCTCCCAGGGTTGGTTTTATATACAGAAATCAATAAACGTAATTCATCATATCTATAGACAAAAATAATCATGATCATCTCAATAGTTGCAGAAAAAGCATTTGACAAAATACAGCACCACTTCATGTTCAAAACAGTAGAAAAACTAGGGATAGTAGGAACATATCTCAACATCATAAAAGCCATACACGCTAAACCCAAGGCCAACATAATTATAAATGAAGAAAAATTGAAAGCATTCCCTCTAAAAACTGGAACAAGACAAGGATGCCCTCTTTGAGCACTTTTATTCAACATTGTCTTGAATCTCTAGCCAGAACATTTAGACAAAAGAAAGAAATTAAATGCATACAAATAGGTAAAGAAGAATACAAACTCTTACTATTTGCTGATGACATGATTCTATATTACATCTCTTGTTATGTTTATTTTAGGTATTTTACATACGTGTAGGGCTACTATCAATCAAACAATTTTCTTCCATTTCTTCTAATTGGCGATGGTTTGAAAATATGATGATTATTGGTGTACATTCATTTCATGCCCAGTTGTGTTATTACATTCTATTATTACATGAGTATTTTCAGGTGGTTCTTTTATTGTTCACAAGAATATCCTGAAACCAGCTGCAAGTAAGGATAATATTATCCCCTTTGCAATTTTTATAGCTTTATCTCTCTTTATTTTTTTTGTAGGCAGTGCTTCCAGAGTAGTTGACACCCTTGATTTGTTTGACTTTAATGGCAATGCTTCTAGTGTTCTCCAATGTGTATGAGATCACATATATTTGATCATGTCTTTAAAAAATCTTTGAAGATGGATGGTGGTGATGGCTGCACAATAATGTGAATGTACTTATGCCCCTTAATTGCACACTTAAGATGGCTAAAATGGTAGAATTTATATTATATATATTTATATTTTACCAAGACAAAATAGTAGCCAAAAAATTATTGATGGAGGATGAATCTTACCAAATGTCTTTTCAGGATCCATTCAGATGACAGTATGACATTTACCCTTATTCCAAAGGCAATATAGCTTTGTGGACATGTGCACAGGCTCTGAATCCCCTTGCCCATATTTGAATTCCAGCTCTGATGTTCTCTAGCTGTGTCACCTTAGGGGAAGTAACGTAAGTTCTCTGTTCCTTTGTTTTCTTCTCTGTAAGCTGTGATAAATAATGGAACCTACCTCATAGGGCTTTTTTGTGGATTAAATGAATTGATGCATGTAGAGCACTTAGAACAATAACTAGGATATAGGAAGTATAATGTGAGGTAATTATATGGGTTCATATGGTAAGTTATTTTAATAGATTTTCCATATCTCATGTATAAAGCCTCAATTAGTGATGAAGAGTTGCTCTGTTCAATTCCATGTGCTAATATTTTATTAAGAATTTTTTAGAGCAATATTATGTACTTTGATATTTTATTTTATTTCTTTTCTTATTATTTTTATAGGCTGCATTTTGATTCATTGTACACGTATGGGGTACAACTTTTCATTTCTATGGTTGTGCATGATGTACATTCATACCATTTATGTAATCATATATGTGCATAGGGTAATGATGTCTGTCTCATTCCGCCATTTTTCATACCCCCACCCCTCTCATTTCCCTCTGCATAATCTAAAGTTCCTCCATTCTTCTCTCATCCCGCACCCCCACAACCAGATTTTATATCATCATTCACTTATCAGGGAAAACATTTGGCCTTTGTTTTTTTGGGATTGGCTTATTTCACTTAGCATAGAATTTTTTTCTAAATGAAAAAATTAGATTTTTTTCATATTTCATTTAGAATTTTTCATGGCTAAATCATATATGACTTTGGTCTCTGTTGTGTAATTTTTGTTGGATCTTGATATTATTTTTGGCTTAGTTTATAAAAAGAATATGGGAAATTTCCTTGTTTTGCTGTGTAATAAGGTGTTTAATTAGTATTGAAATTATTATTATTTTTGTGGTGCTAGAGATTGAACCTAGGGCTTTGGGCATGCTAGGTAAGCACTCTGCCATTGAGCTACATTCCCCAGTGCTTGATTTATCTGTTCTTTAGACCTACTATTCTTCTGCAAACCCAACTAAGTCTAGTGTTTAGTTGACAACTTTCTCAAATTTTTAACTTAGATTTTCTATAACTTGTGGTGTAAGTTTGGGGTAAATGATATTTTCTTTGAAAATCATTCCTGATATCCAGTTTTCACATGTAGTTGCTAGCCCTGATCAGGCATCCCAGTTTGTGGTAGACCTTCCTACTTGCCAAATGAAGGAGGATTTATTTGGGCAGTGGGTGGATTCACTTTTTCCCCCCTTTTGGGAAGCAGTGCTTTGGCTATGTTTATTGTCTCCATGTCTGTTTTGGGAAACTGGACTTTCTTTATACTCTATTTTACTTTTCTTTTAGGTCCTTGTACCCAAACCAGGGGCCCAGGATAGAGAGGGAAATTCCTTTCTTTAAAGTTCAATTCTCAGAGCTGGCTGGGCATCAGGGTCTTTGCTGTTTCTTCTTTGTGTTGTCCATATGTTACGAGGGCACCCAGCCTGGTCTGGCTGTTCTGAATTTAGCACCATCACTGACCAGTCATGTTCTTGTTCAGGGCCCATGCCTCATCTTCATGGGTTCCTTTGGCTCTCTCTTGCAAAGATTTGCTCCTACCACTGGTGTTTTGGGCTTTGGCTCTCTGTGCAGTTTTTTCCATTGGTGTGTTTTTAGCTCATTTCAATTGCTTTTTGTTACATCTGTTATCATAGACATGCCTTTCTCCTGGAGAAATATTCCTTTTCCTGTTATCTTCAGGACAACAGGCCATAATAATTATTGCTAATGCTTGTAATATGTTGTTCACCTTCCTATGGCTTAGCAGTCTTAGTCTTCCAAGTGCTTTGTATGTATTGATTAATTTATTTCTCGCAAAACCCTATCAGGGAGAAATTAATATTCTCTCGATTTTATAGATGAGTGAAACGAGGTCGGGAAAGAACAAGTACATAACTGAGGAAGCTGCACTATGAACTACAGAATTTGAGCTCTGAATTCCCTGCTTTGAACCACCATGATGGGTTACTATCAAAAAGCTGTACATTTTTTTTCTTTACTAAACCTTATGGGATCTGTTTATTTGTCTGCAAATTGGATTAGTATTATCTACATCCTAGTTCTGTTGTGGGAATAACATATTTTGCACAGTGTTTTGCACACATAGCACTCCTTAAATTTTAGCACTTATACTTCGGTTTGGCTTTGGATTAGAGTCACTCTAGACTTTGAATTCCTAGGCTCTTTTATCCCCCATGGCAGATTCTTCTCATTGAAATGTTAATATCCAATCATTTGAAGAGCATTCTCATTAATATTGTGCAATCAAATGCATTGTCTCTCAATTTTACCATCCTCACTGATTTCAAGACTATATTTAGCTCCAACATTCTCATTCCACCATAATGTGTTTACATATTTCCTATTTAATTTCAGTACTTTACATTTCTGTACGATCATTACATTTTTGTCTTCAGTGATTTTTTTTCCCTACCTAAAGCCAATGTGGTAATTTCTTCAAGATAAAGTGGCTCACATTATTAAACTTTTAATGCGCAGTGAGAAGAGCACTGAGATCCCTTCTGGTGTTTGGAAATGTGTCCATTTGACTTCCTCGTTGGAGAAAATTACACATGCTGTGTGACTGTCTCTTTAATTTACATCTAGGTCACCGGAGGAACTGGGAAGAAGGTCATCTGGTTAAATTGAAGTAATTCAGAGAAATTGTCTTCTTGCTGCTTGCCTATGCTAAAAGGTGGGTTCCATTCTCCACTTAGGTTCTATAGGAATTGGGGAGAATGGAAAAGAGGGTAGTTACTTCCCTTTTCCACCCCAGGACCATTTTGGGGTTGTGTTCTATTTTACTTTTTTTTTTTTTGGTACTGGGGATTGAACCTAGAGGTACTTAACCACTGAGACACATTCCCAGCCCTTTTTATATTTTATTTAGAGATAGTGTTTGGCTTAGTTGCTTAGGGCCTCACTAAGTTGCTGAGATTGGGTTTGAACTCAGGATCCTCCTGCCTCAGCCTCCTGAGCCACTGGGATTACAGTGTGCACCACTGTGCCTGGCTGGGGCTTGTGTTCTATACAGTGATTCTCAACACTAGCTGTACAACAGAACCACCCAAGAGTTTTTAAAAATCTTAACAAAAATTTATTGATGTTCAAAGCCCCAGATCAGTTCAATTAGAATCTCTAGGTTTGGGCTACAGGCGCTGGATTTTCTGGTAGTCCTCAGATGATTTTAATGTGCATGGAATATTGAGAATCACTACTCTAACTCCTTCAGTCCTGTCAAATTTAGTATAACATTAAGATGCTATGGGAAAGTATTAGCACTGATGACTAATAGGTGGGAAAAAATCAATTTGTAAATCTCCTGCAAAATATTGCTCAGTACCCACCTGCTAAGGACTAAGAGCGGAAATGAAGTCTCTTCATGATGCCTGCTAGTTGGAGGGCAATCTGGCATCTTTAAAAATCTTTGTTTTAAATAAGGTCATTCAGAGTGCAAATGAATTAGCAGTAATCTTGGGAAAAATAATCTTTTCTTTTAACACATCATTTTCTGATCTTCTTGACACTTGTTCACTTTATATTATTTCAGCTGTTTTGACCTTATTTCTTGTTTGTCATAGTTTAGTCTCCAATCCTTTTTTCTTTCACCACGGGAGTGGGAGCCTGCTTGTAAAGTGGCCCTGAATGTTTCTTATTCTCTACAACCTGCCTTGGGATGTTGCTATAGGCTCATCTGCCAATACAAGTCTACAACATGTTCTAAGTCTTGAGAAAATTTTGTGTCAGCCTTATAACATTCAGGCTGAGAACTCAGGTCCACCAAGGGACAATTATTGTGGACCATTGTGACTGCTACAATTTTTGGTTTACCACATATTTAGAGGCAAATCATATTACAGATGTAGTGATTTGTTCTCTAAATATTTCTCAAATTCATTCCTTTCACCTTACCTCTGAAACAGGCCTTGAATCTATATCATTACTGGTATCCTGACTGGTCTTTGTTAAATTTAGTCATCTACACTGTTGGTAGGAAGTTTGGTCTCAGATTTCATTTGTCTACATCTCTACCCTCATTTCTTCCTACTCCTTCCTTACACTGTACTTCATGCAGAGAAATTGACCTCACTTGGCCTTTCCTTTGTCCTTTCTGTATTCGGTGCCCTTGCCTGGCAAACTACTACAGACTCAACCAAATGTTACTACCTTTTTCTGACACCGTTAGAGGAATAGTCACTTCTCTGGGTTCCTAAAACACACTGGACAGATTTTGACAATTGCACTCATCACATTGCTTTATACTTATTTCTTTTATTTCTTATGGATCTGACTTTACCCTTTGAGTGAATTATCTCTTAGATTATGTCTCATTCATTTTGTTTCCACAGTGCCTGATGGTACTCAAGAAACTTTTGTTAAGTAATGATCTAAAAGTATGACTTTTTAAAAATTGCATGTATCAATGTGCTGTCTCCTGCTTGAGGCCCTCAGGAAGCCATTTTGGGGGGGGTCTTAATCAGAAGATATGAGCTTCTCCTGTGAAATAGATCTGTCTTTATCTTATGTACAATAGTAATTAGTTACAGCTGTCATCAGACATTAAAGTTGATTTCTCTCTTCAGTTGTAAGCTCCTTGAAGACAGGGCCCGTATCTCTCATGATCATTGTATTTCTACTCTTAGCTCCTTGTCTGGTCAGAGAGGGTATTCAGTAGATGTATAGAAGTAATACATTTCATCTCAATTACAAACCAAGTATACATCAGGGAAGGCCAATAAAGTGACTGTCTTAGGTTGGGGTCCTCAGAAGCAAAGTCATAGAGAAGGATTCATGTGAAAATGATTAAGTAGTAACTATTTCTAGGAAAGGAAAGGAGGGATATCAACCAAGTAAATGTTATTAATATACCATAGAGAACATTCTGGAAACATTATAGGTACTCATCAGAGTTGTCTAATCAGTGACAAAGGTACTCAACCAATCGAGCATAGGTTAGGGACTGTGGATGGAGTTATAAATCCTCAGGCACTTCTGGGTTTCCATGCACATAGGCAAAACAGGTTCTGACAGATGAGGGCAGTCAGCCAACAGGGATACACAGGTGGTGGTTGTTGAGAGGGAAATCACACCCACCAGGTGCAGGTGTGAATAAAAATGGTACTGGCATTGTACTGTCAACACATGCTGTAATGATTATTGTCTAAATCTAGACATGGAATTTTCCTTCAGGACTCTGGATCATTCAAACCATTCAGGGATCACTCATAGACCACTACTGCAAAATCAAATGTCCCTGACTCAACCTGTCGCAGGAAGAGTAGAAGGGATAGGGCCAAAGTTCTGTCAAGGCATTTTAAATATGGGGAAGGTGACATATTTCCCTTAATTTTGAAATCAGGCCCCTTAAGTTGGGGTAACAGGATCATGAGCGGGCCTAAGGTTTATTAAACTGCTTTTTATATATAAAATATTTTATTAAAGTTCACTATACATATAAAATACAAATCATAAATATGCAGTTAGGTAAAATTTCACATAATAAATGCATCTGGGTAACCAGAAGCCAGAAATTTAAAAAAAATTATAATCACTTTAAATTCTCCCACCTTACATGTCATTTCAGGATAAACCTCCAAGCAATAACCAGAAATTTGATATAAATGCTGTTTTAATTTTATCTATTTTTTAACTTTATAAAATGGAATCTATATTATATATACTGTCATGTCTCAATTATTCTCTATTATTTCACTCAAATTTTATTAATGAATTGCATCCTTCTTGTTATATCTACATTGAATGTGCATGTATATGTGTATGTCAGATGAATATAATACAGTTATCTATTCTTCTGTTGCAGAATTTGTGATTGGTATTGATTTCAATTTTTGAATATCATGAATATTGCTGCCATGAATCTTCTTGCAATGTCTTTCCTTGAGCATATGCATGCATTTCTGTTATGTATTTTCATTTAAACTTAAGTTTTAAGAGAAAGGATTCACTTGCTCTTCTATAAAGTAAAAAACCCTGACTTAGAACAAGGAAACCATGTGGCATAAAAGAATCTCTGTTAGGAAGCCTTTGGATATATGGAAATCTCATACCATCACTTATTGAAGCAAATTTAACTTCCTAGGGTACATAGATCACTTTATCATCATGCTAAAATGCAGATTCTGATCTAGTGGTTCTGAGATGGAGTCCATGGACCATGGAGTGCATGGACCACACTTGCAGTGGCAAGGTCCTGAGGCATATTTAAAGTGAAAACACAACAAAAACCAACGCAGAAAGAAACCTAAACATTGAGGATTAAAAAACAAGGAATTCAAAGGAGACTGGTTCCACCTCCTCTTTTAACTTTGTTCATGGTGCCAGGGAGAGCTGATATTCCTGTTTCCAAGAAGAGGAACTTTAAGAAAGGATGTTCTCAGGGAAACATTAATATATGAAGTTAAAAGCCACTTAGTGGATCATCTGCTAATCTGTCCCCTGCCAGAATGGGCAAACTGAGTTATTGAGGTTATAATTTAGCAAATTGTGTTTTGCAGTCTCCATGTTACCCATATGCAAGGCCTCAGAAATTGGAATGATGCAAAAGAAACCTTGAGACTTGCCTTTTTCAACACGGGTAAAGGATTGTTCAGATGAAGTCTCATGTGGATTGGACTGTAAGCTAACTTCATAGGAGCTATTTTTTTTTCTGACTCTGATATCAGAAAATAAGTTCTGTATCATGACTGTGATGTTTGAAGGCTGTGTCTGTGTTAATAGATGCTCATTATTCTGAGCAATTAAGACTAAAGAAAGGGAAGCTGGTCATATGCTACATATTATTCCTAGTTACTCTAAATTTTCCCACTCCTAAGCCCATTTGCTGGTTTTTGTTTCTTTTCCATCATCATTGATCACTGTAGGTTGAGCCACATCTATTGTACATGGAGAGAACAGAGGTGACTATTTTTCCCCAGAGTCTCTACTCAGAAACAATGACTTATGTAGAGAACAGAAAGGCATTGAAGCTATGTGAAGTGAGGAGAGATAAAGAAGACAGACATGATTCATGGATTTGGGAAGATGAGGCTAATTATTTGGTTGGGGAGTTTTCTGTATTGTATGGGTCAACTGACCTCAACACAATGCCTATCTAAGGTTGGGAACTATATTTCCCAGAATCTTCTTTCCTATATGACTCCTCCCATATTTACCCAAGTCCTGATTTCTATGCTAAATTTCTTATTCTTGTTACAAATAAGGTGCCTCTGCTTTCTTAACTAAATCCAGATGGGCAAAGAAGTTCTTGAATTTACTGGACTTGTAGTAGACTGTGTAATGTTTTGATGGATATGTGAGTCACAACTCCCCACCTGATTTTGCCACTTTTCTCTTCTGTTGGGCCTGAAGTGTCACAGATTAGGCTCCTGAAGAAGCAGACCCTGAGATGGTGCTCAGTGAGCAGGATGTTTATTAAAAAGTGACCATGAGATCAACACCTGTGGAAGAGAAAGAAAGGAAGCAGAAGTAGGTAAAGAGAGGGCAACCATAATGTAGGCCCAAGAGCAGTTTTACCCAATTCCATAGGCAGGACTGGAGGATACAGAATACTTCATAGTTGTCCCAGTTTGATCAAAGATATCCAGACCTTAGTATTCTGGCACTGATTCATCATTTGATATAGGCCATTGCAGGAAGGAGCATGAACTCAGGAAAGGAGGTTCTCTTCAATGTGAAGCAAGCCCTAACATTGTTGCCAACCAAAGGAGGGTATTTCCTTGAAGGAGAACCTGGGTGACATATCACAGAGTTCACCCTAAGAAATAATTGCAGCTGTATTCTAAATCGCTGTTAGAGCTGGAGTTGGGAAAGAGGAAAGGAGTATGAGATTTTTGGTAGATGGATAAATAGTCTTTAAGGTTTGACATTTCCTAAAACAAATAGTCCTGTCTTGTCTAATTAAAGCATGAGGTCAAAAAGATTTGTTCACATTCCTGAAAGACAGGAGACGAGTCTTGGGAACTCAGTTTGGATTTAGATATTAGTATGTCAGTGGTCAACTTGTTTCTGGGGACAATGGAGCAGAAGTTAAATCTTTCTGGAGGCTATCCCAGACTATCAGCCCAAACTCTGGCAATCCCAACCTGCTATATCACTTCCTATTTCCCAGTTCTCTCTCCAAGGGAGTAGAGTAGGCACAGGACCACTATTCTTAGTGATTTCTTACAAATTCAATGTGTTTCTTCATCAGCCTGATCAGCTGCCGATCTTTGACCCTGTGCTTCCCAGTGGAGAACAACCTAGGAGGTGGCTCTGGTGAGGCACTTCTTAGTTACAGACAGGCACAAACTTTCCTTTACCTTTTGTTGACAACTGTCCTTATTTTAATTAAGCATCTTTTTCCTTCATGCAATCCAAGAGTGTCAACCCTTTGTGTGCTCTAAGCCCTTTCTACTTTTTGTTTATCTCACTCATTTCCTTAAACATATAGGTTATGTGGTGTCATAGAAAGAAATGGGTTTGGATGCAGACTGATGTGGACTAGAATCCTAGGGGATTTATCACTTTCTGCTGATGTAAGGTTGGGCACTTCACTAACCTCTCTGTCTTCAATTTACTTATTTATAAAATAGGGAGGAATGTTACATAGATGAAATAAAACAGGACAGGTTAATGTCCATTTCCTTGTCTAACGTGGAGTTTTAGAAACTAGTACTGGACTTGAGCTAGGTAAAGAGGGATCCTCCTTCTTTTGAGAGTTATTGGCCTTGCTGCTTTTGTATTGCTTATTTTCCTTTTCCCAATGGCCATTGGCAGAATTCAGCTCTTCCTCCCTGTTAGAGCTCATATCACCAGTTCTCTGACATTAATCCTAGCTGCATCAGTGAGCTGGCTTTATTCCCCCATCCAGTCCTACTAACAGGATTACTTTAGGCATTTCTTAATCTTGATGTGTGATCAGTACCTCTAGACACAAGTAGCAATAACCCTCCAAATGAGACAGGCACTACCCAAGTAGCACTTCAAATCTTGTGGAAAGAGAGAGAACATGCTTGTATTCCATGGCTAGATAAGCCATGATGGTTCTAATTGGTCCTCCTGAGTGTTCTTGCAAGCTAATGTTCTTTAGAGTACTGCAGAATTACAGTCTAATTTAATTTCCCCTCTGATGGGTTTACAGATCTTTATAAATGCAGTCTGGACAGATCAATGTTAATAGCCGCTGGTGTTTTGAAGCTAGACAAGTGGGAAAAACAAACTGGAGCTTTACTTTCTGTGGGCATGGTTTAGATTTCCTGAGCACCTTTCAGAGGCTGCTTAAGCTGTAATTGAACCTTACCCCTTGCCACTTGTACTAGTCAGAGGTCTCCAGAAAAACAGAATCAATAGGTGATTGATTGGTTATTATAAGGAATTGACTATGGAGACTGAATTGCCTCAAGATATGTGATCAGCAAACTGGAGATCCAAAAGAGCCAATGGTATAAGTTCTAGTCAAAAGATGGTAGCTGATTTTTCACTTTGACTCCAAAGGCAGGGAAAGACCAATATAGCTCAAATAGTCAGGCAGGAGGAGTTCCCTGTTATGCCACCTTTTCTGTTCTATTCAGGTCTTCACTTAATTGAATGAGGCCCACCCACATTGGGAGAACAATCTGCTTTATGAAGTCTACTGATTCAGACATTAATCTCATCCAGAAACACCCTCACAGACATATCCAGAATAATATTTGACCAAATGTCTGAGCACTTTGTGGCCTAGTTTATTTGACACAAAATAAACCATCGCACTGTCACACCTCCACCCTAGTAGAGGTAATTGCTTATTGGAAACTTTGGTCCCATGAGATAAAACCTTTCCCTTATGTTGTGGGTGGTTAAAAGTAAGCCTACATTTCAAATGTCCTTTTCTAATTAGAACTGAACCAGCAACATCATTTCTGTTAGCACGGATGACTAATGCTTGCCAATAGGTAGGCAGCTTTGACTTCCCACCAGTCAATGTTGTTTTCCTGTTTGCATGTCTACTGTGGAGACCACATATTGGAGGTGATGAAAAGTCAATTAATTCATTCTCATCAGAAATATAACCATCATTGCTTCCTCTGAGATTATCTCTGAGAAGTTTCAGTTAGAATAGGGAGATAGGATATATTGCATTGATGGCCCCCTTCTTTACTCCTTTCTGTACCCATGTCCTTTGCTCTGAACCTTTATTATTCCTCCCATTAAAGAGGCAGAGTTTATTCCCCTATCCTTTAAATCTCAGTTTAGCAGCGTAAGTTGCTTTGGCCAATGGAATGATGTTATAATGCCAGTGAACTAGTTCTGAGTTTGGGCCTCTAGAGGCTTTGTGTGATTCTACTGGCAAGCCTGCACCTCTGCCATCACTGTTAGAAAAACATACCCAGGTCACATTGCTGGTCCCAGGAAGTAGATAAGAAGCATGTGGAAAAGGGCTGCCCCCTAAGTTGCTTAGCCTAGTGAATGCTAGAGCAGAGTTTTCAGTTGGCCTGCAGACCTATCAACAAACAAGCTAACCTGCTGACACATGAGCAAGCCCAGCAATGGTCAGATGACCCCTGGTCTACCTATTATCATGTGAGCTATAATAATAAATGAATGTTGTTTTAAGCCAGGTGTGGGGTAGTATGTCATATAGCAATAGATAACTGATACAGGAGTGCTATTTTAAACTCTAGTTCAGGAATAGGGACTTTGAGTTGGTTTGCAATGGTTAATTTTCTTTCCATCTTGCTTTCCTGGATGAGATACATGTCTATCATCTTGCAGCTTTTTGTCAATTATGGAACAAACTGCTGCTTAATCAAGTGCTTTGTTGTTTTTCTCTCCTTCCATTTCTGTCTGTTTCTCTCCCTCCCTCCCGCTATTTAGTTGTACTATTTTGAGCACAAATACTAATTTTCTATCCTCCCTTGCAGTTAGGTGTTGCCATGTGATGATTTCAAGCCATTGGAATATATATTTCTCTACCAGGGGTGATCATTAAAACCTCTCAAGGGTGACTCCCTCTCTTTTTCTTTCCTTGTGTGCTAGCTGGATGTTGTTATTCAGGGGAACCTTAAAAGCCATATGCAAATATGTCAGAGTCTATGTAAACCTGGTTCCTGAGTGACTGCATGGAGTAGTACCCACTATGCCTAGCAAGGACAACAATGTTTGTTATACCTGTCAAAAAGATCATCCAAGCTGTTCAGGTAAAGACAAAAGAAGCCTTTATTTTAGCTGGCCAGCAACAACCACCTATACACCTAAAAGTTGTGTGCCAGGGGATCTTGTGCCAGTTCCTTTGTTAGCAGTATTTATAGGGAGGGGAAAGGATTAGGGTGGGGCAATTAGGATGGGGCTGACTCTCCCTCCTGATGGTATTTGAGAATCTTTTGGGGAGTATAACATGTTGGACTTCCACATGAATAAGAACTAAATTTTTAGATGTTAAACCATTCAAATGTTAGGACTTATTTGTTAGGGTATTAACTTTATTAAGACCCAAGTTAAAAAGTTATATTCTGGAAAACTTACTCTTTTGCTTTTATCTCCATTATTTCACTGTTAGTATATGTATAAATTCCAGGTGTTGTTTAATATATAGATGCTCAATATGTTGATGGAGAAGGATGGGTATGAAATCTTTAGTGTCAAAATCTTGACACTTAAGGATCTGTACCCAGATTCTTCCTACTTATGTGCTGGGCATGTTTTGGGTCCTAAATGTTGTTGGGTATCTGAACCTTTTCTGTTTCTTTCTTTCTTTTTTTTTTTTTTTGGTACCAGGGATTACAACCTGGGGCACTTAATCACTGAGTCACATTCCCAGCCTTTTCTTTTTTTAATGTTGAGACAGGGTCTTTCTAAGTTGCTTAGGGCCTCACTAAATTGCTGAGACTGGTTTTGAACTTGAGATCCTCCTGCCTCAGTCTCCCAAGCCACTGGGATTATAGGCATGAACCACTGCACTCAGCCCCTTCTCCCTTCTTGTAATAATTTTATCCTTCAGTGTTGGAAAGATGAGGCTAAGGGATTTTGAAATATGGTTTTATGAGAAAAGATTTTTGTGATTTATATACTTTTTGTTCAAGATGTACTCCTGATTTTGATCCCATGATAAATCCTATAAGACAATCTCAATGCATTTTCCTAAGTAAATGCAAGCTAGCCTGGATTCTTTTTTCTCTCTACTTCTGCAAGATCTCAAAGTGCTTCTCAAAGGGAATTCTGTTTCCAGTTCAATACCAGCAGCCTTGACGTTCCACAGATTGTCACAGACAGGTGCATTTGGAAGATAAGCCCAGTAATAGTTCATTTTTCGCTCTCCTGTTTGGATTTTGTCCTTCAATGAAAATGGAATACTTGCTCTGTCTTTATTAACAAAAGGGCTGTTTTCTTTGCTTTCCCCTCTGCATTAGAAAACATTAGAAATATGTGAGGCAGTGGGAGGTCCAATTCAGGTCTAGGCTGGCTGGTCATTGGAATGCAGTGAAAAGGAGTCTGAAAACTCAGCTTCTCAAAGAATCCCAAACAAAGCCTTTGTTTTCTTAACTACAAAGCTGAGTTAATTTCTTAAAAATTATGGTAGAAGTGATTTCCAATTAGAACCACAAGGTAGACCCTCAAAGCTAGGTTTCATGTGTGTATGTTGGAGATGATAGTGGTGGAGCCACCATGTCTTTGTAAATATAATGACTGTACTGGAAATGAAAGGATGCACTGTGGCATGTGAACTAGGAATAATCCAGAAATATGTAAACTAGAAATGTTTGATATCATTGAAAAAATTCGTACTCTTCCCTGCCAGAATAATTGCTATTGCTTTTACTTTGTTATGTCATCTGTGGGGAAAATACAGTTCAGTCAAATTGCAGTTATGTTTGCCCAGCACTGTATGGTTTTCAAAGTGCAGTATTCTATATTTTGCATATTTGTCAACCCTAGGATGTTTGTGTCACCTTTTATAGATGAGAGAACCGAGGCTGGGGTAGACAAGAAAGTCTTGGTTAATGTTGGTGCCAAGGCTTGAAATTTATAAGTCCTCAGTGAAGGGTTCAAAACACCACAGCTTTCATCAAGTGAGCATGATGACAGCAATTAAGGTGTAGACTTGTGCTTGTGTTGTATGAGGTGTCTACAAAAATACTTTCTTGGTTAGTTTATGGTCTTACCACTAGAACCCTTTCTTGTTATCATTGCCATATTGAATGGGTGGTATTGGGGGTGGAGAAGAATGATCATATAGACTCTTCAAGCCAAGGTTCCGAAGCCAAGTTACCAGTATTGCATCCTTATTTTCCTCATCCAGAAACTAGGGATAATATAGTTTATTAGTTTGCCAGGGTTGTCATAAACAAGTATCACAAACTGTGCAGCAGCTTAAACAATACATATTTATTGTTTCATAGTTGTGGAGGCCAGAAGTTCGAGATTGTGCTTTCTCTAAAGGTTCTAAGGAAGGATCTGTTGCAGTACTCTCTCCTAACTATGGTAGTTCCTTGACTTGTGGCAGCATATTCCACCCTTTACATAGTGTTCTGCCTACGTGTTTGTATCTTTGCATGGTATTCTTTTCATAAGGACACAAATCATATTGGATTTGGGGCCCACTCTACTTCAATATGACTCATCCCAACTAATTATATTTGCAACAACTCTAATTTCAAATAAGGTCACATATTGAGGTACTGGGGGTTAGGACTTCTACATATGAATTTGGGGGAAAGTACCATTCAACCTAAAACAGCATCTCATTAGGCTACTGTGAAGATGAAAGAAAGTGATGTCTGAAAAATCTTATGGGAATATTATGGTGTGTCACAGTTCAGAGATATTTGCTCTTATTATTGTTGAAAGTTTGTATTTCATTGACTGGAAATGTCAGAAAGTACTAAAGTTTTAGTCATTTTGAAAAAAGTAAGCTGGTTGACATCTCTCTCCTTAATCTTAACTGCCCACTTTTTCTGCTGCTCCCAGTCAGTGAGATTAGTCAGAGATGGCTGGGGACAGTTTCGTGTAGGGCATTACAGTGGAAAGCGCCAGACATCTGAGAGGTTGCACTTCTTCTTTGAAGGCAATAGGTATGACATGAAACCCACTTCAGATGTGGTGAATTGATTTCTATTTTCCTTCCATTGTACATGCCCTTGAGTGAATTAACCAACCACTAAAATCATAAGACTGGAAAGAAACTCAAGCTCAAACAATAAATTTTATTCCAAAAAGTTTATGCAGACCCACAGTTGCACCACCCCAGACACATGAGAATCAATTTTGTTTCTAAAGAAGTCTAGAGTAAGCAATTTTGTAACCATTCTTATTGTCAGCAAATACTGAATTTAATCTATATTCTTCAAGCTTTAGTTTAAACCCATGTTTTGTTTGCTTTTTCCGAGTTTACAAACAGAATAACTGGTCATTGTATATTGCATGAGTCCTCTAGGTAGATGATTGCTTTCTTCTGCTTTTGGGGTCCCCTTTCCCAATCTTTTTATATTGCTGACTGTCCATTCACTCAGTTGAAATTTATGTGTATATGTTGTCTATGCATCTGCTGTCCAAACTGAAATGTTCTTTCTTTTAGTATCATTTTCTCATCCTGTCCACATTCAATCTTCATTTGGACATTCTTTGAACATGTTGAGCCAAACACTGGGATTGGATATCCCACAAGAATTCCCCAGATCTTATGCATTTTTTCCTCCTAAGATTCATAACATTCAAGTGATGGCCTTTCCTCTTCTCCTTTATGTTTATATTGATCTCCACGTATTGTAGATTCTTCCTTCTCTTTTCCCTTCTTCCATTTCCTTACCATTTCCATGGTTAGTGCTGAAGTCCAGGGGTTGTTTCTGCACTCAGGCAATACAGTTCCTAGTTGTCTCCAAATGTCTATCTCCCTACTATTCACCATGCCGCAGGGAAAAAAAAAAGTGTCTTCTTCCAAAAAGATGGGTCTATTACTATGAACCTGCTATGATTCCGAATTCCTATATACACTTAAGACTTTTAAGGGCAAGATTATCCAACCTCTCCAAACCAATGAAACAAGTCAACTTAGTCTATGAGTTCAATAATCAAGCAAACATCTAATGGTTTCCTTCAAAATTCAAGGCTCTATTCCAAATGCTGGGGAGTAGGTTGATGATGAAGAAAGCACTGTCCTAGTTTCCTTGTACATGTGACTCATTTGTTCTCCAATTCAAACCTATGCAAATGCCATTCCCCACAACAGAAATGACCTTCCTCCTTCTCTGAGAGACATTGTATCACTCATTTCTAAAATTCATTTTTTTCTTGAAAATTTTCTTCAACCAACTACATTTCATTGGTTACTCTAGTCATAGCTGGCCCTTATTCTGAAAATCTGTTATAGGTGCCCTAAGTAATACATACTTGTCATGGATACACATGGTTGTAGTTATTTGTTTGGTCTCCTTAATTACAAGCCCAGCTGTTGGATGGAAGACAGTTGCCTAGTATGTCCTATTGATATATCCTTTGCCTTTTGGGGACTGAATTGTCTGCCCATATCTGTCAGATCAAATAATTACAAGATAGAAACCACATTAGCTGTTTCAACAGAGAGAATGTAATTGAATGAATTGTTAACCTGGCACTGGATATTCAAAAAGGTAAAGTGGGGACACTAAGATAATTCAGAAGTTATAGCTCCCAGAAGCTACCATTACCCCTAGGATGTGGGGAGCACAGGGAGAAGGTTGGAATGGTTAAAAGTAACTCAGAGGACAGGGTACATCTCAGTGGGTGGTGATATCTCTAAGGAAGTGAATGTCATGCTAGGGTGAAGAAATCTTAATAGGGTGACACTGACAGAAACAGTGAGCCAATGGGGGATGAACAAATCTTTCCTGTTTCCCCATATAACCTTTATTTGTGCCCCCTATTGATAGAGTCTAACAGGGAGTGGCTGGTCAAGTAGAAATATAGTGAATCAAGTCCCAGCTCTTGCTGCCTCAAAGACCAGAGTAGAGTGTGTTTGGAGCTGAGAGACCCTCTTTATAACCAAGAAGGTCATTTGGACAAATTCTTCATTGTATGCTTCATCATCGAAATCTAAATATTCCAGACACTTAAAATGAATCTCACATGTCACCCCTGAACTTAAAGTATTTTTTTGTGCATTTTACTCCCCCAAAGAAATCAATTATGTTTGCATTTTTAAGAGAATGAGAGCAATGAGAAAGGTCAGCACCCAGTAGGAAACTTTCAGAATTTGGTAATGGGATTTTCAGGAGTTCTCCTAAGCAGAGGCTATAGGGGGTGTCTTGCAAACTGAACCCTACCTGATACTCTGCACTGCACAGATAACCATGTCCTAGGTAAGATTGAGAAAGTCTGGTAATTATATTGCTTCAGTGAACCTGGGACCAGGCACTGTAAGACTAGCAACAAAGAAAAAATAAGCACTTTTCTGTTGAGCCAAAAGTGGCTGCTGGAGAATCTCACTGAGACTTAATTTGTTGGAAGGCCTTTACATTTTTATGCTGTTTATTGAGGGGATGTGATGAATGTTTACTTCTTTGTAATTTCTTCTATTTCTGGTTATGCTCTGTTCAGAGGATTACGACTTTCAATTACTTAGGTAGGAGGTCTTCAGATTACATTTAGAAAGACTTTTTTCTTAATACAAAAGGGATACATGTTCATGGTAGATAATTTATAAAACACAGTCAAGTGAAAAGAATATGAATCACCTGTAATTCTGCTTCCCAGAGATAACCACTGCTAATATTGTGAACATTGTATAATGTATCATTCCATATGTGTACATATATATGTATACATGCATATATGTCTGTGCATTTACATGTACCTATATTTTAGAATATATACTTCACTGTAGAATGTTATAAAAAGGGCAATATGCTTTGCTTTCTGTTTTATTTATTTTATTATTTTTTAAAATTTATTTAATTTTGATTCATTGAGCACAAATGGAGTACAGCTATTGTTTCTCTGGTTGTACACAAAGTAGAGTCATACCATTTGTGCTTTCATACATGTACACAGGGCAATGATGTCTGTCACACATTCTGTTATTATTACCCCCCCACCCCGAACCCACCCTTCCCTTCCCTCTATGCTGTCTATCCTTCT
Organism: Glaucomys volans; assembly: GCA_020662805.1. Lineage (NCBI taxonomy): Eukaryota > Metazoa > Chordata > Mammalia > Rodentia > Sciuridae > Glaucomys > Glaucomys volans. The sequence continues at coordinate 262,109 of JAJEJO010049623.1, forward strand.
TCCATTCTTGCCACCCTTCTACCCTGCATTATGCATCATCATTCACTTATCAGAGAGATTATTCAACCTTTCGATTTCTGGATTGGCTAATCTCACTTAGCAAAACAGTCTCCAACATCATCCATTGACCTGCAAATGCCATAATTTTATTCTTCTTTATGGCTGAGTAATATTCCATTGTGTATATATACCACAGTTTCTTTTTCCATTCATCTATTGAAGGGCATCTAGGTTGGTTCCACAATCTAGTTACTCTGAATTGGGCAGTTATGAACATTGATCTGGCTGCATCACTGTAGTAATCTGATTTTAAGTCTTTTGGATATAGGCCAAGGAATGGGATAACTGGGTCAAATGGTGGATCCATTCCAAGTTTTCTAAGGAACCTCCACACTGCTTTCCAGAGTGGCTGCACCAACTTGCACTCCCACCAGCAATGTATGACTGTACCCTTTTCCCCACATCCTTGCCAACACCTGTTGTTGCCTGTATTCCTAATAAAAGACATTCTAATTGGGGTAAGATGAAATCTTAAGGTGGTTTTGATTTGCATTTCTCTTATAACGAGTGATGTTGAACATTTTTTCATAAATCTGTTGATTGCTTGTAGATCTTCCTCTGTAAAGTGTCTGTTCATTTCCTTGGCCCATTTGTTGATTAGGTTATTAGTGTTCTTGGTGTAAAGATTTTTGAGTACTTTGTAGATTCTGGAGATTAGTGCTCTATCTGAAGTGTGTGTAGCAAAGATTTTCTCCCAGTCTGAAGGCTCTCTCTTCACATTGCTGATTGTTTCCTTTGCTGAGAAAAAGCTTTTTAGTTTGACTCTATCCCAATCATTGATTCGTGCTTTTATTTCTTGCGCTTTGGGAGTCATGTTAAGGAAATCTGGTCCTAGGCCAACATGATGAAGATTTGGACCTATTTTCCCTTCTATTAGGTGCAGGGTCTCTGGTCTAATTTCTAGGTCCTTGATCCATTTTGAGTTGAGTTTTGTACAGGGTAAGAGATATGGGTTTAGTTTCATTTTGCTGCATATGGATTTCCAGTTTTCCTGCTGTCTGTTTTTGGAATCTTCCATTTAACAACCAGCTTACTCTTGCACTAGAATTTTCAAATTATTATTATTATTATTATTTTATTTAACTTTTTGATTCATTGAACACAAATGGAGTACAGCAATTGTTTTTCTGGTTGTACTCAAAGTAAAGTCACCCCATCTGTGCATTCATACATGTACACAGGGCAATGATGTCTGTCACACATACTGTTATTATTCTTACCCCCAAACTCAACCCCACCCCTCCCTTCCCTCTATGCTTTCTATCCTTTCTCCATTCTTGCCATCATTCCACCCCATACTATGCATCATCATTCACTTATCAGAGAGACAATTCAGCCTTTGGATTTTTGGGATTGGCTAATCTCACTTAGCAAAACAGTCTCCAACATCATCCATTTACCTGCAAATGCCATAATTTTATTCTTCTTTATGGCTGAGTAATATTCCATAGTGTATATATACCACAGTTTCTTTTTCCATTCATCTATTGAAGGGCATCTAGGTTGGTTCCACTATCTAGCTATTGTGAATTGAGCAGCTATGAACATTGATGTGGCTGCATCACTGTAGTAATCTGATTTTAAGTCCTTTGGGTATAGGCCAAGGAGTGGGATAACTGGGTCAAATGGTAGATCCATTCCAAGTTTTCTAAGGAACCTCCATACTGCTTTCCAGAGTGGCTGCACTAACTTGCACTCCCACCAGCAATGTATGAGTGTACCCTTTTCCCCACATCCTCGCCAACACCTGTTGTTGCCTGTATTCTTAATAAAAGACATTCTAATTGGGGTAAGATGAAATCTTAAGGTGGTTTTGATTTGCATTTCTCTTATCATGAACATTTTTTCATAAATCTGTTGATTGCTCGTAGATCTTCCTCTGTAAAGTGTCTGTTCATTTCCTTGGCCCATTTATTGATTGGGTTATTAGTATTCTTGGTGTAAAGATATTTGAGCACTTTGTAGATTCTGGAGATTAGTGCTCTATCTGAAGTGTATGTGGCAAAGATTTTCTCCCAGTCTGAAGGCTCTCTCTTCACATTGCTGATTGTTTCCTTTGCTGAGAAAAAGCTTTTCAGTTTGACTCTATCCCAATCATTGATTCCTGCTTTTATTTCTTGCGCTTTGGGATCATGTTAAGGAAATCTGGTCCTAGGCCAACATGATGAAGATTTGGACCTATTTTTTCTTCTATTAGGTGCAGAGTCTCTGGTCTAATTTCTAGGTCCTTGATCCATTTTGAGTTGAGTTTTGTACAGGGTGAGAGATATGGGTTTAGTTTCATTTTGCTGCATATGGATTTCCAATTTTCCCAGCACCATTTATTGAAGAGGCTATCTTTTCTCCATTGTATGTTTTTGGCTCCTTTGTCAATATGAGATACCTGTATTTATGTGGGTTTTTCTCTGTGTCCTCTATTCTGTACCATTGATCTACCTGTCTATTTTGGTGCCAACACCATGCTGTTTTTGTTACTATTGCTCTGTAGTATAGTTGAAGGTCTGGTATTGTGAAACCCCCTGCTTTGCTCTTCTTGCTAAAGATTGCTTTAGCTATTCTGGGTCTCTTATTCCTCCAAATGAATTTCATGATTGCTTGCTCTATTTCTTTGAGGTCCATCATTGGGATTTTAATTGGAATTGCATTGAATTTGTATAGCGCTTTTGGTAGTATGGCCATTTTGACAATATTAATTCTGCCTATCCAAGAACATGGGAGATCTTTCCATCTTCTCAGATTCTCTTTAACTTCTTTCTTTAGTGTTCTGTAGTTCTCATTGTAGAGGTCTCTCACTTCTTTTGTTAGATTGATTCCCAAGTATTTTATTTTATTTGAGGTTATTGTGAATGGGGTAGTTTTCCTAATTTCTCTTTCAGCGGATGCATCACTTATGAATAAAAATGCATTAGATTTATGAGCATTAATTTTATATCCTGCTACTTTACGTAGAATTCATTTATGAGTTCCAGAAGTTTTCTGGTGGAATTCTTGGGGTCTTCTAAATACAGAATCATGTCATCAGCAAATAGGGATAGTTTGATCTCTTCTTTTCCTATTCGTATTCCTCTAGTTTCTTTGGTCTGTCTAATTACTCTGGCTAGAGTTTCAAGAGCAATGTTGAATAGTAGTGGCAAAAGAGGGCATCCCTGCCTTGTTCCAGTTCTCAGGGGGAATGCTTTCAATTTTTCTCCATTTAGAATGATGTCAGCTGTGGGCTTAGCATAGAGGCCTTTACAATGTTAAGGAATGACCCACTATCCCCATTTTTTCTAGTGTTTTGAGCACGAAGGGGTGCTGTATTTTATCAAATGCTTTCTCTGCATCTATTGAAAAGATCATGTGGTTCTTAACTTTAAGTCTGTTGATGTGGTGAATTACATTTTTGATTTCTGGATGCTGAACCAACCTTGCATCCCCGGGATGAAACCCACTTGATCATGGTGTACTATTTTTTTAATATGCTTTTGTATGCAATGCGCTAAAATTTTGTTAAGAATTTTTGCATCTATGTTCATTAGGGATATTGGTCTGAAATTTTCTTTCCTTGATGTGTCCTTCTCTGGTTTTCATATCAGGGTAATATTAGCCTCATAGAATGAGTTTGGAAGGGTTCCCTCCTCCTCTATTTCATGAACTACTTTGAGGAGTATTGGAATGAGCTCTTCTTTGAAAGTCTTGTAGAACTCGGCTGTGAATCCATCCGGTCCTGGACTTTTCTTTGTTGGTAGGCTTTTGATGACTTCTTCTATTTCATTGCTTGAAATTGATCTATTAAAGTTGTGTATGTCCTCCAGATTCAGTTTGGGTGGCTCATATGCCTCTAGGGACCTGTTGATGTCTTCCAGGTTTTCTATTTTGTTGGAGTATAAATTTTCAAAGTAGCTTCTTATTATGTTTTGTATTTCAATTGTGTCTGTTGTAATATTTCCATTTTCATCATGAATTTTAGTAATTTGGAGTTTCTCCTTCTCTTCATTAGTGTGACTAAGAGTTTATCAATTTTGGTTATTTTTTCAAAGAACCAACTTTTTGTTTTGTCAATTTTTTGAATTGTTTCTTTTGTTTCAATTTCATTGATTTCAGCTCTGATTTTGATTATTTCCTGTCCTCTACTATTTTTGGTGATGATCTGTTCCTCTTTTTCTAGGGCTTTGAGCTGTAATGTGAGGTCATTGGTTTGTTGACTTTTCATTCTTTTATTAAATGCACTCCAAGAAATGAATTTTCCTCTTAGCACCGCTTTCATAGTATCCCAGAGATTTTGATATGTTGTATCTTTGTTCTTGTTGACCTCTAAGAATCTTTTAATTTCCCCCCTAATGTCTTCTGTTATCCATGTATCATTCAATAGCATATTATTTTATCTCCAGGTCTTGGAGTAGTTTCTGTTTTTAACTTTATCATTGATATCTAATTTCATTCCATTATGATCTGATAGTATACAAGGTAGTATCTGTATGTTTTTGTATTTGTTAAGAGTAGCTTTGTGGCATAACATATGGTCTATCTTAGAGAAGGAACCATGAGCTGCTGAGAAGAAAGTGTATTCACTTTTTGATGGATGGAATATTCTATATATGTCCGTTAAGTCCAAATTAGCGATTATGTCATTGAGTCCTATGGTTTCTTTGTTCAATTTTTGCTTGGAAGATCTGTCCAATGGTGAGAGAGGAGTGTTAATGTCCCCCAGTATTATTGTGTTTTGGTCCATTTGATTCCTGAAATTGAGAAGGATCTGATTGACGTACATGGATGCACCATTGTTTGGTGCATAGATGTTTATGATTGTTATGTCTTGCTGATTTATGCTTCCTTTAAGCAGTATGAAATGTCCTTCTTTATCCCTTCTGACTAACTTTGGCTTGAAGTCTGCTTTATCTGAAATGAGGATGGAAACTCCTTCTTTTTTACTCAGTCCATGTGCATGGTATATTTTCTCCCAACCTTTCACCTTTAGTCTGTGGGCATGTTTTTCCATGAGATGAGTCTCTTGAAGGCAGCATATTGTTGGGTCTTTCTTTTTAATCCAATCTGCCAGTCTATGTCTTTTGATTGATGAGTTTAGGTCATTTACATTCAGGGTTATTATTGAGATATGACTTGTATTTCCTGCCATTTTAGCTTTTTTGGGGTTTTTAGCTTAACTTTGTTTCTCCTTTGATTGACTCTTTCTTTAGGGTAATTCCTCCCCATGTTGACTGAGATTGTTGTTTTTCATTTCTTCCTCTTCGAATATATTGTTGAGAATGTTCTGTAAGGCAGGTTTTCTCTTTGTGAATTCTTTAAGCTTTTGTTTATCATGGAAGGATTTTATTTCATCATCAAATCTGAAAGTAAGTTTTGCCGGGTATAAGATTCTTGGTTGGCATCCGTTTTCTTTCAGAGCTTGAAATATGTTGTTCCAGGCCCTTCTTGCTTTTAGGGTCTGGGCTGAGAAATCTGCTGATATCCGTACTGGTTTCCCCCTGTAGGTAATCTGCTGCTTTTCTCTCGCAGCCTTTAAAATTCTATCTTTGTTTTGTATGTTAGGTATTTTCATTATAATATGCCTTGGTGTGGATCTGTTGTAATTCTGTGTGTTTGGTGTCTTGTAAACCTCTTGTAATCGACTTTCCATCTCATTCATCATATTTTGGAAATTTTCTGATATAATTTCATTGAACAGATTATTCATACCCTTGGTTTGTATCTCTGTGCCTTCCTCAATCCCAATAACTCTTAAATTTGGTCTTTTCATGATGTCCCATATTTCTTGGGGGTTTCATTCATGATTCCTAACCATCTTCTCTGTTTGTTTGACTGTGTTTTCAAGATTAAATATTTTGTCTTCATTGTCTGAGGTTCTGTCTTCCAAGTGATCTATTCTGTTAATTATGCTTTCTATTGAGTTTTTAGCTTGGTTTATTGTTTCCTTCATGGATTTCTGTTTGTTTTTTTCTCAGAACTTCTATCTCTTTATTGAAATGATTTTTTGCTTCCTGCAATTGCTCTAATAGCTGATTATTCATAGCCTGAATCTGCTCCCTCGTCACATCATTCTCTTCTCGTATCATTTTAATTATGAACATTCTGAACTCCCTTTCTGTCATTCCTTCTACCATGTTGTCTTTGGGTTCTCTTGATATATCATCTAGGTTTGTTTGGGACACTTTCTTCCTGTGTTTTCTCATGTTGCTCGTGTAGATTCCCCTCTAGTAGTGCAAATCAGAGGGATTGCAATTTCCCTGTAAATACTTAAATTGTCCCTGCAGATTTCCAGTAACTCACCCAATGTTTGAGAGGTGCTTGATCAAGCGGTGACCCAAGAAAGTTGCTGTCCCACTACCTCCAGGTTGGGAATGATCAATGCTTCTGGGCAGAGGCAATCTCGTGTTGATAGACAATCAGATACAGTAAGGTGCCAGACCCTGGGGCCAGGGTGTGGACCTGGGCACTAGACCAAGTTGGGGTGGGGGCACAGAACTGTGCTCAGTGATGGAGACACTGGGCTTGAGAGCCCAGGCAGGCCTGAGCTCCTCGCTGGGGGCTCAGTCGGTGGCAGGTGGTCACTCTCTGCCAGGGAAACTGTAAAATGGTGCCGAAGGCCCTAAACTCCCCGCTGGAGCTGGTGACTGCCTCCTCTCCAGGCCAGATCTCACCAGGAGCTGCAGCGCCGTGGCCCTGCTGGAAGACCGGACCTCAGCTCTGAGGACTCAGGCAGCCGAAGATGGTCTCTCTCTGCCAGGGAAGATTTAAAATGGCGCCAAAGGGCCTAAACTTCCCCCTGGAGCTGGCAACTGCTCAAATTATTTTTTGTATCAAGTGTTATTCTCATTCAGTCCTCCAGTTATATCCTGCTGGTTGCCAATTGGAAATGATCACATACACTGGTCTTGTACATTCCTTAGTTTCTTACAAATATTTGTTTCAATAATTGTATATACATTTCAAACAATATCTGGCATTCTGGAGATTCAAGAAATACGTTGATGGCTGAGAATTTTCAAAGGCACCAAAATATCACAACTAAAATTGTTTTGAAATCCTCTCCTATTGATCAAGATTCTACACACTTCTAATTGTCAGGAGGATTTCTCTATTTAGTTCTGTACCAGAACTAAGCAAACAGTAAATTAGCAGGCAAGATATAGTTTTGTAAATGCATCTTTTTAAAGCCTGCCTTCTTGTTTCTGTTTACCAGACTTTTTTATACACAGGATTTTGTTCTCTTAGGTATATAAACAATGAAATCAGTCATTATGAATCAGAAAAGGAAACAAATCAAATTAATTTAAATGATTTAAATAACAATTTATTAGACCTAATATATCCAAATTCTCATTTTAATGTCATCAACATGAAAAAATATTATAAATGTATTATTGAGATATTTTATATTCTTTTTTCATACTGAATCTTTGAAAAACGTTTTAACTTACAACTCTTTCAATATGTGGGTTGAGTTTTCATGGAGCATATTTGATCTGAATTTAGATTTCATGTAATTTTCAGTTTTTAAAAAGTTGACTTACATACCCAAATTGTTCCAAACATACTTTAGAAGTTTTTCAATGACTGAAGCAAGTACTTAAAATTATCTTTAATATTTCATCTGCATTGAACAAATGGGTTTGTTTCTAGAAAAAAAATCATTTGACTTAGAATGAAAAGCACATCAATTTCAAAACTACATCTGTCTAAGTTAAGGAAATTCACTAAATCATGTATTAACTCAATATGATTAATTAGTTCAAAGGAATATTGCATAAATTAAAAACCAAATCTTATCAAAATAAAATTCTTCAAAATTTTCCAGTCAACTTACCTAATGGTGTTAATAGCAATTCAAATCCTCTGCATACTTTTTCATGTTAGAAAATATGGAAAGTCACTATTAGCTATTTCCATTACAAAAATTTCAAGTTCAACCTAAATTCTTATACCTGTCTGACTTAAAAGTAAGCTTTTCTTTTTCTTGGGACTTAAAATTGAGCTCATTTCCCAACATCTTTAGCATCAGAAGAATGCAAATTAAATTCACAATGAGATACCACTTTACGCTCACTAGGATGGCTATACTAAAAAAGACAAATAACAATAGTTTTGGCAAAGATATGGAAAAACTGGAACCCACATAAACTGCTGTAATAATATAAAATGGTGCAGCCACTTTGGAAAGGAGATTTACAGCTTCTCACAAAGTTAAAGATAGAATTACCATATCTCCCAGCAATTCTACTCTTAGAATAGACATAATAAATGACAATAGTTCTACACAAAAAAAAACTTGTACATGAATGTTTATAGTCCCAAAGTGGAAACAACACAAATTCTATGTGTCCATCCATACAATCAAATATTATTCAGCAATAAAAGGGATGAGGCATTGAAAAATGCTACAACATGGATGAACCTGAGACACATTAAAGTAATTGAAAGATGCCTATAATAAAGTACCACATATTATTTGATTCCATTTATACAAAACATCCAGAATGGATAAACCCATAGGGGCAGAACATGACCTCATGGCTCCCACAATCTGCAGAGGGGAAGCTGGAGGAAAATATAAAGTGAACACTAAGGTGTATAGGTTTTCCTTTGGGGTGATCACAATGTTCTAAAATTAGATTGTGGCAATGACTACACAGTTCTGTAAATATACTAAAAAGCCACTGAATTGGACCTTTTGAATGGGTGAATTGTATGTTATGTAAATTACAACTCTTTAAAGCCAGTGTGAAAAGTTTAGTTTATTCATACAGTGTGATGTCAGTGAAAAAATGTAAATGCCACTGCCATTTTTGTCTTTGATTATTGGATATTTGGCAAGTATTCCTTTTGCTTTAAGAATATCTTGAATTTGATTTTAAAGTACTGTACAATAAATCTTTGCAAAACTCTTCCACAACTCAGCCAATAAGCATTGGCAAAGAACAGAAGATCATTGTCTTCTATTTCTGTCAACAGTTCCATAAACTGGTGATGATTCATAGCATTTGCATGTGTACAGAACAATTTTAATAACTGTATCCATGACACTTTTCCTAGGTTCGCTTCAGAAAACTGAGCACAGATATTTTCAATATGTATGATACAGTGAAACAAAACAATAAAGGAAACATCAGTCTTTTGTTTAAAAATTCAATAAAGCCAAATTTTTGAAACTAACATAGCTGGAGCATCATCTGTTATGATAGAAACTAATTTTGTTCTTATTTAGATGAAATTCTTCTTTGACAAATGTTAAGTATTAAAAAATATCTATGCCATAAATTTGATTTTTAGGCCACTAATTGACACCATTTCTTTGTGAATTTATAAGTCCTTTGAGACAAAATGTACCCAAAATATTAATTGGGCAGTATCACTTATATTTCATGACTCATCTAAAGCTACAGGGAAATCCATGCAGTTTTAAGATTTTGGAATCAATTGATCTTTGAAATTGTTAGAAAGGTCTTGGTATACTATGGGCAACTGTTTGCAAGTATAACTGACAATCTTTTTGTAATATATCATTTTAATTCTTTTCCTTACAAGTCTCTAACACAATTTCCACAATTCAAATGATAAATATTTTACTATTTCTCCATCTGAAATTGATTTTGTTTTTTATGCAGGAGTCCATGTTATTATATAGCTGGCCAAAGTTATATATCAGCTAACAAATTTTGTTAGATATTTCTTTCTGATTTCATGTGGCCAATTCCATTGACTCCTTTTTGACTATTGTATCAAAATATTTGACCACATTTAGTATATACTTGCTGAAAATGTCATACTTGTTGAAAACATATCAATATTGTTCACTTTATTATATTCTAAATTTTTTATGTACAAAGAGCTTTTTCATTTTGCTCTGCTACAGCAAACTGCAATTATCATTAATCATGAAATTTGTGACATGCCTTCTTCCATTTTCTTCCTTCTTCTTCTGGTTGAAGAATCAGTTTTGCATTTCTTCACAATTTTTTATTCAGATATATACATTCACTTTCCACTTAAAAACCATCTGGACTTTTATTCTGAAACTAGAAAGATAATTTAATTTTATTACAATTAAAAGTATTTTAATTTCATTACAATTATTATTTACTTAGTTATTACTGTAACTTGTACTCTCTGCATAAAGTATTTAAATAAACACCACAACTGGTACATTCAAACTAAATCAACATATTGGCCCCAATTACATTGGTGATATGGTAACATGTAATACTATCTAGAAATGAGACTCATGCCCACCATGTGTACTACAAGACAATGATTTTTTTTATGATACGATGGTTAAAGTGAAATGTAGAACTTTGCCTCATTGTTGGCATTATCATTTCTCATCTTTACTTGGAAACTTCTTGATTCATTCTTTAGCTCTTAGCCTGGATGTGACTTCTTATAGGAAACTTTCACTGCTTCTTCCCCTAGACTGTACCATTCAAATTGTTTATATATATATATATATATATATATATATATATATATATATATTACTGAGGATTGAGCCCAGAGCTGCTTTACCACTGAGCAACATCCCCAGCCCTTTTTACCATTTTTATTTTGAGACAGAGTCTCACTAAGTTACTTAGGGCTTCACTAAATTGCTGAGTCTGGTCTGGAATTTGTGATCCTCCTGCCTCTGCCTCTCAAATTGTTTGGATTTCAGTAATGCACCACCATGCCCAGCCAGTTTAAATATTACAAGAATAGTAAAGGTCCTAGTTTGAGTCTTTGAACTTTGTCAATATGCGTGATCTTGACTTCCCAACTGGAGAGGAAACCCTCTTATGACCCAGATAACATTAAAGGAAGAAGAAAACAGGCCCAATAAAGGTGGCTCAATAAGTAACAGCTTAGGTATTACAAAAAGATACTAAGATTTTAAGAATAGCATGGTGGTAGTCATTTGAATTAGTCTCTTGCACTAGTATAACTCTCATAGGGAGCAGAGGATTTGTATAGCAACTAAAAATGGAATCCCCAAATATCTATAAGATAATAGAGAACCCAAGATTCGAAAAATTAAGGATGGACTATACTACTGAGCAGCTCCCATGAGAACTGCACTCCACCAGGACACAATGGTCCTTGGTCACAGTGCATATTATCATAAGTACATGTCAGATACTCCATGGGGACTTCCATAGATGTTCAAAGCATTCTTTAAAGGAATCTAAGATTTTTGATGAGCATGTGGCAGTAAGAGCCAGTGGAATCTGTATCACTGTTAATGTGTTCCCTCCACTGCCAGAACCCCTTGCCTCACTCTTCAAAAAATAGATTTTCATTGAATGTTTCTGATCAGATGTGGAAACCCTAAAGTCCAACTATTCATGTATGTTTCTTTGCAGTACTGGTTTGAGTTGAATCCAGAGTCATGGTAGGCAAGCACTCTACCACTGGGCTACTCCCCATCCCTTTTTTACTTTTCTTTTATGTCCTGCTATCCTTGCATACCAAAGGCAGTGCCTTTTTGCTCTCCCAATTTTGTTTCTGACTGTTCAGACTCTTTCTCATGCAACTACATATAAGCCTGTATATTCAGAATCTCTTCCACTTGCTCTACCTCTGATAAACCAACTCCAACTGCAAGACTGTACAAAAAAAGAAGCATAGTGACAGACAACCAGAGAGGATCCCCAAAACCATGGCTGAGAGACAGGAACCTTTAAAATATACCAGCAAACATCTTTCTCAAGAGACTATCTATAGGATCAATGCAGTATTGCTCATGTCTTAAAGGGAGTAGTAAGAGATACAAACAAAAACACAGACATACAACCAGAAGGAATTCCCAAACTCAAGTCCAAAAAATAAATGAGAACCGAGAACAGACCAGAAGGGAACAAATATCCCTGGGTTCTCAAGTCTAACTTAATCATGACTCCTACACCAGTAGTGCAACAGATGTCTCCACAAAGTGGAGCCAGATGTTCCCACAAAAAGGAACCAGATGTGTGGAATCAAGGGTCTTGGAGTGCACACCAGGAAACATCCTGATGGCCAAGGCTATAATGAGTTTACTGTGCTTGGTTTCATTTTTCTCAAAGTAGACCAAGATGGAGCAAACAATAATCAGAGAGAGAAGGTGAGAGTTTTCTGAAGTAAAAGAAGATTTGGCAGTTGCTGGGACAGTCCCTCAGTCCCTCCCTTTACTCACAGGAATAGCTCCTCCAATTCAACCTGAGGCAAATTCACCTGCGTCCTAACTCTCCTATAGTTGGCTCTTAACAAGTTTGCCTTACATCCTCAGCATGAAAGTTGGGTTGCTTGGAGTGCCAGACCTGCCCAAGAAATTTGGAGTGGGTGCTGCTCTTGAGTCCCATCTGGGTCACCAATTTGTTACTGAAATCCTGGTTCTTTTCCTGATGTCAATCCAATAACAAGGACGTGGTTTTGAGAAAAAGGATAAGTTTTATTGCTTTGCTAGTAAAGGAGAAGCAAAGAAGACTCCCGTCTCAGAGACTGTGATTCTAGTAATTAGCATTTCTACTGGTTTAAGGATTTATCATTTCTTTGTGTTGGGAACCTACAAATTCCTCTCTTCTAGTCTTGTATAAAATACATAATAAGTTGCAAATTATAGTTACTCTGTTTTGCTTGAAATACTAGAACTTATTTCTACTATCTAGCTGTATTTTGGTGCCCATTTTCCAAACTCACTCTTTCTCTCTCTTTCTTCTTCTTTCTTTCTTCTTTCTTTCTTTCTCTCATTCATTCATTCATTCATTCATTCTTCATTTCTTTTTTTGTACTGGGGATTGAACCCAGGAGCACTGTTATGGTGTACATATGAAGGGTCCTCCAAAAGCTCATGTATGGACAATGCAAGAGGGTTAAGAGGTGAAATGACTGGGTTATGAGAACCTTAATCTAATCGGTACTTTAATCCCCTGATAGGGGATTAACTGGGTGGTGTTTTGTGGGTAGCTAGGTAGGTAGGTTGTAGCTAGAAGAAGTGGGTTGTTGGGAACTTGCCTTTGGGGTATATATTTTGTCCCTGAAGAGTGGAACTGTCTGTCTACTTTCTGGTGCAATGTTCTGAGCTTCTTTCCTCTGCCACACCCTTCTGCCTTGATGTTCCTCCTTACCTCAGGAACAGAGCAATAGAGTTGGCTATCTATGGCTCTGAAACCATGAGCACCAAATAAACTTTTCCTCTAAAATTAAACTTGTCAGATCCTTTTGTCACAACAGTGAAAAAGTTGACTAAAATAGGTGTTTAACTACTGAGCTATATCCCCAGCCCTTTTAATTAATTAATTAATTTTATGTTGAGATAGGGTCTACCTAAGTTGCTCAGGGGCTCACTATATTGCTAAGGTTGGCTTTGAACTTGTGATCTTCCTGCCTTAACTTCCTGAGTTACTGGGATTACAGGTGTGCACCACCAGGCCAAGCATCCAACCTCTTTCTATCCCCTCTCCATTATCCTTTCCAGCTTCTTTGTCATTTGTATTCTACTTTATTCCTTCAAGAAATTTTTTAGCTTCCACATATGAATGAAAATATGTGGTATTTGTCTATGTCTTACTTAATTTCACTTAACACTCTCTAGCTCCATCTGTTTTGCCATACATGACAATTTCATCCTTTATGTGGCTGAATAATATTCTGCTGTGTGTATGTAGCCATTTTCTTTATCCATTCATCTTCTGATGGATACCTTGGTTGATTTCATATCTTGGCTATTATGCATAGTGCTGTAATAAACATGAGGGGTGTAGGTATCTCTTTGATTTGCTGTTTTCACTTCCTTTAGATAGATGTTTCAAAGATGGTCTATTCTATGATAGGTCTATTTTTATTTTTTTGAGGAGTCTCTGTACTGTTAATACATACTGTTGTATTAATTTACATTCTCACCAAAAGTATTTAAGAGTTTCCAGTAAGGGAAATTATTGACATGGGAGACCAAGGGATGGATATATTTTTCCACAGGATTTATTTGCCAGATTTATTTGCAATCACTCCAGAAAAAATGATGTCTATATCTGTATTTAAACCTTGTACCTACACTTATAAAGCTATCTCTGACTTGCAATAAAGGAAGAGATCAAATTTGTGTACATCTTATGTACAAAGACTTTGTTATCTGTCCCAAAGATGCTTTGTTTGACAGTAAAATGACTTTATCTGTGTTCCTTTTCTTGTAAAACTCCTTTCTTCTAGTATACAAGGGATTTTGGAAAACACAAAAGCAATAGAAATGAAAATATTATTTTTCATTTCATAAACATCACCACAGAGTACAGTCACAATGCCTGTACACTTCCTTGCCTTACCCATGAATGCATTTAAATCAACTCCAAAAATTACCTCAGCAATGATCTCAATTCCAAACAGACTCCTTCTCTGTTCTTTGCACTGAAGTTGGAAAAGAGCCTCATTTGCAGGGATGAGTTTTATGATAGGATTGAAAAAGGTATTTTCCACAAAAATCAGCCTCGTTCTACCAATTTGAATTCCCAGATCTTGATAGTTGCCAGGTGGTAACAGCTGTGGCTTCCTCTTGACAATAAAAATGGAGGATTTCTGCAAAAGTGATATGGATTATGAAGCAGCCTCATTTTCTTGTTGCTGCAGTCATTGAGGGCTTCCAAATTTTCTGTGGGTGTTGGAGCTTCTGTTTGTTAACAGTGGGGAAGAGAATGTTTTGTTTTGTCAGAATTAGCTTTTGTGGGGGCTTTCAAACACTCAGTTCTGAATAGGTTAGGAAGAGAAAACTTATCTATGCATGCTCATAAGCTCTTGCATTTTACTGGGATTAGGTTACTGTTATCTTAGTGATTCCTATTTGTCCTATTTCACTTTGTTTGGCCAGAACATCATTTATTCAATTAAATCTAATTAACATTTTTCTCCTTTTGTGTTTTTCATTCATTCATTCATTCATTCATTCGTTTGTTCATTTATTCATTCATCCATCTACCAAGTGGTTATTAATACCCACTCTGTTCACAGTACTGCAAGATTTCAAGATGTATTATACACAGTCCCTACTTCTTAGTACCTTGAAGTCCATTAAACAAGAAAGACATGTGCACAATAAATATTTTTTAAAAACACTCACAAGGAAGTATTATGAAAATGTTAGGAGGGAAAATTCTAAATAGGAAAGCAGGGAAACTTTGTATAAAATGTAGTATTGGAAAGATGGAGGAATTTAAAATGGATAGTGTTATGGTATGAATACAATTTGTCCTCTAAAAGCTCGTTAATGTCATAAGTGAAATGGTTAGATTATGGGAGCTACAACCTAACCCTAGTGTGAATGGACAGATGGGACAGTAACTCTGGGCAGATGGGGCATGGTTGGAGGAAGTGAGTTACTGGGAGTGTGCCCTAGAAGGATTCATCTTCCCTGCAGTCCCTTTACCCCACCTTCATTGCTGCCATTAGGAATCAGCTTCCTTCTTCCGTACCCTTCCCCTATGATGTGCTACTTCACCTTGGGCCCAAAGCTGAAATTGTGAGCTCCAAATAAATTTTTCCTCCTCTATGTTGTTCTTATCACGTATTTTCATCACAGCAATGCAAAACTTGACTAAAATGGAATGGCACAAGAAGTGACACTAGTAGTATTGTTCAAGGAGAAATGTCTAATAACTGGTTTGATATGTAGATTCAATGATATGCTGGAGCTGGATGGTATTCAACACCAGAACCCATTATGTGCATCTTTTCCCAACTTTGTGTTCACTGACATCATGCTGGCAGCTTAAAAGTAAACATGCTAGAAATATTTACAGCATGGAAATCAGCAAATTCTACAAATCAGGGTTCTTTTTGTTTATTTACTGAAAATTACTTTAACAATGTATCACAGGATATATTGCATTATTCTTCCTATTTCTTCAACCCTTTTTGAATCTATGCCCTTTGGCCGAGATGTGAAATTCTTCCTACTAGAGGCAGGAAGATATATCACTGTCCCATTGATCAAGGGTTTAGCCAGGTAAGTTTGTTTGACCAATGGGATACCAGCAGATGTGATGTGAAAAAAACGCTTGAAATGTACTTGCCTACTAAAGATTTATGTTTTGGCACCCCTTTCTTTTACCACGAAAAGGACATTTTCTGAGCAGCTTGCTATTTCCAGAAGAATGAGAAATACATGAAATAGAGGTGAACTAAACCAACAGCAGGGAGCCAAGTCCAGAGAAATGCAGCCAAGATTAGCAGAGCCCAGAGAACACGCAGACAAGTAAGCCCAGAAGTAAATGTTTATGTTTGTATGCAATTGAGATTTTGTAGTTATCATTTATGTAGCAATAGCTATTGAATTGTATTAGGCTCCTATTACTGCTATAATAAATTACCACAGATTCAGTAGCTTTATACAATACAAACATATTATTTTATAGCTCTGGAGATCCAAAGTCCTAGATGAATATTACAGGGATAAAATCAAGATGTTGGCAGGGTTCATTCCTTCCAGAGGCTCCACAGATGAATCTCTTCCTTGCTTCTTCTAGTTGTTAGAGTTTGATGGCATTCCTTGATTTGTGGCTGCCTCACTCCAATTTTTGCTTCTGTTATGGAATCACCTCTTGACCTCCTGTTTTCCTTTTATAAGGAACTTTGTGATTACATTGGATCCACAAGGACAATCCATGATAATCTTTCCATCACAAAGTTGTTTTTTTTCCCTTTTTTCTGTATTTTAATTGGTTCATTTTAGATGTACAAATGGTGAGATTTGTTGTTACACATTTGTACATGCACGCAATATAAGAATATAATTGGGTCAATATTATTCTCCAATATTTCCCCTTGCTTTCCTCTTCCCTCCCTGGTTCCTTTTCTCTACTCAACTGAGTTCCCTTCAATGTTCATGAGAGACCCCCACCCTCTACTGCCATCTTTCTTTTTCTTTTTCCTTTTTAGCTTCCACATATGAGAGAAAACACATGAGCCTTGACATTTTGAATTTGGTTTATTTCATTTAATATAATGTTCTCTAATTCCATCCATTTTTCCTGCAAATGAGATCATTGCATTCTTCTATGGCTGAATAATACTCCATTTGTATATATACTACATATTCTTCATCTATTTATTCACCAATGGCCACTAGGTTGGTTCCATAGTTTGGCTATTGTGAATTATGTTATTATAATCATGGGCATGTATATATTGTATAATGTACTGATTTTCATTCTTTAGGATAAATACCTCCATCTCAAGAGCATTAATTCTATCTTCAAAGTCCCATTTCTATTTTAGGTAATGTATTCATAGATTCTGGGGATTGAGATTTAGATATCTCTGGGTGTCATTATTCAGATTACTGCACTAATGTAGATGGAGAACAAAAGATGTATTTGGGATGGTAAAAATATGCTAGAAAGATAAGTTGGAGTGAGCTGGTAGGTGCTCTGAATATTCACTTTATGAAATACATGATAGTGTTACTGGAAGACTGATTATATTTGCTTGAGGAAAATTAATTTGGTGACCTTGAGCCACATGAATTGAATTGTGGAGAAACTAGAAGCAAGGAGGCTAGCAAGAACATTAATCTAGTAGAAAAATTAATGAGGATCCAATAGGAATGGCAGTGGAAAAAGAATCAGGGATGGTTATTTTAGAAATTGAGTAATAAATCTAGAATTTCAAGTTGATTGTGAATGCTCTTTACTTGTAATAGAAACAAGGAAATCAGGAAGGAAGGGCTAGGATGGGTAGTCACTGAAGGTGGTATGAAGATTAGAATACATGAATTAATTAAGTAAGTAATTTATCTATTTGGTATGGGGATTGAACCTAGGAGTGCTCAACCACTGAGTCACATCCCCAACCCTTTTTATTTTTTATTTTGAGACAGGGCCTTTTTAAGTTGCTGAGTCTGGCTTTGAACTTGTGATCCTCCTGCCTCAGCCTCCCAAGGCTGGGATTAGGCATGCATCACTCCTCCCAGCTGTGGAATATATATTTTTTAATGTTGATCTTAAGATACCTAGAAGATATACATTATTTGGTTACCAGTCTTATTAATTTTTGTACCCTCAATGTTTAACAGAGTAATTTGCATGTATTAGGTTCTCAGTAAATGTTTATTAAAGGAGGTAGGAGGGCAGAAGAAAAGTAGATGACTTCCTGTTTTTCTCCCTCTCCCTACTCTAGTTGAGTCAGAGCAGATGTGTGGTGTACAGTGCAGGGGGAACAGTCTGAGGACAGGTCCTCCAGTTACTGTGATCACCACTGCAAATGTACTCTTCTTTTTTTTCAGACCAAGATTCCTTAAAGGCATCAAAACAATGTGCAAAACGGATTAATATGCAATCAGATGATACTTTACTAACCCTGACTTTGCCAGCACAGAACCGATTTGTACTGTTCCAAGAAACTATAATAAGTGTGCAGATCCAAAGTAATTCTCATGCACTTAACCCAGATTTTTTGTGTGTGTGATCTTGTGATCCTTTGTATGATCACAAGATCACAAACCTTTCCCAAAGTCTTTCCAGACCACTTACAATGTTACCTGGGTTTTTCATTTGCTCTAAAAACACCAACATGATGGCTTTACCAATGGCATTAATGAAAGGCAAGTGGTTACAGAGTATCTGGAGTTGTATTATCTGATTTTACTCCCTTCTCCAAACTGTGAGGCCCCATCTCCCAGAAACCAAAGGTCAAATCTTTTCTCTGATATGTGAAGCTAACCCACAACAAGGTTGTGGGAGGAATAGAATTCAGTATTTTAGACAAATGGGAATGAAGGGAAGGGAGGATATAAATAAGAAAGAGTGGAATGAATCGAACATAAATTTCTTATGTACATATATGAAAATACCTAAGTGAATCTCACCATTGTGCCCACCCACAAGAATGGGGTTCTAATTAAAATGAGATAGATCCCATGCTTGTTTAATTTTATCAAAATGGATTCTACTTTCACGTATAACCAAAAAGAACCAATAAAAATAAAAATAAAAAACAAAATGTGAGGCCCTCATGGCTCCCTACTGTGACCAGTACTGCTGTTGACTCAATAGAATGGAGGAGTCAGGATAGTTTAACATCCCAGATGACAAGGGATGCTATTAACATTAACAATGTTAAATGTTGCAGAAAATGTCAGTGAGAATGATGATTGAAAAAAGGCCAAAAGATTTGGTTAGTGGCATGAGAAGGCTAGCCATTCTTTAGTGACCTTTAAGAGTGTCATTTCAATGGAGTAGGGGTTAAAAATTGACTGTAAAGAGGTAGAAGCCAAGGGGCAGACGATACTCTTCTGGATATTTGATGTTCAAAAATAAACGAGACAGGATGGTAGATTAAGTTAGTAGTAAGACAACTGAAAGATTTTTAAAGGACAGCTGAAATCATGTTTTATTAATATGAGTCAGAGTCAATTAATAACTGAAAATTTAAACATTTTTTAACTAGTAGAAAAGGGGAACTGATTGAGAATGGCAGGACTCAAGAAGAACTAATTTGTGTTACCAACAATTTGTGTGTTGTTTCTTTTAAAATAGACATATTAGAGTATGTTTAAACCAAATGTGGTTATTGATTACTTCCTATATGAAAAAAATATTGAATTAAATCATTTCCATCTGTGATCATTACAGAGCTTCATGTTTATTCTTCAGCAATGAAGAACTGACATGACATACAGATTTTTATTTCAATACACAGGATGGTTGTAATTCCTCTTCAAAAACTTTAAACAAAATCAAGAGCAAATTATTCTTGCCATTTCTTTGGCTGCATTTATACTTTATACAAACACCCTGTTTATTATTTTCTATTGCTTCAGGGAAAGTTGGTCCCTAAGATTCAAATCTATGTGAACACTAAGTGAGAATGCAACCTAAGATTGAATTTGTGAAGTTTCATCAAATTAGCTCTGTTCTGCCATAAAAAAGTCTCAGCTTAATTGCCTAAAGAAATTACAGTTGACTTTGTGTTAAAAGACATGAACATTTATTGAAATTGATGCTAAATTGAACACTGATATTAAAAGTAATGAATATTTTCCTTCTGAAAAATACTAATTAAATAAACCACTATTTCTTCTTACTCCATAAAGCTTTTTAGAAACTTCATGAATCTTGAAGTCCAATACTTTTTTAGGATTATGGAATGTGGTGGAAATTGTAAGGCCTGGGGATCAGGAAGCTGAATTCTTATTCTAACTCTGCTGTACAAGTTTGGGCAAGTGATTTCTGAGCTTATTTTATAAGTCTTCAAAATAAGAGGATTGAAAACCTTTAGATTTCACCCCAAGACAAAAATCTTTAACTTTGAATTATTCATTTGTTCCATGGTAAAGACAAACTGTTATGAAGCATCCCTATCTTTTTTCCTCTTTGGAACTTTTGGTAGACAGAGTGAAATATCAGCCTCACACAATGCAGTGGAATATGAAGATAGAGACATTACAGAAGTATGAATAATAGTTAAAATCTTTGCTTATACTTGCACTCCTATGCCCACATTAAATGAGAATGAGGATTATAATTTTGGAAAGATATCCCACCATGTGTTATTTTCATTTTGATTAAAGTGAATAATATAAGAAGAACTTGAATTTGTTGAGAAACATCTTAAACACAATTTTACTTCATTAGCCTCAGATATAAGTAAAATTAATACCAAAAAGAGAGTTATTTCCTAAAAGAACATTATGTTCTGATGTCACTTATCCATATGGAAAATCAGTATACTTTGTACAATTCCCTTCAGGAATTTTTTTTCCCAATGTGGTAATTTCAGTTGGGAAAGAATCAGATGTCATATGATAGTAGTTTGGAAAATTAAATATGATTAATTTTGGAAGGAAAACTACTTTAGGGTCATTCCTTATTTTCTTCTTTTATTTAAAAGAAAAACAAAAATTCAGACACCTCCTCAAACATTCAATGATAACAATTTTGGAAACCCATTAACATATCTTTTTTTTTTTTTTTTTGAACCGGGGATTGAACTCAGGAGCACTCAACCACTGAGCCACATCCCAGCCCTATTTTGTATTTTATTTAGAGACAGGGTCTCACTGAGTTGCTTAGGGCCTCGCTAAGTTGCTGAGGCTGGCTTTGAACTGGCGATCCTCCTGCCTCAGTCTCCCAAGTCGCTGGGATTACAGGCGGGCGCCACCGCGCCCGGTTAACATAATCTTAATATCCAATTCAACTGAATTTCTTCTCTTAAACCATGTCTTATATTTGAACTACTTGTTTCTTTTACAAGCCAGTGTACCTCCTTACCTTCCTAATCTTTATCAAGATACATTTCCTCTCTGATATCAAGTTGCCATCCTTGCTCCTATCACTCTATTAGTTCTAGGTTTTTCAGATATGTCCACATTATTTAATTATGCACAGTAGTTTAGATGGCAAGAATTGGTTCATTTTCAGGAGTCACAGTCTAGAACATAAAAAGTAGTTCTCCAAAGTGGGATAACAAATTTCTTAATTATCTTCAAATTCCTCCTAAGGAGACAAATGGATGTGTCAGCCATTTTGTTTGATCATTTCTTTCACTCTTCATTCTTGGCTAGTTCTTTCTTACTTCTCCTGACCTCATTAAGCAGTTTTCAGGTTACTCCTGTGTTGTTTGCTATTCCTCAAATTCAATTAATCTGAAAGTTGTGTTGATTTTACTACTCATCCTCATTAGGCTTCATCTGCTTCTTTTTTTTGCTATTACTATCACCCTGGTCTAAGACACTATCCATTCAAATCTGAATTATTTTCAGTGTCCTTCTTTGTCTCCATGCATTTACTTTTGCTGCCTTTACTATTGTTCACAGTACAGCTAGAGTGTTATTTAAAACGATCATAATAAACTACAATTGTACATTCCCCTTCTCGTCATTTAAAATAATTCAGTGGCTTCTTACTGTTCTTAGGCTAGAGAATGAGACCTTTACAAGGCAAACATTACAGTCACCATCTGTCTCAGTTCATCCAATTCAATACCTGTTTATGCCTGTTGTGGTGACTTAATTATCAGCACTCCCTTTACTTTCAAAAGTGTCCTGGTTATCTGATGGGGTATGTGACCCCTGCTGACTTCTCCTATCTCCTTGCATGCCTTCTAACTTGCTTAGCTCCAGCCCCACTGACCTTCTCTAGCTGTCCTCAGGTTTTTTCTTACCGCAGAGCCTTGGCACATGCCTCTCTGAAATGTGTTTTTTCTTCACCAAGGTAACTGTTATTCATCCTTCAGATCTCATTTGATCTCATTTTAAATGTCAAGTCCTTCTAGTATATGCTGTTATAACTCTCAGTACTTTCCTTCAAAGCATTTACCACCTTTGTAATCACATGTAAATGTGTGTCATTATTCAAACATCATCTGACACACCTCTCCCCCTGCAAGACAGCAAAGGGGTAATCCATTTTATTCTTATTAAATTCCTAGTATTCTCCCACCCCCAAAACCTGGCATAGAGTATGCTATTAGTATGTATTTGTGGAGTGAACAAGCTGATGAGCATCCTCAGGGCATCCTGTACATAACACCTCCTGCAAGGTCTAGAATAAGATTGAAATTAAATGATTGCAAATATGACTAATGTCTTATATAAGGTCTGTTTTGTTCACTACAATGTAAACTCCAAGACAATAGGGCACTCCAAGACAATATGAGGCAGAAGATTTGTAGGGTTCAAATTCCAGCTTTATCACTAATGAGTTGTGTGGTCTTAGTCAAGTCACTTAACCTCTGTGCCTCATATCCCAAAGGGGAATCACAAGGATGCCAATCTCATAGGCATGTGTATGAATCTTACAAAGAAGAAGAGTGAATTGTACATTGAAAACACCATGTGAGGGTTTGTTATTTTAATTTTTTTTTATGGTGCTGGGGATTAAACCCAGGGCTTTGTGCTTGTGAGGTAAGCACTCTACCAACTGAGCTATATCCCTAACCCAAATTCTTGTTCTTTGTGTTTTTTGTTTTGTTTTGTTTTGTTTTGTTTTGGTGCTGGGGATTGAACCCAGGGACTTGTGCTTATGAAGCAAGCACTCTACCAACTGAGCTATATCCCCAGCCCTGTTCTTTTCATTATTGAACACTATATCTTTGGTATTTAGAACAGTATCATGGTATTATATGTATGAGTTCAATAGATATTTATTGAATTATTTGAGAGAGTAAATCTTCTGTTGTCTTATGTGGCTATAATCACTCCTACATTTATCCAGTCATTGAGCTAAAGTGGGAACCAGTGCTGTTCTGCACCTAGGTTATATTTTATTTATGTCTTAAGACAGGTCTCCGTTGTTCTCTGAAGGTTATAGAATTACACAAGACAACCAACCCTCTTGTCTCATGAATTCTTCTTAAGATGTCAGTTTGTGGTGTCCTAGTTTGATTTCCAATGGAGGATCCAATCTAGAAAGTTCTGAGGGTTAGTTTGCTAAAACACGCCCAATCTCTCCTTCCATCCAGCTATAACTCCTATTCATGGGCCAAGAATACACCTAACTCTTTTATCAGGGTGAGACTGTCTTCATCACTATGAGGGCTTAATGGATTGTTCTCAGTTTCTCATGCCTTTGCAAGAAAAGTGGGAACGGTTACCCAGGCTATACTCTCCAAGCATTTTCTTTTCATGAGTGAGGATTCAAGAAGCTCCCTCCACAGGCACTACAGGAATTAACACATTTACATAATTGTAATTATATGCCATATAGAGTAGGGTCAGTGTTATTTCTATGATTGTTTCCACATATAATACGACAAATACCATGCTATAAGTGGTGTGCTTGCTGCATGTTGTTCCAAACTGTGTAGATGGAATATAATGTTTCATTAAAGAATGAATTCTTAGCTGGGCATGGTGGCACACATCTGTAATCCCAGCATCTTGGGAGGCTGAGGCAGGAGGATCATGAGTTCAAAGCCAGCCTTAGCAACTGAGACCCTAAGCAGTTCAGTGAGACCCTGTCTCTAAATAGCACGCAAAATAGGGCTGGGGATGTGGTTCAGTGGCAGAGTGCCCCTGGGTTCAACCCCAGTACCAAAAAAAAAAAAAAAGAATTCTTGTTATTCCTTTCAGCTTCAGACCCTACCTTGGATATATCATGTATAGACAGCCTCTTCTTTGTATTAAATTTTCTCAATTGTTTATTCTGTGATTATTGAATAGAAAGAAGATTCTTTTACTAGCAAAGGTCAGCCTGAGAATGAGCTGCAGTTACTAGTTATTCTTTGTCTGTTATCAGGGCTGCTCTTTACCCTATTGTGGTTAGCAGATATAACAAACCACAGATCTACCTTTGATAAAGACAATGTATGAAAGTGAGTAGAAGTTTGTCATATTTGGGTTCCCCTAGCAAGAGACAAGAATTGAATGTATATAATCTATACATAATCTTGTCCATGAGACTAGAATTTAATGTATTTAATCTATTATGAAGGTATAGGTTCTTTGGGAGTGGGGAAGTGATATAGAAAAGGAAAGACAGCCATTTAATAAATTTAATGTATTTAATCTATGATTAAGGTATAAGTTCTTTGACTGGGAGTGGAGAAGTGATATAGAAAAGGAATGAAAGCCAATAAAAGGTATTTTAAAAGCCAGTTCCATTCAAATTTCTCTTTCAACTATGTACAACTATTATATGCCAATAAAAAGGAGAGCAGTTACCATGTGGGAAACTAAAATTTATTCCATCTACAAAGCTTTGGAAATGGGGGAAAACATACATCTCAGCATAATCCACCCAAGGCTAGATATCCAAGATATATCTTCCATATCCATTGGCCATTGAATCAAGACTATCCCTAGGGGAATGTGGGTTTGCAGGCCCTGTTGTTTAGGGTAGGTTAGTCCTCTGGCAAAGGTGTGTGCACTTGGCATTGGAATTCTAGGTGGTATGCACCAATATGGTAAGGAGATCACAGAGGATGTGGGAGGATCATTGACAGCATCTGTTACATAACTTAAAATCTTCCCAATGGTGTGTCTAACAAATCAGCACATTGCAGGGTGGATATAATGTGACTGTGGAAGAAAGACTGTCTCCTGCTCTCAACACTATTGTGATACCAGTTTCTTCTAGCTCTTCTCATACAGACCATGCCATTTTCCTCTCTTCGACTTCTTTTTTATCCCTTATCCTGCTCTTGATTCCATGTGTCCTTTTATATTCCACCTTCTACTGATACCTGTCCTGCTCACATCTCCTTTCTCCCCTTGGTTTTTCCCAAATGGAAATCCTCAGCCTTCTGAGTCTTCTCTCAAAACAAACACTATTATGATGGATGGTAACACGCTTATTATTGCAGTGATGATAACTTTTGTTGACTGAATGCTCTGCTGGTCACTGCTTCCGGCTGTTGCAAAGACGACTGAGGAGCCACTAAGTCAGGATAATGAGTAATCAAAACTGAAGGGCTCCTTTCAGCCTGGCTTCTCTTATGCCCAGGCGGCTGTTGGCCCCACAGAGCTCTGCTCTGGATCTGTGCCATTCTACCTCATCTATCTGGCACTGCCTGGAGGAAGACTGCTTCTCCTGTCAGATGAAACTGATGATGTTTCTTGGATAGAAAATTAAGATTCCTGAATTATGAGGACAGAGGACCAAGTTCATATCTGATGTTCCTTTATCTAGGCCTTCTGTGATCTTCCTTCTACCTTTAGGACTATGACTCCTGTTAAATGCCCTTGGGTTTGATTTTCATCATTTAAACATCCTGTCATATCTGTTTTCTCAAGAATGCTGATCCTGTTTAGAAATTACAGTTGCAATATTACCAAATGTACATACAAATAGTCCACTGGGACAAGTCCTCATGTAGGTGCAATTCTTTGATATGATCTTAGAAATACTGGGCTTATCACAAATATATAATAATCACTTGCTCTGCAATGCCTAAAATTTCTTTTTTTAAGAGAAATTCTTTATTTATAACTTTACTTTATTTATTTTTATGTGATGCTGAGAATTGAACCCAGTGTTTCACACAGGCCAGGCAAGCACATTACCAGTGAGCTATAACTGTATCCCCCTATAATTTCTTAACAAGAAAAAGTTCCTTTCATGCTATGAAAAAGAGGAAGAATACAAATTATAGTATAATTTGGAGAGAAGTAATTTGTTGACTTGCCTGTATTTTTAATTTTTACTAAATCAATACATGAATTTAATTTAGAAAGCACAATTAGCACTAAAATGCTTATAAGAAAGATAGCTAATACTCCTCCCCTCCCTACCAAGAACCATTCTGTAGAGAAAACTACATTAATCTCTTTTCAATATATATTCTATTTACCTACATATTTATCTACAAAATTTTATGTGTGATTTCTTTATGTATCTATTTTTTGCTTTATGGATTGACTTCTTACAATAGGAGAACAGAATTTAGTACTCTTACACACCCTCATACTGTCCCTCTCCTCATCTTCCCAACATAGTTATATCAGAAGTTTTGGCTAAACGAGTATCTTGTGTTAAACATTATGACTAAAAATGTAAAATAGTTCACAGTCAAGGCATATAGTATGCAATAATCCCATTTCCTTTATTGTATACTTTTTATCCTCTAAGTAATAATTGCCTTTTTTTCTATCTGCTTAGTTTTCTGGGAACCAATCACTAATTCTTTCCATACTCTCCCACAGTGTTATAGATGCTTCTAATATTATCAAACTATCAGTTTCCTCTCCCATCCACTTCTCCACAAGACATCTGTCCTGGTATCTTCTGTTATTATGATTCAATGTATATAGGTTGATTCCTCTATTCACAAGGGAATTCTCCATTCTCTCCTCTGTGTTGAATCTTCTATTTTCTGGATTCTATGTCTTCCATTTTGTACGTGTATTCCCTTATGTTAGTGAGACATGGCCTAGAATAATTTCTTGGAAATACATTTTAGAAATCTTTAATGCTTGAAAATATTCTTCTTTTCTTACTCATGAATAGTTGTTCAGCTGGGACTAAAATTCCAGAATGGAAATAATTTTCCATCAAAATGTTGTGGGCATTGCTGCTAAGAAGTCTGATTGTAAATTGATTTCTGATTCTCTGTGCACAATTTTTTTTCTTGGAGTTTTGAAAGTTCTTCTGTTTATCCTGGTTAATCTAGCATTTAAAATTATAGGCTTTGTGTTATATATTGTACTTAGCATTTCATGAGTGCTTGCAAGCTGAAAACTCATTTCCTTAATTTTGGGGAAATTTTCTATTATTATATCTTTATATTTTCTTCACTTCCTTTATATCTATTCTTCTTTTGATATTCTTATGAATCAGATATTGGGTGTCCCCAAGTTAATCAACCAACTTCATCTCCCCCTACCACTTTCTAGGTCTTTTTATTTTCCTTTATGAAATATTGTCTCATGTTTATCTTTGAACCCATTTGTTGAATGTTTTTTTCTTTTAGTTATGATAACTTTAACTTCCCAAAGCTCATAAGTGTTTTTATATTATTCATTTGTTGTTATATCCTATTAATGATTCATAGATGCAAACTTTTACAGTCTCCTATTGTTTTTTTTAATTATTGTTTTTGTTCAAAATTTTCATTTGTTCTATTTCCTTTGGAGGTGTGTTTGTTTTGGTTGCTGATGGTCATGTTGGAGTTGATCTAGAATGTCTGTTATCTTACACAGTGTTTTAGTTAGTTTTTTTACTGTGGTGACCAAAAGGGACTTGAGCATGTTAGGCAAACACTCTACCACTGAGCTATATCCCAAGCTCTCAGGGAATTTTAATAGGCTGCCTCTATGCCTAACCTCATGAGGATTGGGAATTTCTTTTTTCCATGGTTGGAGAATGTTAAAACACACTCTCCAAACTGGTACCTATTTTGAATGCTTTAAGAAAGAATATGCTGTACTTAATATAAAATGGGAAAAATTCGTTGTCTACTACTCAGAGAAGTCAAAGTTTCCTGGGTACACAAAAATTCACTAGGAAAGAATTTATAACACAAAAAGGGAGGCTTTATTTCAACAAGCAGTTTGAAAACTTGGGACTTGTAGCCTTTGGTACAAAAAGGAAATGTACTTAGCAGGAAGACAGGGACTGTCTTGTACTGAAATTTTTTTTCCAGGTTCCTGCTCCCAACAGCTATGCAAATGAGGGATGCAAACATGCAGGGAAGGAAGCTCTCAGTCTTGATTGACTGATATTTAAACTTGTCCTCAGGTCAAAGCTCATTTGTCAAGTCCAGGTGGAAAAATGGGTCTTTCTGAAGGCTGTTTATCCTGGTAGTTGAAATGGGAACATGCCCAAGTAAGGGTTACAAAGGTAATTTGTGTTTCTTCCGGGATCAAAGACTATGTGTGTGACCCACAGTCAGCAAATGGCTCTCAGACTGCATTTGAATTTCAGCCCAGTTAGTCACTTGGGATCCTTCTGGAGATTTAGCTTCTCTTAAAGTTCATAGCAATGTTTCTCAAACATGGATGTATATAGGCATCATCTGGGAAACTGGTTAAGATTCTGAGTTTAATTCAGTTAGAGTAGGCAGGGACAAAGAGACTGCATTTCTAACAGGCTCCCAGAGGATGCCAGTGCTACTGGTCTGGGACTCCCACTTTGCTAAGCTAGGCACTAGGTCCTTCTTCCATTTATATCCACTTATTCTCTGCTTCCAGATCAGACAGTTCAAATTGGATGTAGAATTCATGTATGCGTAAGGGAAACAACACTAAATGTAATGTTCTTACAGGCATTAGCCAAAGGAATTTCATAGATTTTTATAGCTTTTGCTATACCCAGGAACATTCAGAAAATAGCCAACTGAATGATAAACAATGATAGATGGGATATAACCTCACGTGAAACTGTTTTGCCAAGTAAGTCAAAGTAATAATAATTGACTAAAGCATCTAAAGAGAAAAATTTCACTGGCTACTGTCTTATGATTTAAGTTTCTTAATTAATGAATATAAAAATGTACCCAAATAACAACACATTTCAAGTTATTTTAATCTCCTAGATTCTGGTTTTAGTGTATCTGTATTTATAGGTGGTTCTAATAAATGTGGTGGCTTCTGGTTTTGGGAGGCTGTAGTTCAATTTGGGAAGAATTACTTACCAATGGAAATAGGTCAAGATCAATGATTCCTTTTTTCTTAGCAAACTGAATTATAAAACAAAACCTTTTTAATACTGTGTGTTTGCTGCTTTACTTTATGCTGACTTTGGGATTTGCTGAGTGACTCATTCTCTGAGTATCCCCTTAGGATAAACTTGCCAGAGGTACTCATTTCTACCTAAAGTCACTGTTCAGTGCAAGTGTCACGTTTTTATTTTTTTATTTTTTATATGGGGCAAAAGGAAGGAAGGGGCATATACATTTGGTTGTAGGAGAGAGAGTTTTATTTTTATTGTTAGAAAAATTGGTTTTATCCCACTTTCTCACAAAGTAATGCTTGGATGCTTAGAAAAAGGGACAATGAAAGAAACCAACACTATTAGCAGTCTTGGCAAAAGGGTTTTGTATTTTGATGGGGACCCAGAATGAGGGGTTAATTTCATTTGAATCTTGAATTGAAGCATAACATAGGAAAGTGTAAGAATAAACAATTAAGCAGCTTGATGAATTTTCACAATTGAATACCAAAGTAACCCACATCCTTATAAGTAGAACATTACCATTACCCCTAGAGACCTTGCTCATGCCCCTTCCAATTACTCATACTCCCTACCTTATATGCTGTTACTTATATACTGTTGATGCACCTTTGGTTCTTTCCCCCGCCTGCCAGCTTGGGGCTATTATAAGTATTGCTGCTATGAATATTTTAGTAGTTTTATTTTGGTAAGTATATGCATTCATTTCTGCTAGGCATATACCTAGGAATGGAATTGCTAGGTCATAGAATAGATGTTTGTTCAACTGTAGTACTGTCAGACAGTTTTCCAATATGGTAGAGCAGTATTGTAGGTAGAAAGCTATTCTGAAGAAAGCTTAGGTTCTAGAATGGAATAATCAGTGGATGGGGTCATTTCCAAATGGAACTGGGGGGACAGGTGAGGTTCTGGTCATATGAGACTATTTTCCTCTGTTCATATTTAGATGCTAATAATTTAAAAAAACAGAATGGAACATAAGCAGTTGAAACACAAGGCGAAGGAGAATTCCTCTCTCTATCGAGTGACCTAACAAAGAACAAATAATACAGTACTGTGACAAGCTGATTGGATTGATGATAACAATGTACTTATATTCACTCAATCTTATTAGAACATAAGACCAGCAAACATAATGCTTAAGTGCTTGAACTTTATAATTATATGCCTGGATTTGAATTCCATATCATCATTCATTTGTGTAATTTTTGAGCAAGCTTTTTAACCTCTCTATATCAATCATAGTCTCTTAATCCACAAAGTATATATAATGAGTAATTCAATGTTGTCAGGAAGATTAAGTGAGATGACAAATATAAAACTCTGAGCAAATCCCTGGCATATAGCCTTATTAATATATAGATAACAATAATAGACAACATTTAATGAGCACTTAGCATGTGTTAAGATCTTTATATGCATATTTCATTTGAACATTAAAACACTCTTATTTCTTTAGGTGTAGGAACAGACTACAGAATAAATGAAGAACTGAATGCCAAAATTTACTATGCATTTACTGTGAACTAGTTTACTTTGAGTTAACTTCTTTAAGCAAATAAAACATATGTTAAGAAGTGTCCCCACAACTGGCACACTCATAAACTGTTGGTGGGAATGTAAAATAGTACAAACACTTTGGGAAAAGATTTATCAGTTTCTTATGAAGTTAAATATACACCTACCATATGACCCAGTCATTCCACTCCTGCACATTTGCTCAAAAGAAATGAAAATGACTTGTATGGAAATGTTCATAACAGTTTTTTATTGATTCTTTATATATGTACTATATATATATAACATATATATATTATATATATATACAGCACTAGGATATATTTTGACATAATCAAAAAGCATGGAATATAATTAACAGCTTTATTTTTAATAGAAAAAACTAGCAGCAATGAAAATATCCATCAATAGGTAAGCAGAAAAACAAATTGTGTATGTGTATGTGTGTATATATACAATAGAGCAAGAAAATATAATACAGCAAGAAAGAGGGATGAACTACTGATATATATAAAAATATGATGAACTTCAAATACAATGGTGATTGAAAGAAACTAGACAAAAGTAAAAAAGATTTATATTGCACAATGATATTTATATAAAATTCTAGAAGATATGAACTAATAGAGAAATGCTAATTGACCTATAATGACAGAAAGTGGATCATTGAATTCCAGGAATTGAACATGGAAGGAGAGGTGAACTGCAAAGAGGTACAGGAATCTTTGGGTGGGGAAGGAAGAAATGTTCTGTATCTTAATTATTGTGATGGTTTCATTTGTATAAATAAAATTCATGGAAAAGTACACTTTAAATGGGTACAGATCAATGGTACAGAATAGAGGACACAGAGACAAACCCACATAAATACAGGTATCTCATACTTGACAAAGGAGCCAAAAACATACAATGGAGAAAAGATAGCCTCTTCAACAAATGGTGCTGGGAAAACTGGAAATCCACATGCAGCAAAATGAAACTAAACCCATATCTCTTACCCTGTACAAAACTCAAAGTGGATCAAGGACCTAGGAATTAGACCAGAAACCCTGCATCTAATAGAAGAGAAAATAGGTCCAAATCTTCATCATGTTGGCCTAGGACAAGACTTCTTTAACATGACTCCCAAAATGCAAGAAATAAAAGCAGGAATCAATGATTGGGATAGAGTCAAACTAAAAAGCTTTTTCTCAGTAAAGGAAACAATCAGCAATGTGAAGAGAGAGCCTTCAGACTGGGAGAAAATCTTTGCCACACACTTCAGATAGAGCACTAATCTCCAGAATCTACAAAGTACTCAAAAATCTTTACACCAAGAACACTAATAACCCAATCAATAAATGGGCCAAGGAAATGAACAGACACTTTACAGAGGAAGATCTACAAGCAATCAACAGATTCATGGAAAAATGTTCATGATAAGAGAAATGCAAATCAAAACCACCTTAAGATTTCATCTTACCCCAATTAGAATGTCTTTTATCAAGAACACAGGCAACAACAGGTGTTGGCGAGGATGTGGGGAAAAGGGTACACTCATACATTGCTGGTGGGAGTGCAAGTTGGTGCAGCCACTCTGGAAAGCAGTGTGGAGATTCCTTAGAAAACTTGGAATGGATCCACCATTTGACCCAGCTCTCCCACTCCTTGGCCTATACCCAAAAGACTTAAAATCAGATTACTACAGTGATGCAGCCACATCAATGTTCATAGCTGCTCAATTCAC
>JAJEJO010049623.1:294551-470387 GCA_020662805.1 Glaucomys volans
GAAGATCTACAAGCAATCAACAGATTTATGAAAAAATGTTCAACATCCCTCATTATAAGAGAAATGCAAATCAAAACCACCTTAAGATTTCATCTTACCCCAATTAGAATGTCTTTTATTAAGAATACAGGCAACAACAGGTGTTGGCGAGGATGTGGGGAAAAGGGTACACTCATACATTGCTGGTGGGAGTGCAAGTTGGTGCAGCCACTCTGGAAAGCAGTGTGGAGATTCCTTAGAAAACTTGGAATGGATCCACCATTTGACCCAGCTCTCCCACTCCTTGGCCTATACCCAAAAGACTTAAAATCAGATTACTACAGTGATGCAGCCACATCAATGTTCATAGCTGCTCAATTCACAATAGCTAGATTGTGGAACCAACCTAGATGCCCTTCAATAGATGAATGGATAAAGAAACTGTGGTATATATACACAATGGAATATTACTCAGCCATAAAGAAGAATAAAATTATGGCATTTGCAGGTAAATGGATGATGTTGGAGACTGTTATGCTAAGTGAGATTAGCCAATCCCCAAAATCCAAAGGCCGAATGGTCTCTCTGATAAGTGAATGATGATGCATAATGTGGGGTGGAAGGGTGGCAAGAATGGAGGAAGGGTAGATAGCACAGAGGGAATGGAGGGGTGGGGTCAGGGTGGAGGGGTAATAATAACAGAATGTGTGGCAGACATCATTGCCCTGTGTACATGTCTGAATGCACAGATGGTGTGACTCTACTTTGTGTGAAACCAGAGAAACAATAGCTGTACTCCATTTGTGTTCAATGGATCAAAATTAAATAAATTAAAAAAAGAAAAAAAAATAAATGGGTACAGCTTTTTGTCTGTAAGTTATAACTCAATAAAAATTTTTATAATGGATTTTCAAGAACCTGGCATTGAATTTGTATGCCAATCCATGGCACTGGTAAAGTTGTGAAAGGCCATTCCCAGTATCAAGCAGACCAAAATTGCCAATTTTACTGGTATTAAGGAGAAAAGTACTTTGCATTGTGGCATTTCTTTTCAAATACCTACTGAAAAGAAGTTCCTAACTTTTGATGAAGAAGAAAAGATAAACTGTGATGCTGGATTCCACATATATGATAGGCAGAAGGTACTTGGGCTTCAGATGCTGTAAAAAGGCAGTTGGAATAATGCTTTACTTCCCTTCAAATCCTGTCTAGAACAACTGGCATTCATTGTAGTTTTGCCTTGAACATTTTGAGAGGAAACATTAGATCCATAAACAATTGGGATAAAAATGACATGCATGGAGGCTCTATTAAGTACCAAACATTACATCATTTGCTTCACCAAAGTTATTTCATTCAAGTGCCCCAATATCACTGTAAGATCTATAATTTTAGCCCCAACCTACAGGTAGGGAAACAAGCTTGGAAAGATTAGGGGATTTATCAAAAGCCCTGGAAGTATTTACTTATTTTAAGGCAGCAGTTGAGGAACTGAGAAACCAAACAGAAGACATAAGAGTCTTATGAAGTGGGGATCCAAAACCAGAGTTTAGGGCACTCCAGAAGGAGGTACCCTTGTAAATTTTCATGAGTTTCAGTTATACTCTTGAAGGACCACATCTAAGGTAAAAGAGTGAACTAGAAATGAACAAGTTCTCCTAAAGATTGAAGTCAAGTCTCAAATCAGTTCAATCCCAGACAAAATGATGATGATTTTTCCCTACCCTAACTTCTTGCAGGAAGCAAAAACAGATCATCACTAGAGGAAGATAACACCATTCAAAGACTCAAATAATCTTCAACTTAGTAAAACTGCAACTAAACATGACCAAGTCTACTTTTTTAAAAAAAGAGAAAAGCAGGAAATAGAAGCAGACCTATTTGTGTTCCAGACAATGAGTTATTAGCCATATGCTTTAAAATAAACTTAATTAATGTCTAATAAATTTCATGACAAAATAAACAATTTCAGCAGAAAACTGGAAACTGTCAGAATCAAATAGAAATTCTAAAATTAAAAAATGTATACATTAAAATTAAGAACTCAGTAGATGGGATTTCTGTAGTGGATTTAGTATTTGTCAAATTCCGTATATTTCTTCCAGCTCAGAAATGCTAATGTAGACAGAGGTTAAAATAACTTTCATTGTTTTAGTTCAACTGTGAGAAACCTATTTTATAGTGAAGCCTCTGCATGTTAATTTGCCATCTTTTGAAGATTGAAGCTAATCGTGTTAATGCAGCTATACCTGAGTGGGAAAATAGAATGTGTAGTCATAAACACATTTAAAATGAGTACTTTCCTCTATTAAAGGTTTCAGAAATTTGTTTTCTTTGGTGTTTTGCAATTGATTTCAGCCCAGAATTGTAAATTACTTCACACAATACCACTGTGATGGAAATGCCTCATGGTAGGTAAATCATTTAATGATCTTGCAAGCCCTAATTGATAAAGAAGGTAAGTCTGAGATCCTAACCCTGACATCAGATTTTTTAAAAAAATAATTTAGCTTGACAAACCTAGGAGAAGCAGTTTTCCATAATTACATTTTAAATCCTTTTAACTATTCTATTAATTGATTTCTTAAAGACTAAAATGCATGAATGATTTTTAATAAAAATATGTCCAATTTCTAGTTCAGAAAAAGTGGTATCTCTTAAGCCAGCCTTTAGACATAATCTGTAAATCATATCATCCTTTCCACTTTTACCCAATATAATAGCTCTAGTTCACAATTCCTAGCTGAATCGGGTGATTACAAGGTGATGTACTTTATCGAGGAACAAAAGCTGAAAATTATGTATATTTGAGGCACATCATGTTATTTTATCCTCAAAACAAACCTGAAAATGAAGTATTCTCCTCATTTTGAGGACAGGAAAACAGGTGTTCCAGATATTCTTATTATTCCTGTAAACATCTAGCTCATAGAACATGAACCTGGAATTTAAACCCAGATGTAAATAGTGAAATCCTACTCCTGTACTTGAATGCCTACTTCTACACCAGTGTCAGATAATCACTACAAATGTGTTTTTGCTGTTGGGATCTGTATTTCTGAGAGAACTTTTTAGATTCTCTTTTATAACAATGATGATTGGCAGTGAGGAAATGCCATCTTAAAGAATATAGTTCTGCAGGCCATGTATTCATTTTGAAAACAATTTTTTTGGTCTAGAAATCCAATTTGAATGATGTGTTGCTTTCTGATGGTTTACAGTAATTGTACAGAAATCATTCAGTTCGGAGCTGGGCAATTACATTGCCTCAGGTGTAAAACTTTACATCAGAGGCCTAGAGGGCTGACAGTGAGGACAGGCACCTGTTAAAGAATAAATTCAATTGCTGCCCTCAAAGAAATTGCAACCTAGTAGACAGAATGTGATTTTCAAAATTCATATACAAAATCCACTGAAACAGAGGCAAGCATGTAAGCTAGTATCATTTTCAAGTTCATTTAATATCGGTACTTTGGGGAATCCTGGGGTTCTTGAGGCATAATATAGGAGTTCAATTTACATAAAGTTTCCTAAGAATTAAAGTCACAAGGGGGTTACATTAGTCACCTCTCTACCCATACCAGCATTTTTAGATCAAGAAACTCTCCAGGAAGCAATCATGGCCATGTTGTTGTTCTGACAGAAACTCTTGGGAATGTCTGAATGTACTTTACTCACAACACAGGGGCATTTGCTACTCAGTGTCACTTCAGTTTTCTCCCTGAGAAAGGCCACTGGTGAAAGCTTCCTTAACACTGAACTGTGTATTCTTTAATTTCCTCAAAAGAAGAAGCTACAAAAATAAAAGTTTGACTTGAACTTGGGCATTTTCTTTTAAAAAATGTATATTAACAGACCTTGGTAACATTTCCCAGGGGCAATGGCCCAGAGTACATCCCAGAAGAAACAACTATGGAGGAGAAATAGCTATAAAAATCGTAGAAGTAGATGACCTGACAGAATCAGGGTCCCAGCACATCCAGGAGGGGGACTGAATGTAATAAAAACCTTTATTATTTGGGTCTCAGATTTTTCAGCAGCTGAGGCTAAGGGGAGAGGACATAAACAGGCTTCTTGAGAAATCAATAAAATTGTTCAGAAAATAAACCTTTTTGGAAGGTTATACTTGAAGAAATATAACATTGCAAATGCGAACAGGAAGGATGCTTATTTTATACATTGATGTCCCATGCAGAAGTTAAGGGAAAGGTGAGAAGTAGAGGTCAGGAACAGGAAGAAAAAAAAGCTTCATTACAGAACAGCAGACACCTGATAAGGCAATTCCTTGGTGCAGGCTGGATGCAACTACCTGACATTTGCATTTGTTCAGGGAGCCTCAAAGATTCATTGGTAGTTTTAAGGCAAAAAGCATCATAGGTAAGAAGATACTGAAGGTAGGGAAATAGATAAGAAAATCTCTCTCTGATAATGCTGTGCCATGACTATTAAATTCCAAGTAGCCACACATTTGGAGCCAGACTCTTCAGATTCAGAATTAGCATTATTTATTAAACCGGTCTCGCCTATATTATTTCATCATGCTCTCCATTCCCCCACCAATACAATGAATCTAGTTCAGTTTCTAATGTCAAGACAGAAACAATGTTTGCAGTTTTAATTAAACAGTAGAAACTGTAAAACTTCTACTTAAAGACATGACAAAGTAACTGGCTCTTGGCTTACTCTCCTGTCATCAACAAATAAACACCAGACAAAATATATGCAGCGACTATTTTCAGGCAATGACCAGCAGTGTAGTTTCCTTAAGAGATGGAAAACAGAAGGTGAGGCCCGCAACTATCCTAGATTTTTGTGTATGAATACTCTCTTGCCTCACACTAGGATGTGGCGCTCAAGCAGAGGCAGAATTTGGATTTCTAGACCTATGAAGAGACTAGCATTTATGAAACTGAATACTAGAGAAAATGGAGCTATGAAGAAAGGTGGCATCAGAAATTTGTATAGTCCTTGACTAAGAGCTGGACTGCATGTAGTTAGGGCTTGAATTTGCTAGACTTATTAGATATCACATGTTACAAGGTTGCACAGGTTATGCACTGTTGGAGGATGTTGATGTTCTACTCAAGCCACAGAAGAGAGAACTCACTGAGGATCTCAGGTATTCAGTTGAGACCCCATGAAGCCCACATCTCAGGAATAAGGATCATGATCTAGAGTGAGGGACAGAAAGTTAAAAAAAGACCCATTTTAACAGAATAAAACCAAGGCCAACAGAACCTAAAATTTCTACCAGTAATTAAAGAATTTTTCAGAACAAAACTCAATGCCATGTAAAAGAAGATTACATATCATAGACTTTATCCAATTTATCAGTCATAATATTCAGCACCCTAAAAGCAGGGGAAAAAAATGTCCTATAATCAAGAAAAGTACCAGTTAACAGAAACACACCCTGAGAGGATACAGTTTTTGGAAATAACAAGACATTTAAAGCAGTTTTTTAAAACATTATAAAACGTGAAGAGTAGCAGCAGAGCATGATGGTAGTTGAGTAAGAGCCACTGATAATCTCTTCCCATAGATGCACCAACTTAAACAGCTCATCAGGTACCAAACTACCACCACAAGAGCTAAGGAAATAAGATGAGAGACCATGATACCTGCTTTTAGTATAACAAAGTGAAAAGATGCACTGAAGATAGGAAGAATATACTTGCCCACATCAACCTCCCTACCCATATCTAAGCATCCCAGCTTGGAGAAGGTATTTCCAGCTTGAGAGACAGAGAGAATTAAGCCTAGGCCTTAGACTTGAATCTCAGAAATAGGTTAGTCATGGTAAAACTCAGTTTTGAGCAAAGCCCCACAACCCCTACCATTAAGCCAATACCTGAGGACTGAGTCCCTAAAACTGCTTTAGGCCAGACAGTTGACTTCAGTCACCACCCCTCCTGTAATCTCTGGCAACAGAGCAGGGAATAGGACTCTACCTTCTAGGGAGCAGGGCACAAAATAATGCACATGGCTTTGTTTCAGAGCCCAGTGTCAGGCCCATCAAGGTAAGACTAAGCACTAGTAGAAACTGAAGCCTCATATGCAGGCCAGATCTTATAGAAAGAGGCTGTAGAACAGCTTCATCATCAGGCAGAAATCTCTGTACCCACAGACAGACATGAATTTTGTTTATGTCAGCTCCAGCCTTGGAATGGCTGTAGGGAACACTTGCATTTCTCCTGAGATGGTGAAAATGCAACCCAAATCAACATACACCATAGTAGCCAAGGAACTGTCTCCACTGCCCAGTGGAGCCAGTGTTCACAGATGGGGTTCTAGAACTACCCTAGCACCAGGCAGAAACCTGTGACCCAGCAGGAGAGATTCATATTTTAGCTGTATCACCACTGGCTGTACCATTGGGTTGGTACCCATGAGACTGAGCAGGTCCTTGCAGCTGTGAGATTCAGGTATGACCTTGCTTCACATCAGTCCAGGTGGTTAAGGATTTGCTTTCACTAATACTATGCCAACCTTGGGCAGTAGAACATGGAGGAAGACTCCATTCCTGGAGGTGGGAAAGGGTAGTAAGCATAAGACTTGGCCATGGAACTTAATGCTAGGCTCAAAAACCCTAACAATGAGTATGCACTAATGGCTCTCTCCCCAGGCATCCCTTTGGATGGAGCCTTTGTAACAGCTTTAGCTCCAGCTTTGTAATAGCTCCAGAGTCACTGGAGTTACTCCAGGCTTTTGGACTTCTATTCTAGTTAACATCACCTGAGGCTGCTTTCAGGAGTGTGGGGGGCACATCAGCAATAGGCAGCTGTTAGAAGTGTGAGCCTTAGTCCTAACGCAGTGTGGTTCTATTATTGGTGGGTTATGGGCTTAGGATATGACATAGCTTGACATATTTGTTGACTACAGGTGTAATGTAAAAACTTGGCCACTGTGCCTGGGACTGGTCCAAACATGATGACTCTTTCCAGAGCCACACAAAATCCCTCAATAACAGGATGAGGCATCCTGATCTACTCTGGCCCCAGGGAGAGGTATGTGAGGACAGATTATTCCCTCTTGGTACTCTCCTGTTTCTTTCTGAACCAGACACCAATGGAGTATTTGGGACAAACCTGGGCATGGATCATCCTTTAGTTCTGAAATAGTGACAACACACCCCAAGCAGACTGCTGATAAATCCAGACCTGGGTGCCATTTAGAGCTGAAATAGTGGAAGTTCCTACAGCGTCAGAGAAAATAAGAAGTCTGCTTAGAATTTATGGAAAGAGGAGTATAAATAAAGGTACATTAGGAAGACTGGAAAAAAATACCTTATCCCCCAATGCCCAGATGATGTTGCATGCTGAAAACATCAAAACTTTGAGGAAACCATGGCCTCATCTAGTACTCAAAATTCAGTACAAGAAATAGACCAAGAAGTAATCAGTTTGGGAGAATTCTCAGACAATTTATAAAGCTGTTTTAAGGAAACTCAAATGAGCTTGAAGAAAACACAAAGACAAATGTAACAAAAAGATGGAACAGGTTTTTTTAAAAATCATGAAAAAAATACATAGCAAAATTAAAAACATAATAGAAGGCATCAGTGGCAGGATAGAACAAACAGAAAAAGAATTAGTGCCCTCAGAGACAGGCTATTTGAAACTATATAGTTGGAGGGAAAAGAGAAAGAAGAGGAACAGAAAGTCTGTGGGAATTTGGGGTCAGTATTAATAGAGGAAATATTGAATTACTGGGGTCCAGGGAGGACTTGAGAATGCCAAAGTGTCAGAAAGTTTATTCAAAGAAACAAAAGAAAACTTCCCAAACTTAGAGAAGGATACAAATATGCAGATACAGGAAGGTCAAAGGTCACTAGTCATATTTAATTCAACCAATTCTAATCAAAGACATCTTATAATAAAACTCCCACAGATAAAAGATAAAGATTTGCAAGACTCTAAAAGAAAAGAAACAACACATAGGGATGTTCCAACTCATCTGACAGCTGACTTTTCAGCAGCAAAAACCTTATAGAACATGAGAGTGGCATGAGATTTTCACAGTATTGAAGGAAAAAAAAAAAAACTTGTCAATTGAGAATACTGTGCCCAGCATAGCCATCCTTTAGAAATGAAAGAGATAAAGACTTTCCCAGACAAACAAAAGCTGAGAGAATATGCCTCCACTAGATCTATTCTATCATAAATGCTAAAGGAAGTTCTTTGAACTGAGAGTTGTTAATGAGTAAGAAGAAAATAATAAAGTATAAAACTTAATGGTAAGAGTAATTATACAAGCAAATTCAGAAAAGCTCTTACAGTGCATAAACCATTCATATCTTTATTATGGAGATTAAAATTATGACAAAAATAATTACTACATTCATATGTGTTAGGGTTTGGATATGAGGTGTCACCCAAAAGCTCATGTTAGACAATGCAGAAATGTTCAGATATGAAATGATTAGATTATGAGAGCTATAACCTAATCAGTGGGCTAATCTTTTGATAGATTAACAATTTGAAGTGAGTATTGTACTGGGTGGTAACTATAGGCAGGTAGGATGAGGCTAGAGGAAGTAGGTCACTGAAGGCATGACCTTGGGGATTATATATCTTGTCCCTGATTTCTCATAACTCTTCCTCTGCTTCTTGGCTGTCATCAGCTGAGAACCTTTCCTCCACATGTACTTCTGCCATAATGTTCTGCTTTACTCAGACCTAGAACAATGGACTTGTTGACCATGGACTGAACCTCTGAAACTGTGAGCCAAAAATAAAATTTTCCTCCTCTAAGTTGTTCTTGTCAGTATTGTGGTCACAGTGATAAAAACTGGCCAAAAATATATTAAGCAATAGGCAATATGGAAAGATAAAATGGCCTATCAAAATTCAACATGTAAGGAGAAATGGAATTCAACCAGTGAGTTTTCTTATATTTTATCTTGTTCTTTTCTTCATTTTCTTATTCAATCCTATTTTTATCCTCATGATCATGTTAAGTTACTATCATTTCAAAATAGCTTGTTATCATCGAAAGATTTTTCACAGGCCTCCTGGTAATCACAAAACAAAAACCTATGAGGCAAACCAAAAATAATAAACAAGGGATCAAAACACACTACTAGAATAATTAACTTAACCACAAAGGAAGACTAAAGAAAAGGAGTAATAAAGGAAGTACAACAAAACTAGAAAACAAGTTATATATTGGCTGCAGTAAGACCTTACAAATAAATAATAACCTTTAATGTAAGTAGAACAGGTTCACCAACTGAAAGCACATAGTGACTGAATGAATTAAAGAATTAGACGCAGTCATATGCTGCTTAAAAGAAACTTACTTTTCCTCAAAAGCATACACAGATTGAAAGTGAAGGGA
The DNA here is from genome assembly GCA_020662805.1 of Glaucomys volans. NCBI lineage: Eukaryota > Metazoa > Chordata > Mammalia > Rodentia > Sciuridae > Glaucomys > Glaucomys volans. Next base: position 303,870 of record JAJEJO010049623.1, read on the forward strand.
TGAAATAAGGTGTTCCATGCAAATAAAATCCACAAAAAGACAGGAGTCACTATACTAATATCAGATTAAAAATAGACTTTTAGCAGCTGGGAGTGGTGGCATATGCCTGTAATCTCAGTGGCTCAGGAGGCTGAGATATGAGGACCACACGTTCAAAGTCAGCCTTAGCGACTAACAAGGCCCTAAGCAACAGAGCGAGAATCTGTCTCTAAATAAAATATAACGAGGGCTGGGAATGTGGCTCAGGGATTAAGAACCCTTGGGTCCAATCCCCAGTACCAAAAAAAATGACTTTAAATCAAAAGCAGTAAAATGAGACAAGGAAGGTCTATATATAACGTTAAGGAATCAAGTTACCAAAAGGAAATAACAATAACAAACAAATGCACACTAAGGAGAGCACTTAAATATATAAAGCACATATTATTAGAACTAAAGGGAGAGATAGACTCAAATAACAGTTGGAAAATTTAAAAACTCCACATTGGCAATGGGAAGGTGATCAGACAGAAAATTATTAAGAAACAGTTAAATTGCACCCTAGACCAAATGGATTAACATACATCTACAGAACATTCTGACAGTTACTCATGGAACTTTTTTATCACCAGCACATGGAACATTCTCCAGAATAGATCTTATGATAGGCCACAAAACAAATCTCAACAATTTTTTTTTAAAAAATTGAAATCATATTATCATTTCTGACCATAATTAAGCTAGGAATCAATAACAAGAAAAACTTTAGAAACTATACAAATACATGAGAATTAAACATCTTGCACTTGAGCAATTAAGGGGTCACAGAATAAGAAAGAAATAGAAGTCTTTATACAATTGAAAGTGGAGACACAACATACCTAATTCTATGGGATGCATCAAAAGCAGTACTAAGAGGGAAGTTTATAGCAATAAATTCCTGCATCAGAAAAAATAGCAAGATCTTAGATAAATAACCTATCACTGCAACTCAAGGAATTAGAAAAATAAGAACAAACCAACTCAAAATTAACAGAAGGAAAGAAATAATAAAGATCTGAGCAGATATAAATGAAACTGACACTATAAAAGTACAAAAGATCAATAAAACAAAGAGATTCTTGGAAAAGATAAACAAAATAGAGAATATCTTAGCTAGACTAAGAAAAGGAGAATGAGGACTCAAAGACAATCAAAGCTGAAAGAGAAACATTATCATTGACAACAAAAAAATACAAAATATCATTAGAAATTATTATGGAAAACTATATTGCAACAAATTTGTTAACCTAGAAGCAATGGACAAATCCCTGGATACCTTACTAAGATTGAATCATGAAGAAATAGGAAACCTGAATAATTCAATCACAAGGAATGGGATTGAATCAGGAATAAAAATCCTTCCATCAAAGGAAAGCCCAAGACAGGATGACATCATGGTTGAATTCTACAAAACATTTAAAGAATAATGAATACCAATTCTTCCTTAGTTACTCCTTAAGGAGTAGTCCATGTTACTCCCTAATTTCATATGGAATAAGACAGTATAGAGAGAATGTTGGGAATTGTGAAGCTTTTAATATCATTCTCAGAATTTTCATTTAAACTACTGGGTGAATTAGTGCTCATAAAAAATAGAAAAGGAAGGAATTCTGTCACACACATGCTATGAGGCCAGCATTACCCTTGCACTCAAACCATATAGGAACACACCAAATGAAAACTATAGATCAATATTCTTGATGACATAGATACAAAAATCCTCAACAAAATTCTAGCCAACCAAACCCAATGGCCCATTTAAAAGATCAAGTGGTATTCATCCCAGGGATCCAAGGATGGTTTAATATATGCAAATAAATGAACATGATATGCTGTACCCATAGAATTAAGGGCAAGAATCATCTTAATTGATATAGAAAAGGCATTTGATAAAATTCAACATACCTTCACGATGACACTTAACAATTTAGGTATACAAAGAATGTACCACAATGCAAAGATCATTTGTAATATGCCAGACAGCTAACATATTGAATTGGGAAAAGCTAAAAACTTTCTCTCTACGATCTGGAACAAGATAGGGATACCCACTTTCACACTTTTATTAAACATAGGGATGGAAGTCCTGGCCAATGCAATTAGGCAAGAGAAAGAAAGGACATTCAAATTGGAAAAGAAGTCAAATTTTCAATATTCAAAGATGATATGATCTTCTATGTAGAAAACCCCAATAATGCTATAAAAAAGCTACTAGCACCAAGAAATGTTTTCAGCAAAGTTACAGGATACAAAATCAACATGCAAATATTAGTAACACTGTTATATGCCAATATTAAATCTGAAATAGAAATCAAGAAAGCAATCTCATTTACAATAGCTAAAAATAGATGAATATATAAAATACATAGGAATAAATTTAATCAAAGTGACAAAAGATCTCTACAATGAAACTTATAAAACATTGAAGAAAGAAATAGAAGAGAACAAAATGAAGTGGGAAGACATTCCATGTTCACTAATTGGAAGACTCAAAACTGTCTTGATGTCCAGACTACCCAAATCAATTTGCAGATTGTCAATACAGTCTCTATCAAAATATCAATGCCATTCTTCACAGAAGTAGAAAAAAGCAATTCTAAAATCTTTATGTAACCGCATAAAACCCCAAATGGACAAACACATTTTCAGCAAGAGGAACAAATCAGGAGACATTATACCACCTGACTTTAAAACATGCAGCCGGGCATTTTGGCACATTCTGTAATCCCACTGGCTTGGGAGGCTGAGGCAGGGGGATCGTGAGTTCAAAGCCAGCCTCAGCAATGGCGAGATGCTAAGCAACTCAGTGAGATCCTGGCTCTAAATAAAATACAAGATAGGGCTGGTATGTGGTTCAGTTTTTGAGTGCCCCTGCGTTCAATCCCTGATATCCAAAAAAACCCAAACAAACAAAAAAAACTACAAAGCCTTAATAATCAAAACAGCAGAGCATTGACATAAAACAGACATTTAGGGGTTGGGGTTGTGGCTCAGTGGTAGAGCGCTTGCCTAGCACATGTGAGGCTGTGGGTTTGATCCTCAGCACCACATATAAATAAATAAAGTTATAAAAAACAAGCAAACAAACAGACATTTAGTTCAAAGGAAATGAATGAAGAGCCTTGAACTAAAACCATGTATCTGTAGCCAACTGATTTTCAACAAAGGTGCTAAGAATATGCATTGGAGAAATGACAGTCTTTTCAACAAATGACATTGGGAAATTTGGTTAGCCACATGCAGAATAAGGAAGCTAGTCCACTATCTCCATGATAAGGAGAGCCTCCCCAACACCCAGGACCTGCTTCCTGGTGTAATGTTCTGAACTACTTTCCTCCACCACACTCTGGTGCCATGATGTTCTGCTTCACATGGACACCTGAAGAATGGAGCTGTCTGTTTATGGACTGAGACCTCTGAAACCAAGAGCCCCAAAATAAACTTTTCCTCCTCTAAAATTTTTCTTGTAAGGTCTTTTGCTCACAGTAGAGAAAAAACTGACTAAAACATATGTAATGAAAAACTACCTAGCCATGAAAGGAATGAAATCCTGGCATTTGTGGCAACATGAATGGAACATGTTCATTATGTTAAGTGAAATAAGACAGGCACAGAAGGACAAGGACCACATTATATCACTCATATATAGAATCTCAAAGGTCGATCTTTATCTTTTTAGATTTCATATTGCAAAGGTCAACCCCCATAACAAATAATTATTCAACCTGAAATGTCAATAGTGCTGAGTTTGAGAAACCCAGTTCTAAAGAATGAACTAAAAAATGCAAGGTGGTATTTTACAGGAATTAAAATGGAATAATGTAAATATTCCTTCTATTAATTTTATTGTTTTTTAATTGTTGTTTTATTAATACAACTACTTTGCAAAGCAGTATGGAGATTCCTCAAAAGACTAGGAATGGAACCACCATATGACCCAGTTATGCCACTCCTTGGTATTTACCCAAAATAACTAAAATCAGAATACTGTAGTGATATAGATATAACATTGTATATAGCAGCACAATTCCCAATAGCCAAGTTATGGGACCAGACCAGGTGCCTGTCAAGAGATGAATAGATAAAGAAAATGTGGCATATATTAACATATTTCTTCAAAAGTAGAGATTACCAAAATTAACAAGAGAATAGAAAATCCGAATTGTATTATTCCCATTAAAATGAAACTCCTAAAATAATTCCCCTACAAAACCTGCAGACCCATATGGCTTACCTGTGAATTCAATAAAAAATTTAAAGATGAAATGACAATATTATGTACGTTCTTTCAAAAATCGAACTTGAGAGAATACATCTCCTTGTTAAAACCAAAGCCACCAAAATAAAAATAGTATCGAAAGTTCACAAATATATTAGAAGAAAATAAATTTATCAGCCAGTAAGTGTTGTATATTTAAATGCAGAGTTCCTTCACAAACAATACCAAGAATAAATTTTAAAAAGACAATACACCAGGACTCAATGGGATTTATCCCAAGTGTAAGATGGATTGGTTTATTAGCTAAAATCAATCAGTGTTACTAACCATTAACACCATAAGGAGGAAAACCATAATATTATCTCAATAGATAAGAAAAAACATATTTAACCAAAATCATATATCAGTTCATCATAAAATATCTCTGAAAACTACAAATAAAAGGGAACTTCATCAATCTCATTAAGGGCATCTACAAAAATACCTATAGCTAACATCATACCTAATGATAAAACATGTTCTCATAAGTTTGGGAACAAAAAGTATTCTGTTTTGCTACTTCCATTTAACAATGTATTAGAAATTTCACTCAGTATCATGAGGCAAGAAAAAAATAGACATAAAAATTGGAAAAATGAAGCAAAATCATGGTATTTGAAGACAATATGATTTTTTAATTAAAATTCTTAAGGAATTTAAAACAAGTACTATGAATAATTAATGAATTTATCAAGGGCATAGGATACATGGTTAATATAAAAATCCAATTTTATTTCTAAATACTTGTAGAAAGCAATTGAATAACGAAATTGATGAATTCCATTTGCAAAAGTTCAAAAACCATAAATACTTATTAGTACATTTCATAAATAACTAGTTAGACTTCTACACTGAAAACAACAAAATATTGACTGGAAGAAATTTTAAGAAGCCTAAATAAATGAAACAGTACACTATGCATTGTAAAACAATATTGTAAAGATGTCATTTTCCCACAATTTGATCTATAAATCTGGTACAACTCCAGTCATAATTCTAGCAGGCTTTTAAAAATAGAATTTGACAAGCTGATTTTAAAATTTATATTGAAATGCAAAGAGCTGAGAATGGTATAAAAAATCTACAAAAGGCCATAAAAGCTGGGCCACTTACACCAGCTAACTTTAAAACTTATAAAGCTACATTAATTAAAATGGTGTCATATTGGCAAAAAAAATTAGACAAATACCTAGATAGATGGAAACAAATGAAGAATGCAGAAACACATCCATACTTATAAGCCTATTGATTTTTAATTACAGCACCAAAACAGTTCAATGGGGAAACAAACCTCAGTATATGATTCTTCACCAACTGGATATCCACATGGAAATTAATGAACATTGACTCCATATATAAACATCAGCTCAAGTTGTGTCATAGATATGAACACAAAAGCTAAAATTATAAAACTCTCAGAATAAAGTTACTAAAATATTTTTGCTATTTGGGGGAAGGCAAATAGTTCTTATACAGGACATGGAAATCAATAAACATAAAATAATTCATAAATTAGACTTCATAAAATTTAAAACTTCTGTTCACTAGACAGAAATAAAATAATGTAAAGGCAAGCCACAGTCTAGTAGAAAATATCCACAATGTATATATTTGACAAAGGACTTGTAAGTGTATACAAAATGCTTCTAATATACATATAAAGCCTATTTAAGGGTAATCAACCCAATTAAAATGGTGATGATACTAGAAGAGATACTTAAAAAAAAGATGATACACAAATGATCAATAAGCACATACAAAAATGCTCAGTTATTAGTCATCAAGGAAGTGGAAATTAAAGCTACAATAACCTATTAAAAATAAATATTCAACCACAAGAATGGCTAACATGAAAATGACAACACCAAAATTTTGTTGACTGTGTGGAAGAGCTCACATTATTGGTGAGAATGGAAAATAATGAAATCACTTTGGAAAATAATTTAATAAGTTTTATACAGTTAACTAAACATCTATATGGCCCAGAAATCCTACTCCTATATAATTATCTGAGAAAAATGAAAGTTCAACTTTACAAGAGCATTTATAAGAAATTTTATAGTTGCTTCATCCATCACAGCCCCAAAAAGAAAACAATCGAAATTGGTGATATCAGCATATAGTGGAATACTTCTCAACAATAAAATCTAGTGGAATACTGGTACACAAAAAAGTACAAATGCTCTCAAAACCATTATGTTAAGTGAAAAAAAGTATATACTTTATATTTAGTACAGATGAACCTAATCAATGATGATAAGTAGAACAGTGACTGTGGAAATGTAGCTACTAATTGAAAAGAGGTGTTAGAGGGAATTTTCTAAAGTGAGGGAAATAATTTGTATTTTTATTGAGGTATTGGTTTTGTATACACAAGTGTATACATTTGTTAGAACTAATCAAATTTCACCTCTAACGTGTGTGCATGCCACTGTATGTAAGTTTTACTCCAATTTTAAATATGTTTAAGGGAAAGTTGCGAACTCTGCAAGCCAGGTTAATAACTTTGGACTTTACAGCGTATGCAGTAGAACTTGAATTGAGATTTTCAAACTAGGGTCTGGATATGTTTATTTTTTTAAGGAACACATTTCTGAGAAAAGTGTAAAAGACAGATTGGAGAGGGGAGTATCTGGAGGCTATTGCAAGTCCAGGCAAGAAGTGATGAGGCATGAAGCTATGGCAGTGGAAGTGGGTGTGAGGGAGTTGACAGATGGGAGAAATATCACAGAGTTAATATCAATGGAAATATATGGTGAATTTGGAGAGAGACAAGGGAGAGTGGAGGATGGCTTACCATTTGTCAAGGTAAAAAATTATAGGTGTGCTTTCATTGTTTTGAGGGGGATGAAGTGTGAGGGGTAAGAAATAGATTGTTATAAACAAAGTCTAACTGCCTGCAGTATATGTGGAGTTTTCAAACCAGCACTTAGAGATATGGATATTGGAACACATGAGATGTCAGAGCTAGAGATAAAGGTTAGGTGGCCTCAGAAAATAAGGAAAATTGGAGAGAGGAGGGCTAATTACAGTGCCACTTAAGGGATCTCAGACCAGCTAGCTTGAGCCAAGCTTGAGAGTTTAGAGAAAATGTGTAAAGCCTTTAAATACTAGAAATACAACATTACATTCACAAAACCATAAGTGCCCTCATGTGTTAATTCTACAGATTTCTGTCATTTTGCATCCTCCCTACCACTGATAACACATAGGAAGAGTGACAAAGGGGAAGAGGTCTGACAGTAACTAATTGGTGCCCATTCTCAACGCCTAAAGAAGAGAGAAAGAAATGAAAATGGTAGAACATGGAGCAGAAGAAAGAACATAAGAGCCAACATAGCCTGTCCCAAACACTCCAGCTACACTATGAATCAGAACAAGAGAAAACTCTCTTCCTTGGCAAGATTCTCAATTTCCTTGACTTTAGGCTACTTTTACAACTGCCCACTGTTCAGTTACACCTAAGTGGTCCACTCATCCCAAATTCCACATGCTCAGAAATCAACTCATTCTTTCCAAAACTTATTCTTTTTCCTAATTTTTATATTTCAATTAATCACACCCTCCTCCCTACACTGCTGAATAAGGTCCTACATCTATGTGCACACCATGAGTAGTCATATTAAATGAGAAGTTACAAGACTTGAATTAGATCATACGTTCACCATAGCTCCCAGAGACCAGGGCCTCTGAGTCACCTGTCTGGCTTCTATCCACTTCCAAAGAGCCTATTTCCAACAGCTTGGAGACTCTATTGTCTCCCATGGAGCTTCACAACTAATGCAGAAATTCAGCTTACCTCTTCTCAAGAAGGTAGAATTTTCCCTGTTGACTTGAGCTGTCTTGAAGGTGCAATCTATCTGTGTTTTGCCTGAGTGCCTACCTCATCCACCAGTGGAATTATTAACTTGGTAGAATTATGGGTCACTAAGCCCACATACTTTTTAACTCTATTGCCCTTGGTCAACTGCTAATACATGAGGCCTCAAGTGTTCTGATCACGCTCTTCCACACTCACATTTCCAAAATATTCTGTGCCCTCTCACTATTGAGGTTACTTCCATCTCCTTACTGAAAATGAGTATCAGGGCTCTCCTCAAACATTCAGCTTCACCTAAAACCCTCTCACAGAGGGTTCTTCAGTTCTCCTTGCGGATCTCAGGACATTGTTCCTCTTGGAGAAAAATGTCATTGACTTACTATGGAAAACTGAAATTTAGCCTTGTTTTCACTTATTCTGTATGCTCATTTATTTTACATGGAAAGTAACTTTGCCTCAAGGAGGCTTTAGACTTGTTTCTAGTTCTAAAGTAATCTGCATGGTCTTTTACAACAGTAATTAAAGCTACATCAGTTTGGTCATAATAAGCAGGTTAATTATCCCAGGATGATTAGTAAATTCAACCTCCAGTGGTTATTCAAAGTTAAATACAGACTCCAGAGTTCACAGCAATTCAGCTTCTATGGTTCAAAATTTTAGGTGAAAAAAATCCTTGCTTTCTACACAAATACCTTAACAAATGTAAGTTTATGATGATAAACATTGATAATATCAAGGTTATAAGTCAGTGGTTCTCAGAACTATTTTAAAACATCTCTCAATGTTATAGGAAATGTCTCTGCCAGGTTTTGAAATTAAAATTAGATGGAATATAACTTCATGAATATATAATGCATAAATATAGATTTTACTCAAATTTTATGCTTGTTAGTCTCTTTCCTAACCTTTCTTCTTCTCCATCTAAATAAAGACTAACAGCTAACCTAGTGCATTGGCTGTACAAGCTACTTGTATAAAAACTTTTTTAAGAAATATTTTTAGTTGTAGATAGACACAATACCTTTATTTTATTTATTTATTTTTATGTAGTGCTGAGGATCAAACCCAGTGACTTATACATGCTAGGCGAGTGTTCTACCATTGGGCCAAACCCCAGCCTCAAAACTTCTTAGAGTTTTCCATTAAGAGATTCTAAGGAAAAGAAAAAAAAAGAGATTCTAAGGACTTTGAGTCCATGAATAATTTGAATAGAGAATGAATCAAGTTAATAGGCACATATTACATATAGTATAAATTAGTAAGCATATAAAGTATTAAAATGTTTCATATACTCACTTTAATTTCTGTGAGATAAATTAGTCTTTCTCCTTCCTCAATGCTGTCATCTACCAAATCCTCAGCCCTCCTCCCAATTCATTGAAGATATCATGTAAGTATTGCTAATTTCCTCTGCACTCAAACACTTGCTATTATCCTGGATATTATATCAGCCATAAACATGTGTATTGTGTGATGAATTGTATCTATTCAACAATCATATATGTGAAGCCCTAGCCCATAATACCTCATAATGCAACTGTTTTTGAAGTTAGGGTCTTTGAAGAAGTAATGAAGATTAAATATTATCATTGGAGTGGGTTTAGTCCAATATTTCTAAAGACATATTAAAAAAGTGGATTAGGACACACAGAGGGATGGATATTTGAAGTGACAAGGAGAAGATGACCATTTGCAAGCTAAGAGGGGAACTCTCAAAAGAAAGCTGTGCCAACACCTTGAGTTCAGACTTCTAGCCTGTGGGATTGTGAGAAAATAAATACCAGACTGTGGTGTTTCGAGAGTCCTAGGAAATTAATGCATGCAGTACAGTAGTGCTCCCTTATCTGCAAAGGATACCTTTGAAGACCTCCAGTGGAAGCCTGAAACTGCAGATAAGACCAGACCTTGCTTATACTATGTTTTTTACCATGTCCTAAGGTGTTACCACATACTACATGAGTTAACGCCTTGAAGCCTCCTTTGCATTACTACTCTTGTGCTTTGGGGCCATTATTAAGCAAAATAAGGGCTACTTAAACAGAAGCACTGCAGACACCAGGACAGTCAGTTTGTTAATTGAGACAAGATGGCTACTAAGTGACTAATGGAGAGGTAGTCTACACATTGCAGATAAACCAGGCAAAGAGATGATAGAGCAAGACAGGATGAGATTTCAACACTGTACTCAGAATGCTTGTAATTTAAAACTTGTGAACTATTTATTTCTAGAATTTCCATTTTAATATTTTTAGACCATGGCTGACCATGGATAACTGAAAACTTGGAAAGTGAAAACATGGATAATGTGAGATACATGTATCTACTGTATTCCAGGCATGGTTCTAACTGATTTACCTCTGTTAACCCATCTTCATGACAGTTCTATGAAGTGGGCAGATGAGGAAAGTGAGGCACATTGAAGTAAAATATCATCCTAAGCGTATGCAGTGAATAAAATGCAAAATTATAAATCAGGTTGGAGATTCCAATGAATAAACCATTGACAATGGTATTCAGAGTCTGCAAAGCACTGAGTATGCCATTAATCCTTTGTTTAGATGCAGAAGCATAAAGGTTAGAGATTATTTACATATGTTACCTACAACATTCTTCTCTGTTTGGTGACCTTAGCACCCATGTGGACTCTTGGTTCCATAACATCAACTCCACTTCTGGCTATTATCCTATTACTCTTCTCCCATTCAGGGTCAAGGAACTTAGAAGGTTATTCTCACTAGAATGTGTTCATTTACTTCAGTATTACTTCTTACACCATTACAGTATGGTTCCTATGTCTGCCATGTTATTTTAAAAGTATTAGAGTGAAAAGGAAAACTCTCTCTTCAAATTGTGTTTTTCAGTTAGTTCTCTCCTTAAGAACCCAATAGCTATCACCAAGTTTTGTGCCTCCTTCTAAAGATATTTTACGCAAAATGAATATAAATGGTCTTTGTTTTTAAAAACATAAATTGATACATACTACAAACATTGTTTTGCTTCTTATTGCTCTCACTTAATAACATAGACCTTTCCATAAAGCTCAAATGTTCCCTTGAACTACATATTATTCTGTTAATTCTATGGCATGGAACAATATCATTATTTATTTAAACTATTTTCTATAGCACTGATGTTGTATGAATATTTACAATCAAGGTTGCAATACATTTCATCAGACATGAGTCAAGAATATGTTGGACAGTTGCAGAGGTGGAATTGCTGGGTCAAAGCAATTTGATAGATACAGGAATATAACAGTTATACCAATTTACACTCCCACCAGTGATATTTGAGAGAAAATTTCCTAATGCCCTGTCCAAAATGGTGTGTTAAAAGTGTCTCCTGAAAGTTTTAATCTGCATCTTAAAAATTTGAAGTAAAGTTGAGCATCTTCTTTGTATATTTAATAGTCATATGTTCCTTGAGCTGCCAGTTCTTAGCAATGAACACTTTTTGAAAATTATCTGACATGATTCCTGTTCAAAGTTGAATGATGATGATGATGAACATGGCTTTTTTCTGGTTGGGCTCTCTTTTCTTGGCTTTTAAAATGCCATTGGTTCATTTCCTCTTCTTCCTCTTTGATTACTTCTCAATGTCTGCTGTGAGGACCTCTCCCTTTATTTGTCTCTTAAACATTGTATTCTGGGCCCTGTCCTATATACAGCAGGGACAAGGGTCAGGCAATCAAGATACCTACAGTGCCAACTAAGAAGTCTCTCATTCTCAGGGTTATGTAAATGCAGGGTCAATACTTGGATGACCCAAGAAGTGAGTGCATAGAGGGTAGGTCATCACAGTAGTAAGCACAACCTGGCAATTTCTTGAAATGTTACCTCTTCATTTGCAGCTTCTTGAATATTTCCTTAAAACAGAATTTTTTAAAGCTTCAGGAAATAAGCACCTTTGAGATTAAGGAGAAAATGAGAGATTTGAATTCCTGGGAATCGAGTGTTATATAACTCTAGGTGAGTCATTGTTCAGTAGTAAAGGAAGATAGTCTTGAAGCTTATTACAGGCTGTCGAGGGTGGCAGTAGATAATGATGATAACACAATTCCTCTTTTTTCATTTATGAGAAAAGAAACATGATATTAAATGGCAGAAATGGCAAGTAAATTTGAAATAATTCAATTCTTGAACATGGATTTGGTAAAAATTTCAGAATACACATTTACTAATAATGCTATCTCATGTGGTTTCATAAAGTTATAGATTAAAAGTGTGTTTCAAATAGTTTTCATTGTTTCTGAATACCTCAGGTTCTTTGATTAATAGTCAAATGTAAATGGAAAAACGAGATATTGATCTTATGATATTTTGAGAATAGAAGCTTACATTTTGTTTGCCTATGACACAACAGCATTAAGTAAAACAGTATTAGATTGAAAGCTATCTGACTGAATACAAATAATTGGTAAAAATTCTATAGTTTGTCTTTATTTTAAAGGGTTGGAATCTAAAGATTAATATTTATGTTACTATTAAATTTTCTTAGACATGAGAATGATGAAAATACTGAGAAGTTTTTACATGGAGTGACACCCAGTGGGATACATTTATGTCAACTTGACCAGTTCACAGATGCTCAGATTGTCAGTTCAGCACAATTCCTGAGTGTGTCTGTGATGTTATTTCTAGAGGAGATTAACATTTGAATTGGTGGACTGAGTAAAGCAAATGGTTCTCCCCAATGTGAGTGAGCATCATTCAAACTATTGAGAGCCCAAGTAAACAAAAAGGCAGATGAGGGTTGAATTAACTCAGCCTGTCTGCTTGAATCAGGACATTAGTCTTCTCTAGACTTCAGTACTCCATGTTCTCTGGCCTTCAGACCCAGACTGTATTCTACACTTGACTCTCAGGACCTTACAATATACCACTGGCTTTCCTGGGTTTCTAGCTTACAGATAGATGATTATGGAATCACTTAGTCTCCATAATCATGTGTGAGCAAATACCTTATAATAGTTCTCTTCCTAGATTCTTAGATAATTTCCATATACCTATATATCAAAAAAATCTATGTATCTAAAACACACATGCATGCACACACATATACACATCTCCTATTGGCTCTATTTCTCTGGAGAACCCTGACCAATACATACAGCTAGGATAGCAAGACTAAAAAGATCAGTTTTTCAATGACCTTGATAGATTGTCAGTTCTGATCATGTATAATTTTTGCTTTTTATGAAAATATAGTTTCTAAAATCCAAATAGCATGGGGGATAATATTTAATAATAATTATAATAAAGAATTGATATATGTATATCTGATTTCCTTTTTATATTTCTATCAATAATCTTTAACCACTAAAACTATTGCTTAATTTTATTCTAATTTTCCCTCCAAAGCTATAAAAACCCAAACAATATGAACATTTCCTTTGAGCCAGATGGCTTTCAGACCATATATATATACACATACACACACTACACACACACACACACACACACGTCTTTTTTTTAGGGCTTCCAAGATGTTTGATTTGAAAAGTTCTTTCAAATGGTCTTACTTCCTTTTTAAAATCTTTCATTCTGCAAGTTGTTCTTTTATAAGTTAAAGACTTTTTAATGAATGAATTTTGTATCATTCTTTTTTGTTACATGGATTCAATATCTTCTCTTATTTTTCTAAGGTATGAAAATTTATTGAACACTTATTCTTCTTGCATAGTATATGCTGTTTCAGGTTGTATTTTTTTTTTGTTTGCTGATTTTTGTCTTTCTTTCTTCCATATTCAAGTTATTTCTATATTTGGATAAATTTTTCTTGTCTACCTATTTTCAGGATGAGAGACTAAAAACCAAACTGATAGGGGTTCTGTTTCTAGAAAGGATTGAATTGATTGTTTCATAAAACAACTCTAAAGAAAAGGGCTAGCAAAACTAGATGAAATGTGAGAAACATATTTTTTAAGGTATCTGAGTCACCAAGAAAGCAAGGTGATACAGGGTCAATGTCCCAGAGAAAAAAGAATCGCAGTGTTTGTGGAAATTTCAGTGACAACAATATAGAATCTAGGACATACTATGGAGGCTTAGCCCATTCGAATACTCTTGGACTTCAGTTTTGACCTGAGAAGAATACCTAAGTTTCAGAGTAAACCAGATATGTATCAGCTGTCACAAAATCAGAAACTGATGGAACTTTGAATCAGTTAAATCTTTGATTGGACTAATGTGGTAATTTTTGATCAATTGACCACCAGAAGTAAGAATAAATCCTCTCTAGAGAAGTATAACATTATCCAGAACATCAAGTTACTTCTAAAAATTTCATACATGAATGTAGTGTTCAGTGAAAAACAATCAATCATGAACACAACATGCATTGACCAAAAGCAAATAGAAAAACAAAACTCAGGGAAACTGAGAAAGTAGATATTAGGCCTAAACTTTAAAATAGCTGTGATTAAGATTTTGAAGAATTTAAATGACAAGATGAATTACTGAAAAATGCAAACTATTATCAAATGCAAAAAGTGAAAATGCAGTATCTGAAATTAAGAACTCAATGCACAGATTTAATAGCATGCTAGACACAAAAGAAAAGAATAAACTGGAAAGAAGATGAGAATAAAATATCTAGACTGAACATGAATAACAAAAGGATGGAAAACAGGTAAGAACATAAGAAACATATGGAACAAAATGAAAAAGTATAATGATTTAAGTTGACAGAGAGAAGAGAGTGGATAAAGCTGAAAGAATTTTGAAGAGATAAGTTTTGAAAACCGATGAAAGACAACAAGCTGTAGATTTAAGAAATTATTAAAGTCCAAATGGGGAAAAATACCAATAATCTATACTGTGTGATAAAGTAGTAAAATTATTGAAAACCAAAGACCATGAAAGTACAGTGTTTGATATGATTTAAAAGAATTTAAATTAGAATACAGAACAATAACACAAAAAGAGGGAAAGACACAATGGTATAAAAAATTTCCTTGATCTTTTTATTTTCTGACAAACAGTATCACTTTTCATTAGTCTTTGGCAAATCAAGGATGTATGTTGTAGTTTCTAGGGTAAATACTAAAAAACTAAGGGAAAATATATTGCTGAAAAGAAATAGAATAAAGCAAATAATAAAATACTCAATTCAAAAGAAGTCAAGAAGGAAAGAAAAAAATGTAAAATAAACACAGAAAACAGAAGTAGCCACAGGTTTGTGTCACCATCTTTTCTGGAAGTAGAGCCTATTTTTGTTGGAAATTGCTGATGCAATTTTGTTTGTTTCTTAGTATTTTTAAGTCATGTTTTCCTCAGAATATTTTTATAGTTACATAACTATTAGACTATGTTATTTAATGTTCATTGGTACTTTTCCCTGAGAAGCCATCACATTAAGTTTTAAAGGAAAGTATTGAAAACAATCTTAACTTTTTAACTTTTGAGAACTGATTTACTTGGAAAGGATTATTTAGCACCCAACTGTTATCTGAAACTGTAGGAAAGCTCTTAAAGGCTTTCATGTAGGCCAAGTATTCATAAAATGATCTGTCACATAATCTGGATGAGGTTTTCCTATATCCAGAATTCTGATATTTCCCTACCAGTATTCTGTAAGTGCTTACAGAAACAGCATCTCTTGTTGAAAATGTGTACATTTATTGGTAACCCTGTAAGAGATGTGTTTAAAACAACTCTTTCAGATTTGAAAAAAATCCCTACAACTGCAACATTCTAAGGCAAATACACTCAAAAGTGCCTATCTCAGTTGTATAGCTGTTTTATTATAATTATTCTGTAAAAACTGGCTTGTAGAGTTTGTAATCATCTATACTACAATTGTTTTTCTAATATATCTGTAGAACAGTGAAAATTGATATGTATAATAATGACTCAGCTCATCTTTTCAGTAGCTATCATGCTACTTGGAGCTGCATTAGCTCATATATAGCAATTATTTTAATCCCATTGGCCTGGCACCTTCTTTTCTGAACTTGTATTTCCCTATGGTAGTAGGAAAAGGAGTTAGACAATTATAAGTTATTTCCCCCTATTGTCATGTGTTGTTGTCTTTAGTTTATTCAAAGGATTTGGAATCCTCAGGTCCAGTCCACTCCTCAGAGACCCAATTCCATCTTCCTTATAACATTTCTCACCTACACTTCCTTTGTGACCCTCTTATCCTGTTTCTCATCAATTATTCCCTCTTCCCGTCATTAGCATGATGGTTAAGAGCTTGGTTTCTAGAGATGATTTCTAGCTCTGTGGTCTTACACAAGCTATTTAATTTGTGTCTTTGGTTCCTTATCTAGAAACAAGGGATAATAATACTACTCACCTTGTAATGTTGTGAGGATTAATTGAATAATACATACAAATTATGTAAAATAATGCTTTGCATAAATTAGCTGCAATAAATGTATGTATGTAATATTATTTGCAGGTGCTTACAATCTATACATGATCATGGAAAAATATTCAGCTCAGTCTGTATCCAGGAGCAAATGCCTATCCTGCATCCTTACATGAATAAAGTTAACAGAGTCCCAACATGTTCACTCTTAACATGGAAGGCAAAGGTGCTTCACTTGAGTAAATAAGTGGGAGATACTGGTAAGGATAGAAGAAGGGGAGGGCAAATGGACCAATGTTCCCTCCTAGACAATATTGACCTTGTTACCCCTCTCTGCTCTATATTTCGGGAGATAGAGTTTAAGCTCAGCATCCTGTATTTTTATTTGCTAAATTTGGTGACCCTATTTGGACCTTCCATAACCAGACACCAGTATAACATTCTCTAAGTGTACCCTAATTCAGTACAAAGAGGAGCGACTGCAGCAGATACTGTCATTGTACTGCTATCTCCTGTTGCCCTGACAGCATGCATTAGATCCTTACAGATGCCAGTGAGTACATTTTGGGGCCTGAGGATTTTTTCTGAGTCCAGAGAAGCAGATAAGAAATATTGGTGAAATAAGCCCTGTCCCTCTAATTCAGTAGCCCTCAACAAATGATTGACAGAAGTTGGGGTATAACTCCCTTGTCTCTTGGGCGGGATGAGACTGAGGCATATGATTCATACCATTTCCCAGTTTTTTCCCTCAGGATTAAGTTCCAATTGCTGTCATGGTGGTTGGCTTTATAATATACCCTTTCTTTGAACATTTTGCCTTCCAGTCCCTATATTCCTTCTTCCCTACTCCATTGGTGGTCTCAGTGCCTCCAAAATATACAACTAGCAATAGAATCATTTGTCAAGGTCTGATTCTTGGAAAGCCAAACAAGATATGAGTTCTTGATTTCTCCTTTGTGTCCAGAATCTGCCTGATTATGTCTGCATTGTGCTAACCCTTTTGGTCAATGCCTCTATTTGAGTGCAGTAATGTATGGATTTTGCTTTTAAAAATATGAGTAGAAAATTCTTTCTAATCACTATATTGTTTCAGAAAGGCATTTTATTTTTCATACCTGGTTTGCATTTCAGTAATTGTCTGGTCTGCTTTTTTGACAATGAATGATCTTCTTTCTCCAGGATACCTATAGATTGGCTGGGAATTGGATATTAAGACCAGTTCTTGCACAATAAATGAAAGGTCTTCCCCTGCAATTTGCAAGGAACTCTAACAAAGGTAGGATAATATGTAGCAAAATTACTTGCCTCTTTGAGCTGGCAAAGAATATAATTAAAATAAAGAACTGACATCTTATGTGACAGAGTCTGAGTAGGAAGCATAGCATTTATCACCTCCTGTTCACTAGCTTTTCTTTGGGGGAAAAAAAGTCAGCAAGATTTTATCTTAGATGACGCCTACTCACCTGGCTTGGCTTAAGCTAAAAAAACATGAAAATGGTGGGGTGTGAATTAACATGCCAGATATGCAATTTGGCCGTGTTATGGCTTAAACATTAAGACAAAAATTTACTTTCCCAGAAAAGGGGTGATTAGTAACTGTGCACTACATATTAAAAACTAACAAGGTGCAAACACTGTTAAAATAGATGGGTCATGGGTTGTCAGTGCAGAAGTGTAGGGAAAAATCACAATGTCTGTTTTTCAGCATTGTATCAGGAAAGCCCTGAGGCTGAAATTCAGCATGTATTCAGATTCTTAGGAACAAACCTATTGCATAAATCAGACTATATGTGAATTGTGAAGTAAGATAGAAGAGGCTTTACTGTGTTTATCTTACAATAAATGTTTTTAACTCCTATAATTATTCCTAAAGGGAAGCCTCCTGAAAAAGTTGACCTGACTCTCCACAGAGGATTAAGAATTAAATATGCTTAACTTTAAAGTCTTGCTGAAGAATTCATCTAAGAACTTAAGATCCCTCAAATCTAGGCCTTGTCTCAGACCACAGCATCCTTTCTTTCCTAAATACAGTCTCTGAGTGGGAGGTTCTCAATGTAGTACTGACGTAGGTGTGAACATTCAGTGTTTAAAGTCATGGGAAGCAACTTAAATTAAATTGCCTTGAAGTTTTTTAAGCTTTGAAATTTCTATTTTGGATTTAAAAAAAAAAAGAGGGGTGGGGAAAGAGAAAAAGAAACCGTTTGTTCATGGGGTAGCTTTTTACCACCACTTGTCCTACCCCCAGTTTGTCTGGGAATCAACAATTCATTTTATTGGTACTAGTATAAGATGTCTGTTAGTACTGAAGATAATGCACTTTTCAGGGTTCGCTTTTTGTATTGGTGACTGTAGTGAAAAAAAAAAAAACCTTCAAGACCTCAGTAAGGTCTTCTCTTATATCAAGTAGAGTCACAGCCATCATCGAGAGAAGCTGTATTTATAAGGCCATGTTCTCTTGCAAGCTAGCTTGTACAATCTGCTCCTGAACATCCCATCTGGCATGGATTGAAAAGATTCAAGACATAGGCTTATTTAAGGCAATCCTTTTTTTAAAAAATCAGAGATTCACATCCTGAGGAATGAAAGATTCTATTCCTATTCCTAAAAAGTTTTCAGAATTCCTTTATTTAAGTTATTGATCTGAATTGATTTGTATGTTCACAAAAGCAGCAATGAAGATGTGTAACCTAAAGGTGGATGGTTCTGAGCTGAAATTGATCATCAACTCATCTAAAAATGATGTTTTTAAAAAGTGTTTGGCCAAATCTCAAGTTTATATGTGTTTTCTTTATGTCTTGATTCTCCATAGATGTTTTTGTTTTGTGTTGACCAGTGGATGCAAATGGGTTCTGTCTCTGAAAGTGCGTGTGTGCATATAATGTTCATTTGCAAAGTGAAGAACATCAGTACTAATACTTGGAAAGTGATGTGCACTAAATGAATATTTGCTGAATGATTTTAAAAAACCCACTTTACATCTTAGTGGTGTTATGCAGTTTTTCAGTGCTGCAACAATCATTTCTATTTGATTCTCACAAGTAACAAGAGAAGAAACTGAGGATCACTAATTCTATATCCCTAACTAAAGTTACCCAGTTGGCAAGTGACAGAGTTAGAATTTAATTTTAGATCTTAAATGGAATATCATACCTTGACTTTACCAGGTATGATGGCATGGAATGCCAGGCACTTTTGGAGATAAACAACTAGTTTGCTAGCAACTTAGGGCATGTTATATAAAATTTAAAAAATAAATAAATAAAAAAACTATCACTGCAACAAGAAAAAAGAGATAATAGGATACTATTCTGGATGGTAAATTTTGATCACCTTTGGAGGGCCTTGAATGGCTGGCTAATGAATGTGTTTGGATTCTATTCCATTGAAAGTTTTTTAAAAAGGGAATAATGTTGCCCTTTAGGCAGATTATCTTCTTTAATGATGAACTGGAGGAAGGTGGCAATAATCTTATTTTTCCTCAGAAATAAAGGATAAAAAAGAAGGTGAAGTATGGAGAGGATTTAAAGTGGAGAGAAAGGAAGTAGAGATACTGCGTTCAAAGGGAGTAAACTTTATAGTTTCAAGATATGTTTACTAGTGAGAATAGAAGGGGTAGAATGAAACATTGTGAAAGCACTTTAGAGCCTTTTATTTGCACAGAAAATAAAAGGGTTTCTCTGAGCAGTTAATGCTTATGTAAAAGTAGACAGCACAAATTGTGGTGAACCCAAATGACAAAGTGTTGGGCCTTTTGGTAACACAGTAAGTGCAGTGAGAAATCCAGGAAGGGATAAGGCATTATATTTTTGGGGTTTTGCACCTTTGATATGCTTGATTCAGCTTGTCAACTAAAATTAAGAAGATAAGATAGAAAAAGTAGAAAGGATGAAAAGCCTAAAAGCAGTCATGAGGAGATGAAAGCTCAGGCTCATCATGTGTGAATATGTAGAAATGAGAATTATAGGGCTGGGGGTAATTTTAGAATTTAGATTCTTAGAGACTTTGAGAAATGACAATTTCAGAAGTATCCTGAGTGACTAAATGCAATATAGATGGAAATCACTGAGGTTAGGAAACTAGTGTGATACAGAATAATAATACAGTCATCAACAAGGGCGGTGAGCTCAATGAAAGTGTAAAAGCAAAGGGTCAGAGGAAAACTACAGTGACGCTAACAAAACACAAAATTAATCTCTCCCCATCTGCTTTCCTGTTCTCCCCAACACATCCATTCTATTTGACTTTATTGGGGTAGGAAAGAAATCATATGGCATTAGCTTCTTCAGCTGTCTTCCACTCCCCCACACTTTTTTGGTATTCTCACTCACCTTCAGATTTTTCCCTCCTTTCCACCTAAAAGAAAGATTTATTGTTTTGTACTAAGTGATCTAAGGCTCACCCCTCCATATGTGTCCTTGATACTTCTCCTTAAGTCTCCATCACATTCATTAGCAAGTTCCTCATTGCAGAACAATCAATCACTCCCTATGCCGTTTCATTCCTTTCATGCTATTGAAGTCTCTTGAGGAATATTCCATATCTGGTAATCTTATTTCCTCTCCATCCATTTACTTCCCAGTTCCTTGTTACCTAAGATCCCACCCACATTGCTGCAACCACTTTCTTGGCTGTTACCCCTAAGCATTTCTTGACACAGAAGCACAATTTTTCTGAATCTTCATTCTGTCTGATTCATTTTCAAAACTTTTCTGCTCTGGTTTCCCAGACTTTATCCTCTCCTGGTTTTCTCCCTTCTATTCAGACCATCCATTTGCTCTCTATTCTTAAAATTTCTTCCTAAATAAAGATATTCCCCAATAACATTGTGTTTACTTTCCTCTTTATTTCTATATTTTTCTCTAGTTCTTATACAACACCTTACTTTTGCTCTTGCCCAGTGAAGTTTCCTAAATGTACACCTTCAGCCCTGACCCTTTTCATGAGTTTTACTCTGTATTTCCAACTGTCTCCTGAACACCTCCCATCAGAATGTCTCCCTTGTATCCCAGTTCAGTGCTAAGAGTCCAAAGCTAAACCAACTTTCTATTTTTTGGGCAGCTCTATTGCTGCCTCAATGAAACCCCCAGATAATCACTTTCTCTCTTATCATTCATAATATTGTAATTATAGTATATTCCATCTTTAATGTTATATCCAATAGATTTTATTGTTAAATCCAATAGATTTATTGAAGTGCATGTCTTATTTGAATCATGTTTAAATTGCCCACAGTTTTACTCACAACAGATTCTAATTACATGATGAGTACATTAATGGAAAATGGAAAAATATACTGACTGATGAATAAGTACATCACTATCAAAAGGGATTTAGTAATGAGAAGATGATGTGAAAGGAAGGGTGAATATGAATATATCCTGAAAATTTGAGTTGTACTTCTTATGAAACTTGGAAAATTATCTTTATTGACATAGAACTAATATGCAGTTCATGTCACCCACTTAAAATATATATTTGAGTGGTTTTTAATATATTCACCGTGTTATGGAACTATCAATATGATCTATTTGTTTTTGAGACAGGGTCTTGCTATGTTGCTCAGGTTTGCCTCAAACTCATGGACTCAAGTGATCCTCCTGCCTCAGCCTCCCCAGTAGCTGGAACTACAGGCCTATACCACTGCACTGGCCTACAATCTAATTTTAGAGCAATTTTATTCTCCTTAAAAGAAAACCTATATATATTAGGAGTCAATCCTCAGTCTCCTTAGATCTAATTAAGAACCAATCTACTTTTTTTTTAATTTATTTTTTTTATCTACTTTTGATCTCTATAAATTTGCCTATTCTGAACATTTCATATAAACAACAGTAATACAATAGATAGTCATTGATGACTTGCCTCTTTCACTTAACACAATGTTTTCAAAGTTCATCTGTTATAGAATGTATCAGTACTTTATTAATTTTATTGCTGAATAATATCCATTGTATGGACATACTACATTTGATTTACCCATTCATCAGCTGATAGATATTCAGCTTGTTTCCACTTTTAGGTTATTATGAATAATGTTGCTATGAATATTCATGTACCAGTTTTCATATAAATGTTTTAATTTCTCCTGAGTATATATAGTCACGTGTTACTCAGAAGAAATATATCATTAGACTATTTCATTGTGTGAATATCACAGAGTATACTTACATAAACCTAGATCTGTAATCTACTATACAACTAAGCTACATGGTATCACTTACTGTATTTAGGCTACAAAACTATACAACATGTAACTGCAATGAATACTGAAGGTAACTGTAAGACAATGGTGTTTTTGTATGTAAACATATATAATTATGGAAAAGATACAGTAAAAAATATAGCATAAACAGTATAAGAGAATAAAAATGGTACAATTACACAGGGAACTGACCATGAATGGCTCTAGCAAAAAACAAACTTGCTCTGAATGAGTCACTGACTGAGTGCTGAGTGAATGTGATGTGAAGCTCTATAATATTATCCTAAGCTACTGCATACTTTATAAACACTGTACACTTAGGCTACATAGTATTTTTTAAAAAATTCTTTCTTCAATAATAAATTAACCTTGGCTTGCTTTAACTTTTTATTTTATAAACTTAAATTTTAAACTTTTGGCTCTTTTTAATAACTTAAGACACAAATACATTTTTCAGCTGTACCAAAACAATTTCTTTCTTTATACATTTACTCTATAATCTTCTATTTTTATTTTTTAAACTTTTTTGTTGAAAACTAAGACACAAGCACATGTTAGCCTAGGTGTACCCAATTTCAGAATGATCAGTATCACTCTTCTCCATGTCTACATCTTGCCCAAGGTCGTCATGGGCAATAACATGCAGGGAGCTGTCATGATACACCTTCTTTTAGAACACTTTCTGAGGGACCTGCCTCAGGCTCTTTTTAAGAAGGTGCCAATCTCTTTAGAAATATGTCCCTGGCGGTTTGTTTGTTTCATTTTCCATAATAAATTTGTTTATAAGAAAACAATACACTATGAATATTCCTCTCATTGATGAGAACCTTTCAGTTTTGTGGCCCATATTTGCAAAAATTTTAAAAGCTTGTTGAGACCTGAAAAACTTCAGCTGAACTCTAGATTAGGTTATAGCTCAAGGAAAGGTGACTCACAATGGAAAATTAAAAGAAGAGATTCATAACTGAGATTTGAAGTTTGTATAATTTACTACAAAAATAGAGACTACTTTTGCTCAAAATAAGGTGATGTTTGGCTTCTTACATGTATAACTGATAAATCTTTTATTTTTTACTTTTTAACTTGTTCTTTTTAGATATACATCACAGTAGAATGTATTTTTTTGGGGGAGGGGTGCCAGGGATTGAATTTAGGGGCACTCGGCCACTGAACTACATCTCCAGCCCTATTTTGTATTTTATTTAGATACCAGGTCTTGCTGAGTTGCTTAGCACCTTGCTTTTCCTGAGATTGGTTTGAACTAGCAATCCTTCCTGCCTCAGCCTCTAGAGCCTCTGGAATTACAGGTGTGCACCACTGCACCTGGCAGTAGAATGTATTTTGACATATTATACATACATGGAATGTAACTTCCCATTCTTGTGGTTGAATATCATATGGATCATCTATTCATATATGAATACAGGAAAGTGAGGTCTGATTCATTCTATTGTCTTTCCTATTTCCATTTCCCCTCCCTTCCTTTCATTCCCCTTTTTCTAATTCCATGAACTTCTATTTTCCCCGCCTCCTTATTGTGTGTTAGCATCTGCGTATCAGAGAGAATATTCAGCCTTTGGTTTTTTGGGATTGGCTTATTTCACTTAGCATGGTAGTCTCTAGTTCCATCCATTTACCAGCAAATGCCTTAATTATATTCTCCTGTATGGCTGACTAATATTACATTATGTATATATACCACATTTTCTTTATCCATTAATCTGTTGAAGGATACCTCAGTTCTATAACTTGGTTACTTTCAATTGAGCTGCTATAAATATTGATGTGCTGTGTTACCGTAGTATGTTGATTTTAAGTCCTTTGGGTATATACCGAGGAGTGGGATAAATGGGTCAAATGGTGGTTCCATTGCAAGTTTTCTGAGGACTCTCCATACTGCTTTCCAGAGTGGTTGCACCAATTTGCAGAAATGACAGGGAATAAAAATCATTTCTCAATAAATAACATTGAATGTAAATGGCCTAAATTCATCAAACAAAAGTCAACAACTGGCAGATTGGATTAAAAAACAATATGTTGTCTTCAAGAGACTCACCTCAAAGGCAAAGACATCCAAAGACTGAAGGGAAAAAATATTATTCACATGTATATTGTAAATAATTATGGGTTTCTATCCTCATAGCAGATAAAGTGGACTTCAAGCCAAAGTTAATCAGAAGGAACCAAGAAGGTCATTTCATACTGCTTATGGGAATTATATATCAACAAGACATAAGAATCATAAATATTTATGCAGCAAACAGTGGAGCATCTACATATATCAAAAAACCCTTCTAAATTTCAAGAATCAAATAGACCACAAAGAAATAATACTGGGTGACTTTAACATACCTCTCTCATTGATGGATAAATCTTCCCAACAAAAACTAAATAAAGAAGGTATAGAACTAAAAAATACAATTAATAATTTAGACTTAATAGACATATATATAATATTCCATCCATCAATAACTTAATACGCTTTCTTCTCAAAAGCACATGGATCCTACTCTAAAATAGACCATATCTTAGGCCACAGAGCAACTCTTAGCAAATATAAAAAATAGAGATAATACCATGCATTCTATCAGATCATAATGGAATGAAATTGGAAATCAATGATAAAATTAAAAAAATAGAAGCTACTCTAACACTTTGAGACTAAATGATATGCTATTGAATGACCAATGGGTAGTAGAATAAATCAGGGATGAAATAAAAAATACATAGAGGTAAATGAGAATAGTGATACAACATATCAAAATCTCTGAGACACTATGAAGGCAGTGCTAGGAGGAAAGTTCATTGCACTGAGCTCATTCATTAAAAGAATAGAAAGTCACCAAATAAATAAGCTAATATTAAATCTCAAAACCCTAGAAAAAGATTAATTTGTGATACTTGTACAATATGCTAGTAATTTTCACATATGCACTTTAAATATGTTTTTAAAATTCCCACTAATTCTGTTTAGTCCACATAATATGAGGAGCTAGACAAGAGAAATATTGACTCAACCATAAGCAAAATCATATGCTAGATGTATGGAAGAAAAGTTTAGAAAGAATATGAAGAAAGCCTGTCAAAATGAAAAGTGAATTAATTCATCATTGTACTTTTGGACTCTAGTATTCAAGACATGGTGTAGTAACCTGGTACCAGGTTAATCTGTCTATCCCTTTGTGCAGAGAAGTACCTAGGAAAATCTGAAATTTGGGAGGTTGGAGCTAGAACTTCAGTTCTCTTGCTTTTCTAAGACAATAAAGTTCCTGTTGTTTTTACGGGAAGGAAAAGTATAATGGGATTTATTGAGTGCCTGTTATAGCATGGCTCCAAGAACTTTGTGTATAATTCTTTGCATATAATCATGTTGCATGGATCTCAGAATGAGACTTCTTCATAAAATTTGAGAGAAGTGATGGACTTTTAATCCTCACAATAACCATTTGTAATTATTATGTTTGTTTCTATTTTAAAATTGAAAAAGTGAGGCTTACAGGTATTATGTAAGCTATAGACTATATAGCTATAGACTGTATTACTTGAGAGGGTGAAATTTGGATTGGAATATAAATTTGCATGACTCAAAAAAATCCTAGAAAAAGGACACATCAACACAAAAAGCAGAACACAGGAGAAATAATTAAAATCAGACGCAAGGAAATTAAAACAAACAAAAAATTTTTTAAAAAATCAAAGAACAAAGCATTGGTTCTTTTAAAAAATAAGTAAAATTGATAAACCTTTAACCAAGTAAAAGAAGAGGAGGAGAAAAAACTCAAATTACTAAAATTCATGATGAAAAAGGAAATATCACAACAGACATTACTGAAATACAGATGATAATTTTTTATTTTATTTTTTATTTTTATTTATTTATTTATTTTTTATTTACTTATTGATTCATTGAACACAAATGGAGTACAGCTATTGTTTCAAGGGTTGTACACAAAGTAGAGTCACACCATCTGTTGTGCTTTCTTGCATGTACACAGGGAAATGATATCTGTCACACACTCTGTTATTGATTTTACTCCCCACCCACCCCCACCCCTCCCTTCCCTCTATGCTAGCTATCTTTCCTCCATTCTTGCCATCTTTCCCCCCCACATTATGCATCATCATGCATCATTTATTTATATTTATTTTTAAATCTTGATGCATTGCACACAAATGGGGTACAAATTTTATTTCTATGGTTATACAAGAAATAGTGTCACACTGTTTGTGTAATCATATTTGTACACAGGGCAATGATGTTTGTCTCATTCTATTATCTTTGCTTCCCCCCTCCCCCTTCCAGCCCCTAATTTTCCCCTATGTAATTCATCCTTCCTCCATTCTTGCCCCCTGTTATGTATCATCATCCACTTATCAGAGAAATCATTCGATCTTTGGTTTTTTGGGGATTGGCTTATTTCACTTAGCATGATATTCTCCAACTCCATCCATTTACCTGCAAATGCCATAATTTTATTCTTGTTTAAGGCTGAATAATATTCCATTGTGTATGGATAGCACAGTTTTTTTATCCATTCTTCTAATGAGGGGCACCTAGGATGTTTCCAAAATCTAGCTATTGTGAATTGAGCTGCTATAAACATTGATGTGGCTATGTCACTGTACTATGCTTATTTTAAGTCCTTTGTGTATAGGCCAAGGAGTGGGAAAGGTGGGTCAAATGGTGGTTCCATTCCAAGTTTTCTAAGGATTCACCATACTGCTTTCCAGAGTGGCTGCACCAATTTGCTACCCCACCAGCAATATATGAGTGTACCTTTTTCCCCAAATCCTCGACAACACCTTTGTTGCTTGTATTCTTGATAATAGATATTCTAAATGGGGTGAGATGAAATCTTAGGATAGTTTTGATTTGCATTTCTCTTATTACTAGGAATGTTGAACATTTTTTCATATATCTGTTGATTGCTTGCAGATCTTCTGTCAAGTTTGTCCTCATTTCCTTAGCCCATTTATTGACTGGGTTACTTGTAAACTTGGTGTAAAGTTTTTTGAGTTCTTTATAAATTCTGGATATTAGTGCTCTATCTGAAGTGTGTGTCGCAAAGATTTTCTCCCACTCTGTAGACTCTCTCTTTACATTGTTGATTTTTTCCTTTGCTGAGAAAAAAACTATCTATTCCAGTGATTGATTTTATTTCTTGTGCTTTGAGAGTCATATTAAGGAAGTCTTGTCCTGAAATCATGAAGATTTGGATCTACTTTTTCTTCTATTAGGTGCAGGGTCTCTGGTCTAATTCCTAGGTCCTTGATCCATTTTGAGTTGAGTTTTGTGCAGGGTGAGAGATAGGGGTTTAGTTTCATTTTGCTGCATATGGATTTCCAGTTTTCCCAGCACCATTTGCTGAAGAGGCTATATTTTCTCCATTGTAATGTTTTTGGCATCTTTCTCTAGTATGAGATACCTGTATTTATGTGGGTTTGTCTCTGTGTCCTTTATTCTTTACCATTGGTCTACCTGTCTATTTTGGTACCAATACCATGCTGTTTTTGTTACTATTGCTCTGTAGTATAGTTGAAGTTCTGGTATTGTGATACCCCCTGCTTGGCTCTTCCTGCTAAGGATTTCTTTATCTATTTTGGGTCTCTAATTCTTCCAAATTAATTTCATGATTGCTTTCTATATTTTAATAGCCTCAAAAAAATGAAATACTTGGGAATCAATCTAACAAAAGAGGTGAAAGACCTCTACAATGAGAACTACAGAACACTAAAGAAAGAAATTAAAGAAAACCTTAGAAGATGGAAATATCTCCCATATTATTGTATAGGCATAACTAATATTGTCAAAATGGCCATACTACCAAAAATGCTATATAAATTCAATGCAATTCCAATTAAAATACCAATAATCAAAAATATTTTGAAAATTTATTCTCCAATAAAATAGAAAACCTTGAAGACATCAGCAAATTTCTAGATGCATATGATGTACCCAAATTGAATCAAAAAGTCTCAGAAAATTTTAGCTGATCAATTTTAAGTAATGAAATTGAGGACACCACAAAAAACCTACCAACATAAAAAGAGCCCAGAACCAGATGGATTCTTAGTGGAGTTCTACAGACCTTCAAAGAAGAACTTAGACCCACCCTCCTCAAGTTATTCCATGAAATAAAAAAGGAGGGAACCTTTCAAAGTAATTCTATGAAGCAAGTATCACCCTGATACTAAAACCAGACAAAGACATACTGAAGAAAGAAACTGCAGACCAATATCCCTCATGAATATAGATGCAAAAATTCTTAATAAATACTGGCAAAATGCATCCAAAACATTAAAAATATATGGTGCACCATAATCAAGTGGGGTTTATTCCAGGGATGCAAGTTTGGTTCAACATATGGAAATCAATAAATGTAATTCATCACATCAATAGACTTAAAGTTAAGAATCATATGATCATTTCAACAGATGCAGAAAGAGCATTTGACAAAATATGACATCCATTTATGTTTAAAACACTAGAAAAACTAGGGAGAGTAGGGAAATATCTCAGCATTGTAAAAGCTATATATATTAATCCCAAGGCCAACATCATTCTAAATTGAAAATAATTGAAAGCATTCCCTCTAACAACTAGAACATGACAGGGTTACCCTTTTTCACCACTTCTATTCAACATAGTCCTTAAAACTCTAGCCAGACCAATTAGGCAGAAAAAGAAATTAAAGGGATAAAAATAAATAGGAAAAGAGCTCAAACTATCCCTATTTGCCAATGATATGATTCTATATTTAGAAGATCCAAAGAACTTCACCAGTGTTTTTGTCAGATTTTTTCACTGCTATGACTAAAACGATATAACCAGAATGAGTGTAGATGGGGAAAGATTTATTTAGGGGCTCACAGTTTCAGAGGTCTCAGTCCATAAGTGGTTGACCCATTTCCTGGGATTCAAGGTGAGGCAGGACATTGTGGCAGAAGAATGTGGCAGAGGGATGCAGCTCACACAAATGTGATCAGGAAGCAGAGAGAGAGAGGAGAGAGAGAGGAGAGAGAGAGAAAGAGAGAGAGAGAGAGGGAGAGAGAGAGAGAGAGAGAGAGAGAGAGAGAGAGAGAGAAACTCCACTGGCTAGATACAAATATATACCCCAAAGCCATACTCCAATTCCAACCTCATCCAGCCACACCCTACCACTTCAGTTACCACTCAGTTAATCCCGATCAGGGAATTAAATCACTGATTGGGTTAAGATTCTTACAACCCAAACATTTCTTCTCTGAACCTTCTTGCATTGTCTTATACATGAGCTTTTAGGGGATACCTCAGATCTAAACTATAACAACCAGAAAACTTTTAAAACTCATAAATGGAATCAGCAAGGTAGCAGGACACAAAATTAACATCCATAAATAAATTACACTTGTATATACCAATGATGAATGAACCTAAAAAGAAATGAGGAAAAGTATCCCATTCACAATAGCATCAAAAAATAAATATTTGGGAAGCAATCTAAAAGGAGGTGAAAGACCTCTACAATGAAAACTACAGAACACTAAAGAAAGAAATTGAAGACCTTACCCTATGTACATGTATGATTACATGAATGGTATGACTCTACATCGTGCACAAC
This sequence comes from Glaucomys volans, assembly GCA_020662805.1. Classification (NCBI taxonomy): domain Eukaryota; kingdom Metazoa; phylum Chordata; class Mammalia; order Rodentia; family Sciuridae; genus Glaucomys; species Glaucomys volans. The sequence continues at coordinate 334,085 of JAJEJO010049623.1, forward strand.
TATAGAAACAAAAAGTTGTACCCCATTTGTGTACAATGAATCAAAATGCAGTCTGTAAAAATAAAAAATAAATTAAAAAATAAAAATAAAAAATAAAATGAATAAATAAATGGGATGGTGATAAACTAAAAAGTTTCTTCATAGCAAAGGAAACAATCAAGAACTTGAAGAGAGAGCCTGCAGAATGAGAGAAAATCTTTGCCACCTATACCTCAGATAGAGTATTCATCTCTAGGATATACAAAGAACTGTATCTTATAGTTTTAAAAAAATTAAATTTTTCATATACATTTAACTCCATTTCATCAAGTCCAGATGAAAATCACTTCTTGCTTAGCTTAAATTTCACTTCAGTTCTGGTGTCTGATTCAATCTGAAGAACGTTAGTCTCACGCTGGTAAAATCTTAACTGCTTTTGAAAAAAACAAGGCATTTCTGACATAATAAGTCCTCAACTTGGTGGCAACTGATAATTAGAAACCATAGTATTTTCTACATTATGAGAGGACTATTTCCAAAATTCTATTTCTAGGGAATGCAGACAAAATGGACGAAAGGTAAATAGGTGGTATATTTTGTTTTTATTTATATTTTGAGTCAGATCAACTGATTTCTCACACTTCAATACCAGAAATATTGGAGCATTTCAAAATTAATAACTGACAAGCATTATATCACTGAAGTTCAAATGACATGATGATGGTGGACATATTTTTGGTCTAGTAGAGAGTGAAAATCAGAAAAAAGAAAATATAATATTTAAGGAGTAGATGGTAGTGCTTTAAAAACTTTTCAAACATTTCTTTTGCTTTTTCTAAACTCTTTTAATATAACCAATTAAAATTACCAAAACAGATGGTATAATGACAGTGAGCACTATAGCACCTAGCAGAATGATTTAATATATATGTGGGATGATACCAATGGTGAACCCCATTAAGAATGGATAAAGGGATATTACATATAATTATAGCTTTGAAATCATATCCTGACTAATCTTATTTTGGTCACATTATAATATATCTCCACTTGTATTGTATTTCTGCAGGATATCCATTAACATTCATGTGCCATGTGATTTTTAAAAACTTTTAACTAATTTCAGACTTAGGAAAAAGTTGCAAAAATACTATGTGGTATTCCCATATATTCTTTTTTTTGACATTTAAAATATTTTAATTGATTGTATGTTTTTTAAAATTTACTTATTGATTCATTGAACACAAATGGAGTACAGCTATTGTTTCACTGGTTGTACAAAAAGTAGAGTCACACCATCTGTGCATTCATGCATGTACACAGGACAATGGTATCTGTCACAATTTCTGTTATTATTTTTACCCCCCCCCACCCCAAACCCACCCCTACCTTCAATCTATGCTATCTATCCTTCCTCCCTTCTTGCCACCCTTCGCCCCCCGCATTATGCATCATCATTCATGTTTCAGTGAGACCATTTGGCCTTTGGATTTTTGGGATTGGCTGATCTCACTTAGCATATCAGTCTCCAACATCATCCATTTACCTACAAATGCCACAATTTTATTCTTCTTTATGGCTGAGTAATATTCCATTGTATATATATACCACAGTTTCTTTATCCATTCATCTGCTGAAGGGCATTTAGGTTGATTCCATAATCTAGCTATTGTGAATTGAGCACCTATGAACATTTATGTGGCTGCATGACTGTAGCAATCTGATTTTAAGTCCTTTGGGTATAGGCCAAGGAATGGGATAGCTGGGTCAAATGGTGGATCCATTCCAAGTTTTCTAAGGAATCTCCACACTGCTTTCCAGAGTGGCTGTACCAACTTGCACTCCCACCAGCAATGTATGAGTGTACCCTTTTCCCCACATCCTCGCCAACACCTGTTGTTGCCTGTGTTCTTAATAAGACATTCTAATTGGGGTAAGATGAAATCTTAAGGTGGTTTTGATTTACATTTCTCTTATAACGAGTGATGTTGAACATTTTTTTCATAAATCTGTTGATTGCTTGTAGATCTTCCTCTGTAAAGTGTCTGTTCATTTCCTTGGCCCATTTATTGATTGGGTTATTGGTGTTCGTGGTGTAAAGATTTTTGAGTACTTGGTAGATTCTGGAGATTAGTGCTCTATCTGAAGTGTGTGTGGTAAAGATTTTCTCCCAGTCTGAAGGCTCTCTCTTCACATTGCTGATTGTTTCCTTTGCTGAGAAAAAGCTTTTTAGTTTGACTCTATCCCAATCATTGATTCCTGCTTTTATTTCTTGCGCTTTGGGAGTCATGTTAAGGAAATCTGGTCCTAGGCCAACATGATGAAGATTTGGACCTATTTTCTCTTCTATTAGGTGCAAAGTCTCTGGTCTGATTTCTAGGTTCTTGATCCACTTTGAGTTGAGTTTTGTACAGGGTGAGAGATATGGGTTTAGTTTCATTTTGCTGCATATGGATTTCCAGTTTTCCCAGCACCATTTGATGAAGAGGCTGTCTTTTCTCCATTGCATGTTTTTGGCTCCTTTGTCAAGTATGAGATACCTGTATTTATGTGGGTTTGTCTCTGTATCCTCTATTCTGTACCATTGATCTCCCTTTATATTTTGGTACCAATACCATGCTGTTTTTGTTACTATTGCTCTGTAGTCTACTTGAAGGTCTGGTATTGTGAAACCCCCTGCTTCGCTCTTCTTGCTAAGGATTGCTTTAGCAATTCTGGGTCTCTTATTCCTCCAAATGAATTTCATGATTCCTTGTTCTATTTCTATGAGGTCCGTCGTTGGGATTTTAATTGGAATTGCATTGAATTTGTATAGCATTTTTGGAAGTATGGCCATTTTGACAATATTAATCCTGTCTATCCAAGAACATGGGAGATCTTTCCATCTTCTCAGATGCTCTTTAACTTCTTTCTTTAGCGTTCTGTAGTTCTCAGTGTAGAGGTCTTTCACTTCTTTTGTTAGATTGATTCCAAAGTATTTTATTTTTTTTGAGGTTAATGTGAATGGGGTAGTTTTCCTAATTTCTCTCTCAGAGGATGCATCACTTACGAATAAAAATGCATTAGATTTATGAGCATTAATTTTATGTCCTGCTACTTTACTGAATTCATTTATGAGTTCCAGAAGTTTTCTGGTGGAATTCTTAGGGTCTTCTAAATAGATAATCATGTCATCAGCAAATAGGGATAGTTTGAGCTCTTTTTTTCCTATTCTATTCCTCTAATTTCTTTGGTCTGTCTAATTGCTCTGGCTAGAGTTTCAAGAACAATGTTGAATAGTAGTGGGGAAAGAGGGCATCCCTGTCTTGTTCCAGTTCTCAGGGGAAATGCTTTCAATTTTTCTCCATTTAGAATGATGTTAGCTGTGGGCTTAGCATAGATAGCCTTTACAATGTTAAGGAATGTCCCCACTATCCCTATTTTTTCTAGTGTTTTGAGCATGAATGGGTGCTGTATTTTATGAAATGCTTTCTCTGCATCTATTGAAATAATCCTGTGGTTCTTGACTTTAAGTCTGTTGATGTGGTGAATTACATTTATTGATTTCCGGATGTTGAACCAACCTTGCATCCCCGGGATGAAACCCACTTCATCATGGTGCACTATCTTTTTAATATGCTTTTGTATGCGATTCGCTAAAATTTTGTTAAGAATTTTTGCATCTATGTTCATTAGAGATATGGGTCTGAAATTTTCTTTCTTTGATGTGTCCTTCTCTGGTTTTGGTATCAGGGTGATATTAGCTTCATAGAATGAGTTTGGAAGGGTTCCCTCCTCCTCTATTTCGTGAAATACTTTGAGGAGTATTGGAATGAGCTCTTCTTTGAAGGTCTTGTGGAACTTGGCTGTGAATCCATCTGGTCCCGGACTTTTCTTTGTTGGTAGGCTTTTGATGACTTCCTCTATTTCATTGCTTGAAATTGATCTATTAAAGTTGTGTATGTCCTCCAGATTCAGTTTGGGTGGTTCATATGCCTCTAGGAACCTGTTGATGTCTTCCAGGTTTTCTATTTTGTTGGAGTATAAATTTTCAAAGTAGCTTCTTATTATGTTTTGTATTTCAGTTGTGTCTGTTGTAATATTTCCATTTCCATCACGAATTTTAGTAATTTGGAGTTTTTCTCTCCTTCTCTTCATTAGCGTGGCTAAGGGTTTATCAATTTTATTTTTTCAAAGAACCAACTTTTTGTTTCGTCAATTTTTTGAATTGTTTCTTTTGTTTCAATTTTGTTGATTTCAGCTCTGATTTTGATTATTTCCTGTCTTCTGCTAGTTTTGGTGATGATCTGTTCCTCTTTTTCTAGGGCTTTGAGCTGTAATGTGAGGTCATTGATTTGTTGACTTTTCATTCTTTTATTAAATGCACTCCATGCAATGAATTTTCCTCTTAGCACTGCTTTCATAGTATCCCAGAGATTTTGATATGTTGTATCTTTGTTTTTGTTGTCCTCTAAGAATCTTTTAATTTCCCCCCTAATGTCTTCTGTTATCCATGCATCATTCAATAGCATATTATTTAATCTCCAGGTCTTGGAGTAGTTTCTGTATCTAACTTTATCATTGATATCTACTTTTCATTCCATTATGATCTGATAGTATTCAAGGTAGTATCTCTATGTTTTTGTATTTGCTAAGAGTAGCTTTGTGGCATAACATATGGTCTATTTTAGAGAAGGAACCATGAGCTGCTGAGAAGAAAATGTATTCGCTTTTTGATGGATGGAATATTCTATATATGTCTATTAAGTCCAAATTAGCGATTGTATCATTGAGTCCTATGGTTTCTTTGTTCAATTTTTGCTTGGAAGATCTGTCCAATGATGAGAGAGGAGTGTTAAAGTCCCCCAGTATTATTGTGTTTTGGTCCATTTGTTTCCTGAAATTGAGAAGGATCCGATTGACGTACGTGGATGCACCATTGTTTGGTGCATAAATATTTATGATTGTTATGTCTTGCTGATTTATGCTACCTTTAAGCAATATGAAATGTCCTTCTTTATCCCTTCTGACTAACTTTGGCTTGAAGTCTGCTTTATCTGAAATGAGGATGGAAACTCCTGCTTTTTTACTCAGTCCATGTGCATGGTATGTTTTCTCCCAACCTTTCACCTTTAGTCTGTGGGCATGTTTTTTCATGAGATGAGTCTCTTGAAGGCAGCATATTGTTGGGTCTTTCTTTTTAATCCAATCTGCCAGTCTATGTCTTTTGATTGATGAGTTTAGGTCATTTACATTCAGGGTTATTATTGAGATATGACTTGTATTTCCTGTCATTTTAGCTTTTTTGGGGTTTTTAGCTTAACTTTGTTTCTCCTTTGATTGACTCTTTCTTTAGGGTAATTCCTCCCCATGATGACTGAAATTGTTATTTTTCATTTCTTCCTCTTAGAATATTTTGTTGAGAATGTTCTGTAGGACAGGCTTTCTCTTTGTGAATTCTTTAAGCTTTTGTTTATCATGGAAGGATTTTATTTTGTCATCAAATCTGAAGGTAAGTTTTGCTGGGTATAAGATTCTTGGTTGGCATCCGTTTTCTTTCAGAGCTTGAAATATGTTGTTCCAGGCACTTCTTGCTTTTAGGATCTGGGCTGAGAAATCTGTTGATATCTGTATTGGTTTTGCCCTGTAGGTAATCTGATGCTTTTCTCTCACAGCCTTTAAAATTCTATCTTTGTTTTGTATGTTAGGCATTTTCATTATAATGTGCCTTGGTGTGGATCTGTTGAAATTCTGTGTGTTTGGTGTCCTGTAGGCCTCTTGTAATTGATTTTCCCTCGCATTCATCATATTTGGGAAATTTTCTGATATTATTTCATTGAACAGATTATTCATACCCTTGGTTTGTATCTCTGTGCCTTCCTCAATTCCAATAACTCTTAAATTTGGTCTTTTCATGATGTCCCATATTTCTTGGAGGTTTCATTCATGATTCCTAACCATCTTCTCTGTTTGTTCCACTTTGTTTTCAAGATTAAATATTTTGTCTTCATTGTCTGAAGTTCTGTCTTCCACGTGATCTATTTTGTTAATTATGCTTTCTATTGAGTTTTTCACTTGGTTTATTGTTTCCTTCATTTCCTTGTTTCCTTCAAGGATTTCTGTTTTTTTTTTCTCAGAACTTCTCTTTATTGAAATGATTTTTTTCTTCCTGCAATTGCTCTATTAGCTGATTATTCATAGCCTGAATCTGCTCTCTTGTCACATCATTCTCTTCTCGGATCATTTTAATTATGAACATTCTGAACTCCCTTTCTGTCATTCCTTCTCCCATGCTTTCTTTGGGTTCTCTTGATGTATCATCTAGGTTTGTTTGGGACACTTTCTTCCCGTGTTTTCTCATGCTGCTCATGTACCTTCCCCTCTAGTAGTGCAAATCAGAGGGATTGCAATTTCCCTGTAAATAATTAAATTGTCCCTACAGATTTCCAGTAACTCACCAGATGTTTGAGAGGTGCTTGATCAAGTGGTGACCCAAGATAGCTGCTGTCTCACTACCTCCAGGTTGGCAATGATCAATTTTTCTGGGCAGAGGCAACCAGGAGCAGTAGCACCGTGTCCCCGTGGGAAGGCCCGAGCTCAGCTCTGAGGGCTCAGGCAGCTGAAGATGGTCTCTCTCTGCCAGGGAAGCTGCAGAATGGCACCGAAGGGCCCAGACTCCCCGCTGGAGCCAGCATCCAGCTCCGCTCCTGGCCAGATCTCACCGGGAGCCACCTCCCATATATTCTTTACCCAGTGTTTTAGTCCATTTTGTGATGCTATAAGAGAATATCACTACAAAGGTGATTTATAAAGAACGGAAATTTCTCTCTTACAGTTCTGGAGACTGGGAATATGAGATTAAGGGAAGGGTATCTGGCGAGAGCCTTCTTGCTGTGTCAGTCCATGGTGATAGGTTGAAGAGGAGGAGAACATAAGAGAGCAAGAGAGTGTCAAACTTGCTTTTGTAACAAACCCAGTGGCATAACAATGACCCACTCCCTCCATAATGACATTAATCCATTCATGAAGATACAGCCCTTAGGGCCTAAACACTTCTTGAAATCCTACTTCTCAACATGGTTGCATTGTGGATTGTGTTAGTCAGTTTTCATCACTGTTTCAAAAGTACCCAATAAGAACAACTTAGAGGAGGAAAAGTTTATTTGGGGCTCAGTTTCAGAGGTTCAATCCACAAGGGTCCAAGTCCATTGCTCTGGGCCCAAGGTGCTGCAGGACATCCTGGTGATAGAGTAGCACTGATCCCTTCGTGGCTGGCCAAGTAGCAAAGAGAGGGAGGGGAAAGGGACTCCCAGAGTATATATACCCATACAGGGTATGACCTAAGTGACTCACCTCCTCCAGCCATGCCCAACCTGCCTATAGTTACCACCTGGAAGTCCATTAACACATGAGATTTATGGGGATACCTCATATCTAAACCATAACAGGGATTAAGTTTCCAACATTTTGGGGGACACATTCAAATCATTGTATTCAAGTTTCCCTAATTAACATTTTATGTAACCATGGTATGATTATAAAACTCAGGAAATTAACATTGATACAATATCATTAAATTTTAGATCTCATTCAAATTTTGCTAATTTTTTCCACTAAAGAGCTTTTTCTGGCCTAAGATTCATGCTAGGATCATGCTAGGATTCATGCTAGGATCCCACACATCTTTAAATTGTTATGTCTCCTTAGTTGCTTTAATCTGTGATAGTTCTTCATTCTTTCCTTGTCTTTTATGACCTTGATACTTTTTCAAGATTGCTAATAATTTATTTCATAGAAAGTTCCTTAATTTGTGTTTGCCTGATGTTTTCTCAAGATTAAACTGAGGTAAGCATATTTGACAGGAGGCTATAGAAGTGATGTGTTCTTCTCATGTTTCATATCAAGAGGTTCATGATATCAATTTGTGCAATTATTGATAATGTTAACATTGAAAGTTTGGTTAATGTGGCGTCTTTTTGGTTTCTTCTCTATAAAGTTGCCATCTTTCCATTTGCTCTTTTAAAAAAATATTTTTAGTTGTATATGGACACAATATCTTTAATTAATTAATTAATTAATTTAATGTGTGCTGAGAATCAAATCTAGTACCTCACACATACTAGGCAAGTGCTCTACTATTTAGCTACATCCCCAACCCTGCTCTTAATAAATATTCTGGGGAATCATGATTTGTAGGATCAAAGTAGGACAAGATTGCTCATATGTTTTAAAATGACTAGGAAACACTGAAGGGTAACATGATTTTGAATACAGAAAAATGTGTTAGGTAGGAAGAAATAGTTCCTTTGGAGGAAATTTTGTTTATGCCTCCTTCCCTACTTATTTACCATATCCTTCACTGGTAATTTATTTATTTGCAAAAATATAAAATTTACATATTCAATTCCTATATGGGGAAATGATAATCATCTGTTTTATTTTTGTGTTACTGCCATTTCAGATATGATATCATATAGAAACTTTGAGAAGTCCTTGGGGTTCGTTGTTTTCATTGTTTCTATGTCTTATTCATTTTTTGCTGAGTAGTCATGATCTCTTTCCTCATTGTATAGAGGAAGACTTTGAGAACGTCATCAATTTTTATTTTTAGATCATAAACTTGATCTTAAGTATGACAATATTAATGCCTTGTTGCAATAAAAATAATGGGATGGCATCATTCTTATATGTTCTACTTTCTAAGTCAACTTTAAGTGTCATTGATGTCATATTCTTTAGCTTTTCCTTTGTTCATTCATCTATGCTTAATTCATCCATGCACTCACTCTGTTGTATGAGTGCATACTAACTAAAAGGCACTGCAGTGAATGATTCAGGAAAAGGAGAAGGATAAGAAACTGCTTGACCTCAGGGAATTAACTATTTCCTATTTGAGTAGCATGAAAGGTGAGAATATGCAGTTATAATTATTGAGGATTCTCTATTTCTTATGTGTGTACAGAATCCCCAAAGAAAAAGAGCTATATGTGTTCCACCCCTCCATCTACTCTTTAAATTCCTCTGAAACAAGAGTGATAAAGTTTTTAAAATTGGAAATGAGTCTTTGAAACTAAAAATTAAGGAACTATATAAGAAGACAAAATAGATAACCAGGTGATCCCTTCCTTGGCCATTTCCCAAAGTAGTTAGGGCCTCAGTAGACACAGTTTGATACCCCTTTAGGACATTCAGAAAGAATCTGTCTGAGAGAAATCAAGATTTGCTTACAAAGTCTTCAAGTGTCACACAAGAACCAGCCTGGAAATGACACTGGATGACTCACTTGCTAGTGAAGTACTTAATGAGGGTCTGGAACTGAAGGGATCTAGCACAAGAGCACAAAGCCAGAGGCACTAAACCAGTTGGAAAAGTACACAGATCAATAACCAATTATTTGTTCACAGGCATGTTTTCCTGTTATATAATGAGCTCTCTGAAGGAGGGAGTATGTCATCAGCACCAGTGTAACCTCAGCACTTGGCACTAGGCCAGGCCTGCTGAAAGAGCTCAGGAAAGGTTTTTCTTATGGAATGGACAAGTTAAAATCTTTGTGAACCCCTGGGGAACACTTCCATGTCCACACTGTGGACCCAGTGTTTATCAACATTGTGTTTGCTTTCTGTAGCCTATGTATGGAAATAAGTTGGATTGCTCTGGGATTTCCAGAACAATGCATCTCATGTGATTGAAACCAAGTAAAGTGTAACTCAATTCTCATGTCAAATAATTTGATCCATCTGAAACAAGGACAGACATTTCTAACCCATTAGAACAGGTTAGAGTCATAACTTGTTAGGCACATTCACATCATACTGTGTTTTTTCTTTTAAAAAATTCATAAATTTTATAATTCTTTCCTTAATGTCTATAGTTCATGAGAGAATGTGATCTGCCTGAAAATCCAGATCTACAAGGTCTTATTTATAGCTATTTCTGACACATGCCATGTAGCACAGAATAAACATTTAGTAAATAACTGTTGCATACATGAATTAACAAAAGGTACAAAACACAGAATAAGAGATGTGATTAAATGATTGAGAGAGGCTATATTCAGTCAGGAGGGTGTATGTAAACTGAGTCCAGGATAAGATGGATTTCAAGCCTTGGAGATACATATGTGGAAAGGTAAAAGTGGCAGGAGATGGAAGGAACAGGGGCAGCAAAAGCACATGATAGGGAAAGGAAGGTCTGGTTCCTTGGGCAGGAAAGTAGAATATATGAAAGTGAGAAGGCCTAAATAGGATCTGAAAGGTAGTAGAATCAATACATGTATGAATGAAGGATTGAGAACTTAAGTAATAAAAATATAAACATTAATATGTATGATTGTTATGATAACTCAAATTTGATTCAGTACTTGGTGTTATTGTTTATTGTAATATTTTGAAAGTTTCAGAAGTATGCTTGTATTCAAAAGTATATAATAGTTTTTTTTAGATAGGACTGAAACTGAGACATGATACATTTTATTATAACATAAAATAAATTTCAGTAGTGAATAGGACTCAAGCATGAGTGTTGCATGGGTTTTATAAACCCAGAGGAATATTTTTGGATGGTGAAGACAAGACTGTTATACTTGTTTCAAATAACTGTTTGATTTGATCTTCCAAGATCATTTCTCCATACTAAAATCTCAAAGATTAAAGAAATGGGAGGCTTTCTAGCCCATCTTCATGGCTAAGACCTCAAATATGCATGGAAATCATCATCCTCTTCTTAGATTTTCCAAATAAAAGATCTATTTGACAGATTTTCTTTTGATACTGGGGAATTGAACCCAGGGGTGCTTAACCACTGAGCCACATCCCCAGACCTTTTCATACTTTATTTTGAGACAGGGTCTCACTAAGTTGCTTACGGTTTTGCTAAGCTGCTGAGGCTGGCTTTCAACTTGGTATCCTCCTGCCTCAGCCTCCTGAGCCTCTGGGATTACAGGTATGCAGCACTGCACACAACCTGTTTGACAGATCTTAACAAGTTAGTGTGGTTTTCAAATATATGTAACCTAACTACCTCTTTCTATTCATTAAATTTCTTTCCTTCACTCATTTGGAAAAATGGAGGGCCATTATTTCACATCTGTCAGTGCAGTTGATTTCCATGTGCATGTTCCCCTTGTACCTGTTACCCAACATCCTTCCCATTTTAAATGGCTTTTAATAGCCTTTTAATCCAAGAGACTCCCAGAGAGAATTAATATAACTTTGTTTTTATCTCTACTTACTTCTAAAAATTTAGAGATGCATAAACTTTGCATAGATTCCCATCACAGCATCTGAAGTTTAATACCCACCCACCACCCCACCAGAAAAGGTGAATAGCCATACAAGGAAATGCAATGATCCACTCAGCACCACTCTTTGAACAGCTTAAAACGACAGCTTTGCAGAACATATGTGAGCTCAGAATAAAGACCCCTAGTAAATTCATGCAATATGCTTTGTACACTAATAAAATTCATCATAGTCTCTTGGAATGCAACAATTATTCATGCTCTTCTCATCCTTTTTTTTTTGGTGGAGGGTGGGTAGCAAACGGAAATAGTTCTACACAGCAGCATGTTCAGATGAAGACAAGTGGGATGTGATTTTCCTCAGGTGTGCAGTTCAGAGAGAGATACCAGCCTGAATATGAAGGTCGGCAGCAGTATTGCTTTTTCCTGTCAAAGCACTGGAATTAAGTGAAATGGATTTGAAATACAAGAACATATTGTACTGTACTTCTTATGGAAGAAAACATATCCCTATAACACTTTGTACAAGCTAACATTAGACATGGTAATTAAATTCAGTGGTTGTTCCAAGATTAATAGATGCTTTACTTCAAGTACTTTGCTAGCAGAACAAAATCAGATGAAAGCAAAATGAGAGAAAAATGAATCTCATCCTTTTTATTTCATTGAGCTGTAGGAAAGCATTTTGCAACTAACCCTTCGCAAAGACCTAATATGCAGTCACATGAGGTGGTCCTCTTTCTTTCGGATGCATGCAGTTACCTAGCGCACTGACTGTAAAGTAATATACTTTGGCTACCAGCTAAGTTTCATCTAGGCCTTTGACAGGATATGTCACCAGGCACATTAATTTTCAACATAATTTAAATCTAAATTCAAAACTCTCAGCTCATGTCAAAGGTGATGTTCAATAAGTTATGTTGACTAGGCACTGATTTTCTTTTCAAGGAAAGTACTGTGCTTAGGTCAAATGAATTTATGCTTTTGCTTACTTATGAAGAAGCACCAAAATTGAGCAGCATCGGTGATGAGAGTTTGCTTCTCCTAGATCACTTTTTACTGGTGAAATTATTCTTTATCACCAATAATAAAACAAAATAGTATCATTTACCTTCTCATGGGATGTATTAAGAAGGACACACCATTATTTTGTAGTATTCCTGCCCAAAACACATAATCTGAATACAATCATTAGCAAATAACCAAAGTCAAATGGAGGTTTATTCAATAATTCTTCAAAAATATCAATGTCATAAAAAATTAAAAAAAAATGCTGCAGGACATTTTCAGACCAAAGGAGACTAAAGCGACATGACAACTTAATATAATATTTGGCACTAAACTGGATCCTGTATCTTAAAAGAATTACTGTAAAGAACAATATTTAATTGGTAAAATTGAAATATGAATTAGGGATTAAATAACAGCATTATATCAATGTTAAATTTCCTGATTTGGGTAATCTGGTTATTTAAGGGAATATTTTTATTTTTATAAAATATACGCTAATGTATCTAAGGGCAAATGGGTATAATTTCTGCAACTTACTCTCATGTGATTCAGAAAAAATACATTGATAGCTATACTATCAATAGAGAAAATAGTAAAACAAATAAGGAAAAATGTTAATGGTTGGTGAATTGGATAAAGAGCACATGGGAATTTTTATACTATTTATGTAACTCATATAAGGCTGAAATTATTTCAATAATTCAATTGTTTTAATGAAAAAGCATCTTGCATAATTTTAATAATCACCATATTTCTAGGAATGTATATGCTGCTATAATATACACTGAGGAAAGATAGAGCTTATTTTGTTTAAATTTTATTAAGAATTGTTTACCTGGCTGGGGATATGGCTCAGTTGGTAGAGGGCTTGCCTCATAAGCACAAGGCCCTGGGTTCAATCCCCAGCATACACGCATACACACACACACACACACACACACACACACAAAGAATCGTTTACCAATGTGGAAAATTATGCCACTAATGGTAATGCCATTTACATTTGTGTGGCAAACACAATACACCTGAATCAGTCTGCATATGTACCTGTTCCATTATGGATATCACAGGAATATACATAAATATAACTATTTGGATTTGATTTATTTCAAAATGTACGAACTGTTAAAGGTTCAATAATATTTAATTGAGTTTGCCTTCTTTTTTGAGTTTCTTTATTTTATTATTCTATGTGACTACATGGAAATTTTAAATGCTTAAAATTTATTACAGCAAAACTTTAAGCTATAATCTCTTTGGCATGTGCACCTTTTTAGTTCATACAAAAAGTATATACATAAATTTAAATAATGCCTTTAAGGTTGAAAGTATTCTTAAAGGTGTTTTTATTTGTTCTAATCTGTTGTAATGACAGTTGAATGCATTCATACATTTTGATAGATCATACATAAATGGAGCACAATCTCTCATTTTTCTGCTTATACATATTGTAGGATCACATTGGTCATGCAGTCATATATGTACATGAGGTAATGATGTCTGTTTCACTCTACTATCATTCCTACCCCCACACCCCTTCCCCTCCCTTCACTCCCCTCTACCTAATATAAAGTAACTCTATTCTTACCTAGCCCCGCTTATTATGAATTAGCATCCACATATCAGAGAAAAATTACATATGAAGAAATACTATGTTACCCATGTATTTCATTTCAGTAAAGTAAAAGGGACAAAATAAAACATTTCTGAAGAAAACAGAGTGAACGTTTCTCAAAAAAAATTAAAAACAGCATCATCATATAATCCAGCAATTCAACTTCTGGGCATATACCTGCCAAAGTTGAAGAGCTATTTATAGACCCATGTTCAAAGCAGCATTATTCACTGTCTACAAAAGGTGGAGGTAACCAAAACATCCATCAACAGACAGACAAAATGCATTATATAGACACAATGGAATATTATTTTTTAAAATTTTTTGTTTTAGTTGTTCATGGACCTTTATTTTTATTTATTTTTGTATGTGGCACTGAGAATGGAACCCAGGGCCTTACATGTGCTAGGTGGGTGCTCTACCACTGAACCACAAGCCCAGCCAGTATGGAATATTATTAAGCCTTTAAAAGGAAGAAAATTCTGACACACACTATAATATGGATGAATCTTGATGACATTTTGATAAATGAAATGAGCCTATTACAAAAGGACAAATACTGCATTATCCCACTTATATGAGGTATCTAGAGAAATCAAAATAGTAAAGACAGAGAGTAGAATGGAGGTTGCCAGGGACTGGCAGGAGTGGGGAATGAGGAGTTGTTAAATGGGCATAAATTTTCAGTTTTGTAAGACAAAGAGTTCTGGAAACTGGTTGCCCAACAGTGTGAATAGACATCACATTATTGAACAGAACACTTAAAATGGATAATATGGCAAATTTTGTATTATTTATGCTAAGCCATGATTAAACAAAAACAGGGAAAAGGGCACTGAGTATGATAGAGGACAGAATTGAGATTCACTTCTCTGCAAGCTTGAGGGAGTATGTCTATGGTCTTCCTGATTCCGTATTTTTCTTTTTAGCAAGTTATACATCCTCAGATGTTTCAACAAGGAACAGTGAGAGGAAAAAATTGTCTCCTTATATCACCACAAATGGCATATTGGTTGAATCAATCCCTTAGTGTTTTACTGACCAATCATTACGTTCTCAAGAGAGTGTGGGCAGGAGATGATCCCAATAGCCCCACTGATGAAGGAATTATCTTTCTTGCTTTGAATCATTAATTCATTTACTCATACGAAAACATTAAGCACTTTCTGTGTGCCAAGCCTTCCCAAATTTGATAGTTCCACTGCCTGTGCCAATCCCTGTGATCTCAGGGGGAAATTCCCTATTCCAACCTTGGCCCTAATAAAGCTGTCCAATCAAGTTAGTGTCATTCCTGGAACACCCTTCTCTACTTCCCACCCCTAAATCCAGCTTTCTTGCTAGATAAAAAGCTCACTCAGGGTTTGTGAGTTTCCCCGTGTGAAGGGCTACTCTTGTTTTTAAAGATCATCAACCACTTTCTGACATATTTATGTGAATGGATAGATAGCTCTAAACTATGAGGAACCACTCTGTATAGAAGGTAGCTATTGCTGCATAACAAACTACCCCAAAACACAGTGGCTTAAAACATCAATCATTTTTCATTATACCATATACATCTCTGTTTTGACTGAGGTGTTATTCTAGGCTGGGCAGGTTGGAACACATTAGCTGAGGGAGCTGTGCTCTACATCTCTCTCATCCTCCCTCTGGGAGTAGCAGGCTAAGTTTAGTAAGTCCTTCTCATGGGAAGGCATAAGTACAAGAATGAGTGAATCCAATCATGAAAGTACTTTTAAAGATTCTATATCACATTTGCTATATCTTATTGGCCAAAATCTGTCACAAGGCTAAGCCTAGGGCAAAGAATCACACTCCACCCACATCAGAAAGGATTGCAAAACTACATGGTAAAGGATATAGATATGGGGAAGTGGAGAATTTTGGCTATGGATACAGTCTTTTGCACTTCTCACACCCCCTATTTCTGCTGTGATGTTAGACTACATCTACATATTAACCCCCAAAGACACTTTAGTTTGACATGTGTTTTGGACATTATGAAAGGTATCTTTCTTTGGGTGGCATTTCTCTTAATTTGTATTTAGGTTGCCCGAATTCAGTTTGCTTACCTTACAGTCATATTCACATCTTTGTCCTACATAGAAAAATGTCAAGATCAGGCATCCTTTTTTTTTTTTTTTAAGAATTTAGCCTTTATTTATTTGTTCTTTTATGTGGTGCTGAGGATCGAACACAATGCCTCACCTGTGCCTGGCAAGCACCCTGCCATGGAGATACAACTGCCCTGGGCATCTTCTTAATACACAAAAAGTTGTTTCTGAACTGAAAAGAAGCTTGTAGAAATATGATTAAAGAGGACAAGAGACGGGTAATTTATATTTGAATTTTAAAAATCAGTTAATGTGCTATTTTATTATTAGGTGGCCCTCTGCCCAAGTCTATGCCTTTGAATAAGCTTTAAGAATGTGCACATGCCCAGGGTATGTGTGGAAATAAATAAATTTGAATGATGGGATTTAAGTGGACATACGGCTCCTCAGGCATTCTTTCACTGAGTGGTGATAAAAGAACTGATAATTCTGGGATGATATGAATGGTTGATATGAACATGAAATATTATTCAGGATTATTCAAAAAAGTTAACAGAAGATCTCTATACTAACACTCTTTGCAAGGTAACATGTGATTTTTTTTGTGTAGCACAGGTAGTGTTATAACCAAGTATGATCTCAGGGCAATATGCTTTGGTGGCAAGATCACTGACCTGGCAGCTCAGAATCCTGAATTCAAAACCCTGATAAGCTACCACTTTGGCTTTGTGTACTTGGGTGTCTCAAACTCTCTGAGTCCTAGCTTTTTCACTTGCAAGTATAGGCTGGTATAAGATATTTTTAAGGCTTTGTCATGCTCTACAATTCTATGATTCAAAGAAGTATCATGTCCAACAATCAAAATTCTTTTTCATTTGTTCTAAAAATATTGTATTTGCTAAAAGGAAATGCAGAGATTTGCCAATGACCTAGATAAAAGTTGGGATATTATTCCCCTATTTATTAATTATGTATGATGTAAAGGTAAATTGTACCATAGGTATATTACATTCTTAGTTCTGTTGTGATCTCAAAGCTAGGCAAGAATAAATGGCTGACTTAATGAAAATTCATTTAAACTGCTAGAAAAACAGTTCAAAAATGTATGCCTTAATGATAATGGGTTAGCATTATCATGTTTATATGTAGAGAATCTTTTTTCCCATTCAGCAAATGTATACTCTAAATGATATAATGAAGGCCTTGCTAATGAATGGTGACTGGGGTGTCTTTCACTACATCAGGAACTGATTTTTAAGCAATCAATGATGGCTTATTTTTCAAATCCCCAGTGTTGTTATTTTAGTTACAAACAGAAAGGAATTGCAAAGATATTGTAATTGATTTGCTGGCAAGTTTACAGCCTCTATAAGTGATTTATCAGGTTCATATGGCTCTCTGTGAATTTCAGCAGCTAGACTTATCCACTTATTATTTCCAAGTGCATTAGGTTGGTTGTATGATAGGCTGTCTTCATATGTAGGTTACGTCTTCCATCTACTTCTTACTACCATTAGTGAATTAGATCTTTTTAGACTGTAATTACTGCCACTTGAACTCTCAGAAGCCACACATTCACTCAATAGTTCAATAAAGCTCTATTACCAGAAGCCAAGTATTTTGGATACCTGAGAGAAAACAGTCATTGAAAAAATGTTTTCCCCACATTATTCTATAAATAAATGAAATAATGTTGGAGCACTTTGTAAATTACAAAAATGCTATCAAAATCGTGCCACAATTCTTTTTATTTTTCATCTTTTTTGTTGTTCAGAATGGCAAAGATTGCAAAGCATTTGATCATAAATGAATATTAGTTACTCTAGTTTTTACTACCAGTTTTTACTACCAGTCTGATGTCCCTAAATGCCATCTTTTATTAAAACAATGAAGTTACAGCATTTACTATTTGGGTCACAACATCCCTCTCTTTCAACATTTAGACTATTTGTATGTGTTCATCGCTATAAATAAGTTAAACCTTCACAATGCAAAATAGACACCATTTTCTGATTGAAGCCCTTTTTGACTCGTTAAATAAAATGTCACACTATCCAAATCTGTTGAATTTTAACTCTATTTTTTTTTGTCTCCTTAATTTTAAACTACCAAGAGAAATACCTGTGGATTCTCTTTTTTAATCTTACTTTTAGTTGTAGATGGATATAATAACTGTATTATATTTATTTTTGTGTGGTGCCAATGATCAAATCCGGGGCTTCACATGTGCTAGGCAAGCACTCTACCACTGAGCTACAACCCTAGCCCTGTATATTCTCTTTGAATTTAATCCTCTCATAATCCAGTGCTGGTATGACCTCCATAATCTTGAATTCAGGCCTAAAAATCATTTAATGTTTCATTATTTGTTAAAATAAATTCTGTTTGATAAAATATTTTCATTTTTATCCCCATAATTTATTGTTCCAAAATCTCTTCTGGTGTTTTTTTTTATTTTTATGAATACACTATTGGAGAAATATGCTATGTTTACCCATAACTTTTCATTTTTTTCTATCAAGAAAATCTACTTTCAAGAAAACCCTCTTCTACATCTAACACTCTCAAAGGTTCTATTACAACATAAAAAATTGGTATCCTAATTTATGTCCATCAATTTAGAACAGGGTTTAAATTCTAGGCCAGAAAATACTTGGTTGCAGAGGGGCTTTCCTGTGCATTACAGGATGTCTAGCAGCATCATTGACCTTGACACACAAGATACATGCATCATCTCCTCCAAGTGCTAACAATTAAAAATGTCCCCAAATGTTCCTGGGCACAATATTACCCCTAGCTGAAAACCACACTGCCTTACATGCAAACAGGCAATTCTTCAGGTCAGTTTTTTCTTATTTTGAAAGATGAAAGCTTTGCTTTTCTCAATTTAGCCTTCAATGTATGGTTGTTGTCTGTTACTAAGACTCTAGGAGCTGTGCTGTGCCTGGAGCATCTGTTTACTTTCAGTAGGTACCACCTACTTAGGCAGGTTTACTCTGTGCTGTTTTTGCTATTAAGTGCAACCTATACATTACCTCACTTAGTTTTTCTTAGTTTCACATATGAAGAAACTGAGGCAGAAAGAATAATTTCTTGGGAATGTTTTAATCCAAATTTTAGATGAAATAAATGTTCTAGGTCTTTCAAATGCCTAAACTGTTTGTACATTCTTTCCTATGCATACTCTGATCTTGAGCATCATATTAAACTTCCATATGCCTTAATTTTGCCTATAGTGTTAGTTATTATTACCTATATAAAATAAAGTTATTTTTTGACTTACAACTCTACCTGAAATCTCCTCAAGAAGAAACTCTGGATTCTTACACAGCTTGTTAACATGCTATTTTATAGTACTAGAGTTATTCCCTTTGTTTCCCCTCTCCTTGAGGCTTTGGAAATATTGGACACATAAACACCCAATAAATTCTCACCAGTTGACTGCATAAACAACCATAAATTGATTACCTAGAGATATTCAAGGTGCTTTTTTCAAAGGATATTAATAATCCTTGCTATACTGGCAGTTGGTGATCCACTATGAATATTTGTGTGTTTTGACATATTCTAGTAGCTTATTTATCTAAATTATATGAATTCTATCAGCCTGTTTTTCAAAGTTTTAGCTGATCATCAGTACCTATTCCTTACTTAGGCCCCGATAGACATTAATTGAAAATGTGAGACAACTTGCAAGTTATGTGGGGTTGGCCTTATGAAATTGTATTTCATCTTGAACCCTTCTGTCCTAACTTCCTTGGGCTGTTGTGTGTGGTTCGTTGCCCCAGAATAATAATTAATAACCTTCTAAAGGGTCCTGGTGTGTGTTTCAAGGCAAATGAGATATCATGTCACCACAGTGGTGAATGTCTGGTAACAGGAAGGCAAACGTGGCCAGAGGTATTGGTTACTACTACTTAATAATCGATAAATGGGATTCTCTTTTCTCAGAAAGATGAATGGTAAGGTTTCTTCAATGCAAAGTAAGGATAAACATTGGGAAGAGAGACTTAGGCAGTAAATGAGTTTAGCTGTAGTGACATCCACATTTGACAGTGCCTATACAGCATGTGCCTAGCACAGGGCCTAGAGAGGGAAAACATTTTGACTATACTTCTTTGAAGGAAAGTAAGGAGCTTTAGGATTGCATTGGCAAAGGCACACCTGCAATCTATTTCTTCACATGGCCTTTGGATTGGGTTGCATCTGGGTCTCAGTAGCCTGGTTCTATATTGATTATCAAGTGTTATTTTCTGTCTAAATGAAATTACCTTTTGTAAATACATTGTTTAATCTGTATTTCCAGATTTGGGAGAGATTCATTAAGAAGAACTATGAGCCTTTTGTCCTCAAATCAATTAATGTTGTCCCTTATTACTGCCAATAAGCCATGTAAAGTTAAGCGAGATAGTGCTCACTATTCTTGACAGAGAAGTGTGAGTCTTTGGGGTCAAGAAAGTGAAAATTATTCTCCCTTAAACTTATGATTATAGCAAAGATATATAACAAGTCTCATTTCCAGTAACTCCTCTTTGAGTGAATATAGTTACAAACAGGAAATACAAGCCCAAGTACTTGAACAAAGAGTGGCCAAGCTTTCTGGTAAAGAGAGGTTTACAGACATGTGTTCATATTAGAAGAAACTATTCATTAAGACACAGTTTTCAATCACTGTGTAAGTTAATGTTTAAAATCCTTGTAAGAAACACCATATGCTAACCAAGAAGCCACTGAAAATAAAGCCAGCATTGGTTGAGCAAAGAAACATTATGGTTAAATGCAAATGCCAAGATTGATCTATAGGAAAATTAAGAGCTAAAGACCATAGTCTGTGAAATGATGTCATCTGCAAAATGAGAGAATTAAAAGATAAAATACAGAATATGGAGCACATGGAATAAGAAATGGTGCTCAATTATTTCAAAACTATTTTTTTCATGAAAATTATATATGTGTATGTATATATGTGTGTATATACATATATCTGCATGTATCTGCAGTTATAAACATTTGCTATTGTATTTTGTAATTAATTAGTGTTGTCTTTACTTGTTTGGCAGTTTTACTTTTAAATACTCATCTGATTTTTTAGTAACTAATAGATGCATTATATCTATATTGATTTAACTTTAAGTAAAAGATTTAAGAGGTAGTTTAGGTGACTGTAAAACAGAAAAGTTTTAAGTCAAATTTCCAAAGCAGTGGTTCCCCATGCACTGGTATTCTTGAATGTGAATTAGTGATGATCATGAGATGTGTTATATGGAAAAACTGTGTCTCCATACATTAAAACAATGAAAACAACATTGTTTCAAGAAGATAATCACATTGAACAAGTGTCCTGGTACCATTATTAGAAACAGGGGCAGGTAGCATTTATTGAGTGCATGTAGTATGTCCTAGCACTCCAGGTTTTAAAATTAGAAGATAATAATGACATATATTCTCTCTTATGGATTCCCCCCCGTTAGTATTTGTCAGGGATTTCTTAAACAAAATGCAAAATTATGTAGTTTGTTATTAGTGTCCTCAGACTCTCATTTATTTCCTTATGAGATTTCTCTTCATTCTATAATTGTATGTTATTGAGCTCTGATCTAATTTCTCTGTTCTCACCCTACCCCTTCCCTCCCCCAATCCAAAAATCTAAAAATGAAAAAATACTTGTAATATAGAAAGAAGGATAATCTGAACATGACACAGGTGCTGAAACTAGGTTGCCTGGACAATAAACTAGCTGGAATCTGAGAGAATTTTTCATTTTCCAGCAGGAGGGGCAGTGTCCAAGCTAAGCTTGTGTGCTTCTCTTCTTTGGAATATGAGTTTCATGGGGACAGTATCCATGTTGATCAACCAAGTGATATTGATTTCTCACAGCACAGAGTATACTCAATATTTTGAAAAAATGAATAAGCATGTGTCATGTGACACCAGGGATACAAAAATGGACCAGACACACACAGTTCCCATCTTTACAAATTTTATAATTCAGAAGGAGGGAGAAAAATAACAAATCCAATGGAGTATGATTATTTTAATCAAAGGAAAAGTATGTGGTGTTATCACATCTTTTCTAGTATTCATAGTGTGTAAAGTGTTGTCCTATGTATTATTATTTGGTGAATCTGTGTATGAGTGGGGAGGTTACCCAGAAGAACTGACATTTAGGCTGAGACATGAAGGATAAATTAACCACATATCATCGATAGTGTTCCACGCAGAGGGAATAGACTCTTTGAAGGCTCAGAGGTAAAGAACATCTGAGACATTAGGAAAATGAAATGGAAATTCATTTCCCATTCCAGAGCTAGGGAATAGAGGGAAAAATGGAAAGTTGGAATATTATTCTAAATGCAGTAGGGAGGTTTTGGAGGGTTTTAGGAAAGAGCATGACAGGATCTGATTTGTATTTTAGAATTACTGCTCTAGCTATGGCCATCAGAATGATTTGAGAGAAAGACTGGCAGAAGGATGTTCGTTAGGAAGCAAAATTAATTTAGATGAAAGAGATTGGGATTTAATTAGTGTGGTAGAAGTGGGAATAAAATGGCTCTTAAACCTTTCTCACATTAGAATCATCTGAGAATTTTAAAAAATCTTGATGCCAACAGTATTCTTGATACAATTAAGTTAGAAGCTCTGGAAGTGAGGCCCAGACAAATTTTGAATCGTTCCCATCCTGCTGAATGTAGTAAAAAGAGCAAGAACACTACCAATAGAGGAACCTGAATTAAAATCTGGGTCAATGTTTTTGAGCAAATCCATTTGACTTCGCATTGACTTTATCTTCTGGTTATTCTCATGTGAAGTATCTTTCTGAACCTGTTCTCCAGAGCATCAGTCTGATGATTAAAGGCAGGAAATCTGAGTTGCCTTTTCAAAGTAGTTTCAAGACTTGTGGCAAAAGATGCTGGATTATGGAAATGAGTGTATACATATGTCCAAAGTCACCAAATTGATTACAATATTTGTATGCAGTTTTTGCATATCAGTTATACCTAATCAAGTTGGGGGGCTAAGATGCTAAAGAAAGATTTTAGAATAAGGAGATGTCCGAAAAGCTCACTCTGTGGACCTAGATATTACTCAAGGTAATAGATATTACTTGATAAAAATTATCAAGTAATACAAATACTCCCTCTAAAGACTTCCTTTAAAAATGTTCAAGGAAGGTAAAAACAAAACAAAACAAGAAAACAAATCTGTGTTTAAAAAATAAATATGAGCTTTAACTGAAAAATCAACAGCTCTCTGCCCCTATTAAAACATGATACCTTCTAAACCACTAACATAAAAAAATAAGTGGTTCTTTTGTAACAAAATATGAGTTGGTTTAGAAGCAATATGGGTAAATGTATTTCTATAAAGTCTATCATGGTGGTTTTGAAATGTCTGAAATATTATTGGGGGTGTGCTCATTGCATAGTAATCAGCTCTAAGGATGACATGACATTGTTAATAATGAAGGTATTTAAAAATAGGACTTGGGCAAGGCTGTTTACAGAGCTGTCTGAATGGTGTGAATCTGCACAGACCTATTTCTGGACTTTTGTTTGCAATTCACAATAATTTACAGAGTAAATGGCTCAGCATTTGCAAAGGGAACAACAGTCTATATAGATTTCAGGGGCTAAATGGAAATTTTCCTGTTTGACACAGGAAGTTGGCATATGACAAAATAGCTGGTAGCCTGGAATTTTAGGCTCTTGCATAACATTCAATTTAAATTTTTTTCAGTTTTAAATGAACTCATTGGTAATGTATAAATCTAAGAAAAGGAAATGTATTTAGATAATGGGAATATTTTTACCTTTGAGTAGATACTATTTAATAGATATGATTTAGTGTATGTGAAATATTGAATTAATTTGTATAATTATCATATATCCATCATTAATATGGTATTGCATTACTACTTATGGTACAGTGGAAAGAACACTAAGTCTTTTAATATGCACACAGAATATAAAAATGTACATGCTTGTCACACACCTGTTATGCCTTAGGTACTATGCTAAACAATTTATATATATTATTTTATCAGTATTGCGGGTCTACTTTCATTTACCAACCTTTTTACCCTTAGGCAAATCACTAGATATCTGAATTTTTGTTGACTCATTTCTATAGTAGAAACCTTTAATAAGCATCTTGATTATTGTTTACTCATTTATGCATTCAATAAATATTTGCAATGTGCCTATTTATCTGCAGCTGTACCCTGGTGCCTTGCTCAATAGAGAATAATATGTAATACATATTACACATTATATTTATATATAGTATATGTAATATATAAATATGTAACACATATGTATATTGTCCATATAGAGTTTTAGTTTTCTAAATATGATGTATGTAGGAATATATGTGTATTTTTTCCCAACTCTTGTTAAAAAATAGAAACCTTTGAAGGTGGCACATCTAACCATGGTGTTATTAGGATCAATTAAGATAATGACCTAAAAAGTACCTTATAAGTGATAGAAGGTTATAAACTCACTTTAATGGACATTGGAAAATGGCCTTAATAGTAAATCAATAAATTCCATATGGATAACAAATACTTTAGTCTAATATTTTAGATTGAGCTCTGAAAGAATATATTTATGATTTCATTAACCTCAGTTGCACATTATTGTTGGATAATTGAAATATGACTAATACTCATAAAGGACTACTGCTAAGGATCAGTACAATGTGGGAATGATGTTAATACATGGTCTTCCTTTACAGAGCAGATTGGATTTGCTTGTTGTGCTCCATAAAGATACTTACCAAGTGAAGAAGATTATGTGTATTTGGCTGAGAGCATTTTTATTCTAGGGGAATTAATAATGCTGGATGTGAAACCCACAAGTGTGTGAAGATGAGCTTTTGAATTGGAAGATGTACTGCTGAAGATATATACTGATTGATTAATTCAATAATAAATCTCTTCAAACCAAAAATAACTTGAAGTTCAAGGACCAATCTTTTAACTGCCTCCTATAACCCCATGACAGGTAAAGGAAAGGCAAGGAAGCTGGGAACAGTTAAAAGATAAAACAAAATAAGACCATTTTTAGTTGGTGTTTAATAGGAAATTGGTTTTCCTTTGTTTTAGTCTTAATTTTGTTTTGGTTTTTCCAATTGTCACAGACAGATCATTTTTCATTGCTTAGGTTTTGACAGTTGACCCTCCTTATTTTGTACCTTGACACACAGCACTGGAGGAACATAAGTAACTAGTAAAAATTTTTTCCAAACTGCAAGATTTTTTGAAAATTATTCCCTTTCAGGTATTGATCTCTCCTTCAGATAAACCTGGTTAACTCCAACATGAAATAGTTATAAGTGAAAGCAGAGAATGACAAACAACAATTCACAGACCAAATCCAGACCACAGTCTGTTTTTATAAATAAAATTTATTGGAATATGGCCATGTCCATTCATTCAAACATTATCCTTAGTTGCTTTCATGCGCCAACAATAGAGTTTACCAGTTGCAACTAAAACTTCATGGCCTACAAAAAGTGTGTGAACAACTGAGTTAAAAAGCTAACTAACTTAAAATATATAAGATCCTTTTAAAGATATGTAATTGACTTATAGTGTTTATATGGCCATGGTCATTTGTTAGTTAATTGGTAAAATTCTTAAATAAAGTTACTTGTGAGGATTTTAAAAACCTAAGTTAGCATTTTCCTTCCAAAGGTAATATTCTATCAAATATTCCCTCCTCCAAATTTTTCCACCATCTTTAAAGCAGCAGGAAGTGATCATGATTTAAACATCTTAATTATAGCACCAAAGAAAGAAGCATGATCATTTTTTTTCCAACTATTCAGCAAAATCATTGTCTTTTCATTTAGTATACTAAAGTAATTGCTACAAAGGGATATAAAATGGTCAGTGTATAATATCATCAAACTAAATGATATATTTTAAAATTCTGGCATAACTCAATATAAAGTTTGATGTAGACTATGGCTTAAACTTGAAAACCCCAAATCTTATAAGGGAAATTATCATTCTCATTAATAGAATATAATTATAAAAATTCCACAATAATCACAATCTATTCTGGGTAAAAGGTGCAGTTATCATCAGTGCTTTTGAAAAGAGAAATGTCAGATTTTTCTGTTCAGTCCATATCTACCCCACAGAGAGTAATTTAATATGGCAAAAGAAGAAGTTTTTTTTTTAAAAAAAGAGGATGATTTATTTGCCAAGTGAGTCAATGAATCATTGCATCACTTCGTTTAGGTAACTCACAAACTGAGTACATCTTTTGTTTACAGGCTCATGAAGACTTCCTTTGTTCTGAAATATTTTCTAATGTATCTGTGAACCCTAGTGTAGATAAGTATCAGGTAGATGCAGGATAACAAAGTGAGACAGCCTCCTGACTTTGGTCAATTAGGCTTGCCTAATTATCCTTCTACATCAATATCTTGCTCTTCTTTGCCTCAACCTTCTTTTTTTCCTAAAGGTAAGCATTTCCCAAAGTGCTTCTTCAAAACTTCCCCATTTTCAAACAACTTTCATTTTTCACATAATTTCAAACTTACAGAACAGTTACAAAACAGAAAAAAAAGAATTTCCACATATTATTGTTTACATTCTACTCCACTTGCTTTATTATTCTTTCTCTGGCCCTCTGTTTATCTTCGTGTGTGTGTGTGTGTGTGTGTGTGCGCAGATTATTAGTTTTGGGGTCATTTAATAGTTACTTGGAAAGTTTTCTCCCCCTTACCCTTACATTCTTAAATGTGTATCTTCTAAGAACAAAAGCCTTTCTTATATAACCATATTATGTAATCAAAATCAGGACATTCAACATTAATGTGATAATATCTAATCCACAGCTCAAATTCAAATTTCATCAGCTGTTCCAATAATAGTCATTTTTTCAGTGTAGGATCTTAATGTAGAATCATGCCTTACATTTAGCCATCATGTCTCTGATTTCTTTTAATCTGATATAGTCATTCAGCCTATGTATTCTTGACCTGGATATTTTTAAAGAGTATAAGCTTTTTTTTTTTTTGTAGACTGTCCTTCATTTTGGGTTTGTCTGATGTCTTCTCAGTAGCAAACATTTTATTCCTTCTTGAGCAACCAAATTTCCAAATCTTATCCTGTCCCCTAGATATCTTCCTAGCACTTTCTTTAATTCAGGAAATTGGCACAATTTTCCAACCTAAAGTCTATTAGCTTATCACTAGTATATTCTAATTCTTGCCTATCTTCAATATGCTGTCCACATTGATCCTCGTAAAAGATCATGTGATAATATCACTCTCCTACTTGAAAATCTCCTCCAATTGTCCCTCATAAGGATTAAATCAGAACTCTTTTGTTTGTTCTAAAGGTCTTTAAGAAATGAATTATTTGGTTTTAACACCTGATTACATCAACAGTTCTCTCTCTTCCCTTGTCTTAACCAAGGTACACCGTGGTTTCTATTTCTGACAATATAGCAGAGATGCTATCTTTAATAAAAGAAAAAGTTAAAGTCGTTCAAAATGAAACATTTAGATATGCTAGGAAAGCCTTATGTTAAATGCATAGTTGAACTTATAAGAAAGTAATGAAAAATCAGAATGGACAAACAGGGAGAGCAGGAAAGAACGATATGAAGCTGGTACTGATATTGAAGCTCTGATTACTTTAGAGGGCAGGAGCCAGATTTGGGGTCTCAACTGAGATTCCTCAGTAATTTCTCAAAAAGGTAAGTAGTCAAAGAAAAGGGTAAATAGAAAAAAACCCTATCAGAAAAAGAAGATGATGAAGGAATTTGTTTGTAGTGATAAACTTACTTGGGCTTTAGATTGAAAAATAAAACAAAAATCAAACCCCCATCTGTTGAGAGAATTCAAAACTGTAGACCTGTTTCTTGCAGATTTAGGGTTCAAGTTTACACAAGTTACATATCTTAGGAAGTAATAAATCAATGTAAGAAATTAAGGGTGTTCTGAGTTAGCTGAACAGAAAAAAATTGAAGCCTTAACAGAGGACTATATTCTAGTAATCACAAGATTCCAAAGACCAAATAGGAATTCACAATCCAAGGTCAGAAAATGCATGGAGAAAAATCTATCATGAACAAGAATATGGTTCTCCAAATATTCAGATGATAAAATTATTGGCTATGTACCACAAAATAAGTGTGTTTAAAGTGATTGAGGAATAAAAGAGAAGTGATAGCATAGTTTAGTATAAAATATTCCCAGATAGACTAAAAGCCTAATAGTACTTCTAGGAATACAAATATAGTTACTGAAGTAAATAAAACTCAATGGATGGTTTTTACAGCTTAACAGATTTAAGTGAAGAGAGACATAATGAAAAATTATTGAGATTTCAGTACAGAGATGTAGACATGGCAAATATAAAAGATTAAGAGACATGGAGAATAGAATAAGATTCAACATATTTCTCAACATAACAATGGATTAATATCTTCTGAATGCTGAGAGAAAATAACTGTCAATCTGGAACTATAACATATGATACTATTCAAGAAAAAGGGTGAAATAAATATTTTTTCAGACAAAAATAGGTTTTACCAGCAACAAACGTTCAGTAAAAGAACCTCTAAAGGACACGTTTTAAAAAGAAAAAAATATACAATAGAAAGGATCAAAAAATAGTGGGCAAAAAATTGAAAAAGATGCAAGTATGTCTAAAATAATCATTAAATAACAATGACCCTAACTTGAACACATCCTAACTTGCTTAATTTAAGCCTACTCATTTACTTCTACAGATTCCAAAAACCCTACTGAAATAAATATAATGCAATTTTTAAAGGTTTGAATTCATAAAGACAACATAAATAAAGAAAAGAGATAGCAATTATGGAAGATGGAAAGAGATGATTATTAATTGATCTACCAGACCTGAGAAAGATGACTCTGAAGCTTATAGTAATTTGGAATTTTATTGAGAACCCTGAATGGGAGGTGTGAGTTACCTCTGAAAGTGGATGGGGCGTGTGAAGTTCAAACTAAGAGGATTTTTTGAAGGTCTCTGTAAGAAGCAATTAAATCCTTGCTTCCCCAACCTCCTACCACCCAACCAGGCAACTGTCTCTCAAGATGCAGGCAAAATTAGGCCTTTTTTATTTTGGAAAGAGTGAAACAAAGGTTTTGGATTGAAAACAAAGGTATTATGTGTACAAGTAGGATTAATAGCAAGTCTACACACAAAATGTTAAGACCTTCAGCTTTCATCCCCCAACCTATACCCAGAATGTTGACAACCAGCTTCTAGTACTTTCTACCATATTACTAGAAGTTTCTTCTCTGGGTAATCTGACTAGTTTGAAAAAAAGGACGAAAAGAAACAAATGGGATTCTTCAAGGAAATGCCTCAGCCATATTTTCTTAAAATGAGTTTAGACATACTCAGAAGAGATTTTTATAACAATGGAAAAGTTTGGAGTTGAATCTGTGATAAATATGTAGAAAACTAAGCAAAATGAACAAGAACAATAAAAGACCAATTATCAACTTCAGGGAAAACAAAAACTTTACCAGGAAAGAAAGAAGTGCCATGGCAGGCTATGTGGTTCAAATGAACTAGAGATTCATAATAACATAATGTTGATTATTGATAGAACATTGTGTCATTCATTGTGGAAAAGCAATAGACAATCTCTAAAACCAAAACAGTCAAGAAATAGCAATATGTTATTTAGAAATATGGTAGTAAACCAAAATAATGATCTAAGATCATTGAAAGTGGTCCTCTTTGGGGTTCAGAAGTTGGTAAGGAAAGGATGGATAGGATAGAGCTATTTTTCCCAAGAAGAGTTATAGGTTTGTTGGAATCCATAAGCCATCTACACGGATAATATTGATAATGAATGAAAATGAATTAAAATGTAATGGTACAAAATCAACTAATGGGTTTAATTTGGGGATTAAAATAAGATAGAACTAAAATTCTGGTGAAAATAGTATGTAAGAAGAGAGGAGTTGAGGGCTGTGGATGTAGCTCAGTGATAGATTGCATGCTTAACAATATTGCATCCCTATAACACAGATGCACAGACACACACACACACACACACACACACACAAATAAAAAAGAAAAGAGTAGGTCAATGGAATTAAATTGTTAATGCTAGAGCAGGAGATATTAAACTTAGTTTTTGTTAAACTAAATTTATGTATGTTAAACTGTTAAGGAATAGAGATAAAAATATATAACTTTCAAGCCAACAGAGGAGGAAAATTAAAATTATAAAATGCATATAGTTATAAAATATGTTAAAATAGAGGTATAGATATAATAGATACAGATAGATAAGCACTTCTATCACAGTCAGAAATTCCACTACAGGATCCAATATTTGAATCATACTCAAATTTCTTGTTAGCCACACAATTCTAAATTTTTTTGCCTGTGACAAAAATGGGTTGAGTGGATCATTACCATCATTTTTGATAATGATAATATTAGCAACTAGTTCTAATATTTGTTATATACTTCCTTCGAAGGAAGAATAAGATACTTTTTAGCTAAGTTTGTATAATATTATTAACATTAAAAACACTGCTGAATTAATCCAAAGGCTGAGTCTAGACCTTATTGTGATTAGATTACATTTGGTTAAAAATAAAGGATATCAGATGAAGCATGCCCCATATGTGCTGTGTCCTTTCGAAAGAAATTAAATATATATATTTATATTTAAATATAAATATATTAATAAATTAAATGTATATTAAAATTAAATATATATATTTATAAGTTAAATATATATTTATTATATATATTTATTACAGATATTATGTTAGAACAAATCCCTACTGAATGGTGGCGTTATTTCCAGGACAATTCATCAATTCATTTATTTTAGATATACATCAAACTTCAGAATTATCAAGGGAAGCATTGGAAGGGGTTCTATGTATTTTAAAACTGTTATAGTTTATAAGATCTACTAACAAGATAGGAAACTGCTTTAGAACTGTTGTTTCCTTTTCCTTCTTTTTATCTAATGGATTAGATGTTGAAAACAAGTTGAAACAGTAGGTCTAGGGACACAAAATAAAGTTATGACTGCATGTGTATTATATGCCTGGAGTAGAGTGAACACAAACCAGTCTCCACATTTTTAATTTGAAAGTAGCCTAAAATATTAAACTAAACTGAACACTTTGTTAAAAAGGGAACAAATTGCATTTGGCAATATTGTACTCTTTTTGTGAGGATCCTGACTACCTCTCACTCTGTGGTTTTCATACTTGGTGTGGGTCTATTCACATAGCAACCATTTGTTCCATTTTACTTAGAGCAGTAGTTCTCAACCTTGGTTACACACTGAAATCACTTGGGATGCTTTAGAAAACACTGATGCCTAGTCTCAACTCCCACAAACTCTGATGTAATTGGTCTAGAAATCAATGTGAGCATTGGGGTTCTTACTTCCCAAGTGATTCTAACATGTAACTAAGGCTGAGAAACACTGAGTTGGAGGGTCCAATTTAGGCTTCCTAGAGCTTTCAAATGTCTGGTTTTCTAAGGGCTTTCTAAAATCAAAGAAAGTATTTCTCTGGTTAAAATTAATAATGTTGAATTAAGGGTCACCTTTATTTCTTCCTTTAAAATCAGTGGGGTCTAGGTTCTCTCTCTCTCTCTCTCTCTCTCTCTCTCTCTCTCTCTCTCTCTCTCTCTCTTTACCTCTTCTTGTTTCCCACCCACTCTAATTTCCCAACCATTTAAATATTTGCCATGATCCCAGGCAGCACAAAGAGTGGACACCCAGCCCCACTTCTCTCACCATGACTCATCCTAAAAGTTGTTTGCTGAACGAGGCTCTGATTTTTGTTTCAGACTTCGTGCAGGGGCATCCACAGTCTTGCACAACAATGCCTGTTCTAGTTCAACTCCCCCTCTGTCCCGCCCAAACTCCTACTCTCTATTCAAAACCAAGCCAGAAGAAAAACAAGGCATTTGTCCCCAGCAGTTTGCAAACCACTCATGCTTTTAAAACATAAGCAGGGCTAGCATTCAACAACCCAGGATTCATGAAACTAGTTGACTAGGCATTCATCAAATACACTTGCAGCCTCTAATGACATTTGGAATTTTCAGCCTCTAATACATAGACTATGGTTGGGATAGGGTTTCTCAAATCTCTAGGCAGCAGATAGAGGCCCCTTTTAAAAGTCTTTTCTAGGCACTTGCCCCAGACTCTTCAATGGGAGCTAAATTTGGCTGTGCTTTGGAAAGAATTGTGTATTTACTGGTTAGCTACAGACAAAAGGAGCATAGTGAGGGTTTGAGGCATGGAAGTAGAGGTACCCAGTAGACTGTGGTTAATACTACAGAAACTAGTACACTGACAGGTACGCTCTAGAACTGACAGATGGTAGTTCCTGCCTGACATGAAGACCACAGAGGAAGGAAGGGGCTGACAGATTTCTGAGGTACAATGAAGAGGAATCCAACAACAGCAATGTCTTGAAATCCAGGCATTTGTTCAAGCTCCAGGCAGATAAGCAAAACCCTTGTTCTCCTTGAGAATGGGGTGGCATATGAGATGGTGCCAGTAGAGTAGGAGAAGAGTACAGAAGGGGACTAAGCTTCCAAGAAACTGGATAATGATTTTCATGTCCTTTTATGTGTGCTTAAGATTCAGCTGAGTACTTGAGAAGTCACTTAACATTTTAAGCCTCGGTTTTCTCATCCTTGAAATGTGTGAATACTTGAAGTATAGACCGAATGTTTGTGTCCCCTACTCCCACATCCATATGTCAAAGTCAAAACTCCAATGTATTTTATTTGGGGATACAGACTTTGATAAACAATTAAGAATGTTATAGTTTACATATGAGGTGTCCCCTAAAAGCTCACAGCTCACGTGTGAGTCAGTGAAAAAGGGTTTAGAGGTAAAATGATTGGGTTATGAGAGCCTTAACCTAATCACTGTTAATTCACCGATAAGGATTAACTTGATGATAATTGTGGGCATGTAAAGTGTGCCTTGAAGAGGTGGTCACTGGAGGCCATGCCTTTGGGGTGTCTATTTTGCTCTTTGTTAATGGAGCTCTCAGCTTCCTGGTGTGATGTACTGAGCCATTTTCCTTCACCACACTCTTCTGCCATGATGCCCTGCCTCACCTCAGGACCTAAGGAATGGGGTTTGCCATCTATGAACTGAGACCTCTGAACCTCTGAAACAGTGAGACTACAAATGAACTTTTCCTCCTGTAATTGTTCTGGTCAAGTCTTTTGGTCACAACAGTGAAAAAGGTGACTGAAACAGGTAAGAGGAATGAAACCCTCATGAATGGGATTAGTGACTTAGTGGAAGAGGCCATAGGTCTACATTGCTCTCTTTCTTCCATGTGAGGACACAGGAAGAAGTAAATACTCTGAAAACCAGAAAAAAGCTTCAAAAGAACTGGTCCATGCTGACACTCTGGTCTTGAACTCATAGCCTCTGGAATTGTGAGAAATAAATTTCTGATTAAGTCACCCTCTCTGTTTTGTTCTAAACCAATTTGCCTCTCCCAAGTGTGATGAAGATTAAATGAGATTATCAATGTAAAGCAATTAAATAGCACCTGTGGTAGAGTTTTATGCATAAATTACTTCTATGATTCCTTTCTCTGTATCTACACCCCATTACAATATAACTTTGTATTTTCTTGTATCAAGGTGAATTCTCTTTCTTCACCTGTTGAGTTGGGGCTGGTCTTATTCCTTGCTTGGAACAATAGGATGCAATAGAAGTCTTCTGCACCTAGGCCTCAAGAGACCCTGCACTTCCTTGCTCTCTTGGAACACTGCCACCGCTATGTAAACAAGCTCAGGCTAGCCTGCTGAAGAAAGACAAGCTTGTGACTCAGTTTCTCCAGACATCCAGAGAAAAGCCAGACAACCCACCCGAGAATAACCACTTAGCTGACTACAAAGTGACCACAAATAGATAAGGGAGTCAGCAAAGACTAGAAACACCCATCAAAACCCATCCTTTGTTGCCAAACCGAATTTTGAGAAAAATTTAAAATTGATATTTTAAACCATTGAGGTGGTTTTTATTCCACAAAAGTGAACTGATACAATTCTTGACAGAGTAGAAGCCCAATGAGGCTAGCTGCTGCTATTAGTAATAATATCAATTTACTGTAAGGTGAGAGATATGGAGCCAAATGAGACTCACAGATGTATATTGCCTGGACTAAACAGTGGTGCTTGTACAGTGTTTTGAAAATTGATAACAATATTTTCAAATTGGAAGACTTTATGCAAAAACCAGGTTTCCTTCCTGTGGCAACAGTTGTAAAATCTGAGAAGTTGTTGCCCCTTGAAATGGGGCAAACATTCACTGGATGCCCCAGTTCCCACCACTTCTTGTTATTTCTAAAATGTAATCATTCAGTCAAATTGATTTAGTTCCTCATATGTACCCAGCATTGTTATAGTTACAAACAAGAAAACAAGCCTCCTACTTTCCCATGGAGTTCACAAGTGTGTGACAGCTGTGAACTGAGGGGGACTGGATAGAGGCTGGGAAACAAGCCATATCCTGGTACAAATTTTCATTTTGCTATAGGAAGGCAAAAATAAAACCAATTTGTTCATTATTTATCACGACAGGACAGCTTAGAAAAGAGGAAGGACAAACCATTTGTAGAACTACAGATGGCTTGTTGGGCAGGGTATCATGGCCTAAGCTTGGATCAGGGTTATTGTATTGATATTTCAGACTGAATAATTACTTGCCACGGGGAGGGGGCTGCTATGTACTTTGTAGGATATTTATAGCCACATCCCTGGCTTCTTCCCACTGAATGCCAGCATCAAGTCCCAATTTGATAGCCTGAAATATCTATGGATATTACCAAACATCCCTTAAGAGGATGATGAGAACCCTTGGTTGAGAACCAATAACAAGTAATATGATGGGCAAAAGTTGAAGAAGAAAAAGGTTTTGTTTGTCATTTGCACTGGTTGGAAAAAAGCAAACTGCTGTGACAAATGAACCCTCAAATTATAATATCATGGGAATATTTTTCTTGTTCACAAAATAATCCAATATGATCTTTCTAGTCAGCAGGCAGTTGACATTGCTTCCAAGATTCCTATGTTCATTTGCATCAAGATAGGAAAGGAGGAAAGAACATGGAGGTTAGTGCTTTGGGGGTTTCTTATGGGTGGTGCAGGACGTAGGAGGTTATGTATATCAATTATTTTCACACTCCATTGCCTAAAACTCAGTCACATGGTGTCATGGGAGGTTGGAAAAAGTTAATTCTAGTTATGTGCTTTGGAAGAAGAGGAAAGAGGTTTGTTGAACAGCTTTCAGTTCTCTACTTCATTCTTAACCTTAATTGTATTGGTTACCACAGAGAATATTTCTATAGAAATTATAAAGAAAAATCAACAAACCTCAAAACATTCATTAAATTTTTAATTTGGAGGGGGGCAGTAAGGGACAAATACAACTTTCAAGGAAATTAATGTAATTGATTTTCAGGCTGCATATATAAGACATCTGTGGGATCAAGTTCCAACAGTCCTTTTTTTAACTTTTAATTTTAGTTCATTCATTGTACACAAATGGAGTACAACTATCATTTTTCTGGTTGTACACAAAGTAGAATCATACAATTTGTGTATTCATACATGTACATATGGTAATTATGTTTGTCTCATTCTATTATCTTTCCTTCCCCACCCTCTCCCCACCCCTCATTTCCTCTATACAATGCATTCCTTCTCCATTCTTCCTTTACCTCACTCCACCCCTGCTATGTGTCATCAACCACTTATAAGAGAAACCATTCTGCCTTTGGTTTTTGGGGATTGGCTTATTTCTCTTAACATGATCTTCTCCAATTCCATCCATTTACCTGCAAATGTCATAATTCTATTATTCTTTATGGCTGAATAATATTCCATTGTGTATACATACCACAGTTTCTTTATCCATTCCTCTCTTGAAGGGCATCTAGGTTGGTTCCACAATCTAGCTATGGTGAATTGGGCTGCTATAAACATTGATGTGACTGCATCACTGTAGTATGCTGATTTTAAGTCCTTTGGGTATAGGCCAAGGAGTTGGATAGCTGGATCAAATGGTAGTTCCATTCTGAGTATTTGAAGGAATCGCCATACTGCTTTCCAGAGTGGCTGCACCAATTTGCAATCCCACCAGTAATGTATGAGTGTACCTTTTTCCCCACATTCTTGCCAACACCTACTGTTGCTTGTACTCTTGATAATAGACATTCTAATTGGGGTGAGATGATATCCTAGGGTAGTTTTGATTTGCATTTCTCTTATTATTAGAGATTTTGAACATTTTTTCATGTATCTGTTGATTGCTTATAGATCCTCTTTTGTGAAGTGTCTGCTCATTTCCTTAGCCCATTTACTGATTGGGTTATTTGTGTTCTTGGGGTAAAGTTTTTTGAGTTATTCTTACAGATTCTGGAGAGTAGTGCTGTATCTGAAGTATGTGTAGCAAAGATTTTCTCCCACTGTAGGCTCTCTCTTCACATTGCTGATTGTTTCCTTTGCTGAGAAAAAGCTTTTCAGTTTGAATCTATCCCAATTATTGATTCCTGCTTTTATTTCTTGTGCTTTCAGAGTCATGTTAAGGAAGTCTGGTCCTAGGCTGATATGATGAAGATTTGGACCTACTTTTTCTTGTATTAGGTGCAGGGTCTCTAGTCTAATTCCTAGGTCCTTGATCCATTTTGAGTTGAGTTTTGTGCAGGGTGAGAGATATGGGTTTATTTTCAATTTGCTACATATGGATTTCCAGTTTTCCCAGCACCATTTGTTGAAGAGGCTATTTTTCTCCATTGTATGGTTTTAGAGCCTTTGTCTAGTATGAGAACTGTATTTATGTGGGTTTGTGTCTGTGTCCTCTATTCTGTATCATTGATCTACTTGCCTATTTTGGTGCTAATTCCATACCATTTTTGTTACTATTGCTTTGTAGTATAGTTGAAGGTCTGGTATTGTGATACCTCCTGCTTCGCTCTTCTTGCTAAGGATTGCTTTAGCTATTCTGGGTCTCTTATTACTCCAAATGAATTTCATGATTGCATGCTCTATTTCCATGAGGTTCGTTATTGGGATTTTAATTGGAATTGCATTGAATTTGTATAGTGCTTTTGGTAGTAGGGCCATTTTGATGATATTAATTCTGCCTATTCAAGAACATGGGAGATCTTTCCATCTTCTCAGATTTTCTTTAATTTCTTTCTTTAATGTTCTGTAGTTCTCATTGTAGAGGTCTTTCACCTCTTTTGTTCGATTTTTTCCCAAATATTTTATTTTTTTTAGGCTATTGTGAATGGGGTAGTTTTCCTAATTTCTTTTTCAGAGGATTCATCATTTATGAATAAAAATACATTAGATTTATGAGCATTAATTTTATATCCTGCTACTTTACTGAATTCATTTATGAGTTCCAGAAGTTTTCTGGTGGAGTCTTTTAGCTCCTCTAAATATAGAATCATGTCATCAGCAAATAGGGATAGTTTGAGCTCTTCTTTTCCTATTCATATCCTTTTAATTACTTTGGTCCGTCTAATTGCTCTGGCAAGAGTTTCAAGGACGATGTTGAATAGAAGTGGTGAAAGAGGGCATCCCTGCCTTGTTCCAGTTTCCAGGGGGAATGCTTTCAATTTTTCTCCATTTAGAATGATGTTGGCCATGGGCTTAGCATATATAACCTTTACAATGTTGAGGTATGTTCCTACTATCCCTATTTTTTCTCGTGTTTTGAGCATGAAGGGGTGCTGTATTTTATCAAATGCTTTCTCTGCATCTATTGAAATAATCATGTGGTTCTTGACTTTAAGTCTGTTGGTGTGGTGAATTACATTTATTGATTTCTGGATGTTGAACCAAACTTGCATCCCAGGGATGAAACCCACTTGATCACTTGGTGCACTATCTTTTTAATATGCTTTTGTATGCAATTCGCTAAAATTTTGTTAAGAATTTTTGCATCTATGCTCATTGGGGATATTGTTCTGAAATTTTCTTTTCTCGATGTGTCTTTGTCTGGTTTTGGTATCAGGGTGATATTGGCTTCATAGAATGAGTTTGGAAGAGTTCCTTCCTCCTCTATTTCATGGAATACTTTGAGGAGTATTGGAACGAGGTCTTCTTTGAAGGTCTCGTAGAACTCAACTGTGAATCCATCTGGTCCTGGACTTTTCTTTGTTGGTAGGCTTTTGATAACTTTGTCTATTTCATTGATTGAAAGTGATCTATTTAAATTATGTATATCCTCTAGATTCAGTTTGGGTGGCTCATATGCCTCTAGGAACCTGTTGTTGTCTTCGAAATTTTCTATTTTGTTGGAGAATAAATTTTCAAAATAGCTTCTAATTATGTTTTGTATTTCAATAGTGTCTGTTGTGATTGTTCCTTTTTCATCATGAATTTTAGTAATTTGAGTTTTCTTTCTCCTTCTCTTTGTTAGTGTGCCTAAGTGTTAATCAATTTTGTTTAGTTTTTTCAAAGAACCACCTTTTTGTTTTGTCAATTTTTTGAATTGTCTCCTTTGTTTCAATTTCATTAATTCCCACTCTGAATTTAATTATTTCCTGTCTTCTGCAACTTTTAGTGATGAATTGTTCCTCTTTTTCTAGGGCTTTGAGCTGTAATATGAGGTCATTTATTTGTTCACTTTTTGTTCTTTTATTGAATGCACTCCATGCAATGAATTTTCCTCTTTGCACTACTTTCATAGTATCCCAGAAATTTTGACATGTTGTATATTTGTTCTCATTGTCCTCTAAGAAATTTTTTAATTCTCCCCTAATGTCTTCTGTTATCCCTGCATCATTCAATAGCATATTATTTAATATCCAGGTGTTGGAGTAGTTTCTGTTTTTTATTTTATCATTGATATCTAAATTCATTCCATTATGATCTGATAGTATACAAGGTAGTATCTCTATGTTTTTGTATTTGCTAAGAGTAGCTTTGTGGCATAACATATGGTCTACTTTAGAGAAGCATCCATGAGCTGCTGAGAAGAAAGTGCATTCGCTTATTGATGGATGGGATATTCTATATATGTCTGTTAAGTCTAAGTTAGTGATTGTGTCATTGAGTTCTATGGTTTCTTTGTTCAATTTCTGCTTGGAAGATCTGTCCAATGGTGAGAGAGGTGTGCTAAAGTCCCCGGTATTATTGTGTTTTGGTCTATTTGGTTCCTGGAATAAGGATTTGATTGATGTACATGTATGTGCCATATTTTGGTGCATAAATATTTGTGATTGTTATGTCTTGGTGATTTATGGTTCCCTTAAGCAGTATGAAATGTCCTTCTTTATCCCTTCTGACTAACTTTGCCTTGAAGTCTGCTTTATCTGATATGAGGATGGAAACCCCTCCTTTTTTACTGAGTCTGTGTGCATGGTATGGTTTTTCCCAACCTTTCATCTTTAATCTGTGAGTATCTTCTTCTATGAGATGTGTCTCTTGGAGGCAGCATATTGTTGTATCTTCTTTTTAATCCAATCTGCCAGTCTATGTCTTTTGATTGATGAGTTCCGGCCATTAACATTCAGGGTTATTATTTAGATATAATTTGTACTCCCAATCATTATGGCTTATTTTTGGTTTTTAACTTGACTTGGTTTCTCTTTTATTTGGCTATTCCTTTAGGGTAGTTCCTCCCTATGCTGGTTTATATTGTTGTTTTTCATTTCTTCCTCATGGAATATTTGGCTGAGAATGTTCTCTAGTGCTCCCTTACTAATTGTAAATTCTTTTAGTTTTTGTTTATCATGGAAGGATTTTATTTCATCTTCAAATCTGACAGTTCTGCTGGGTATAAGATTCTTGGTTTGCATCCATTTTCTTTCAGCGCTTGAAATATGTTGTTCCAGGCCCTTCTTGCTTTCAGGGTCTGGGCTGAGAAATCTGCTGATAACCATATTGGTTTCCCCCTGATTATAATCTGATTTTTTTCCCCTTGCAGCCTTTAAAATTCTTTGTTTTGAATGTTAGGTACTTTCATTATAATGTGCCTTGGTATGGATCTGTTGTAATTTTGTACATTTGGTGTCCTGTAAGCCTCTGGTATTTTTTTCCTGATATTATTTCTTTGAATAGATTATTCATTCCTTTGGTTTGTATCTCTGTGCCTTCCTCAATCCAAGTAACTCTCAAATTTGGTCTTTTCATGCTATCCCATAATTATTGTAGGCTTTGTTCTTGACTTCTTACCATCTTCTCTGTTTTGTCAAATTTGTTTTCGAGATTAAATATTTTGTCTTCAATGTCTGAGGTTCTGTCCTCCAGGTGTTCTAGCCTGTTGGTTATGCTGTCTATTGAGTTTTTAATTTGGTTTATTGTTTCCTTCATTTCCAGGAGTTTTGGGGTTTTTTTTTTAGAATCTCTATCTCTTTATTGAAATGATCTTTAACTTCCTGTAACTGTTCTTTTAACTGTTGATTGGTGTGATCATTCATTGCCTGCATTTGCTCTCTTATCACATCGTTTGCTTCTCTGATCATTTTAATTATGTACACTCTGAACTCCCTTTCTGACATTTCTTCTGCCCTGCTATCATTGGATTCTGGTGATGTAGCATGTAGGTTTATTTCAGACACTTTCTTCCCCTGTTTTCTCATGTTGCTCATGTATCTTCCCCTCTATCTGTGAGAATTTGAGGTATTGCAGCTTCCCCCCACTATAGACTTGTGGTGTCCCTGCAGGTTTCCAATATCTCACCTCCTAGTCTTCAGTAACACTAGATCACGGGCTGGGGCCAGTCTAGGGTATGTTTGGGCCTCTGGGCTAGTCCTCCTGGTGGCTGCCCCCATGAAGAAATCCCACCGTTGCACTCAGGGCCGAGGTACCAGGTACAGAAGTCCTAGGTGTCTGCGCTGGGCTGAGCCTGATGTCTGTCTCTGTGCCTGCCTCCCGGACCTGGAAGACTCATGGGACTTGTCTTGGCAGAACCCAAACCTCTGAGTTGAGCCTCCCCGAGTGGGAAACTCAAGTGTCCACTGTGCCTGCTTACCACACACTGAAGTCTCCCATTCTTCTGGGCTGTGCCAGCTGCCTCCCCCCCGCCCACGTGGAATTCCCACAGGAGCACTCAGGGCCCCACATACCAGGTAGAGGTCTCAGGCCTCTGCGCTGGGCTGAGCCTGATCCCAACAGTACTTTTTTTTATCTAAAACTTTACTAAAATGCCTTCTCACTCTTTTCACCTTTAAGAAAAAGTATTCACTATTTAAAATAATAGTGATCACTTATTGAATTCCTACTATGTGTTTGGAATTAGACTAAGTATTTTGCAACTGTCATATCTCAGGTAAGTCTCTTTACACCTCTAGAAAATTACATTTTCATTTTGAAGATGAACAGTTGGATTTAATAGACAGGTTAAGTGGCATGCCAAATTCATGCAGCTTATTGGTGAAGGAGTGGGAACTCAAAACTATTTCATTCTTACTCTGAAACCCTGATTTCTGTAAAACCAGCTGCTTTTCAAACATTCTTCATTTTAAGGGGATCTTCAATATTAACAGTTAAGTATTAATTGAGGTTGTTGTTACAAGTCTGGCAAGACCAATTTACAAGCCAAAATCAAAACAATATATCTACAAATGTCAGAAGCAGACATAAAGACGTTCCTGAAAGCAACAGTAAGAATAAAAAACATAGAAATATTATTTGCTTACTTACAGAGAAGAGGTAACAAAATGTTATTGTTGCCCCAGAGATTAACAGTGGGCCTTCTACCTACTACCTTTGGATAAAACACCTAGGTGATGGATGCTTAACATGTCCACATACAAGAAGAAAGTGACTTATTTTATCTAAGCCTCACTGGGAAGAAATGACTGTCATGTGACTAAATTAAAAGTATGACAGCTTTCACTACCCCTTTTATTCCTTTCCCTGAATGTCAGAGATGTTAGGCACACAGAAAAACTGAGGAGCATTTTGTGCCACTGAGGACCGTTTAGTACTATACAATAAAGAACTATATCAAACATATACAATGTGAGATGTAAATATCTGCACTTTTGCTGTGTTTGATTGGAATCTGTCTCATTTCATAGCATCTCATTCTCATTATTATTTGTATTTGGTACAGAAATTATTTTTTTCACATGATGTTTCTTTTCCTTTTTTCATCCTGGGTAGTAGGGGCTATGAGGAATATGCTTACTCATTTTAGAATCTCTTTAATTTTGTAATTCACCACCCCATATCAAATCAGAAGAAGATTTTTAACAGCTGCTGTGAAATCATTTTAATATCCACAAACAGACTCAGTGCTTCAAAAATTATCACCTTCTCAAAAATCCCCCTTTCCTGGTTGAGTTGAAGATGTACACTTCACGTTGTTTTAATGTTGATGTGCAATCATCCTCTCTAATTTTGTCACACAGTGTGCTCAACAGGAAGCCCCCATTGCAAGAGATTTATGGGACTCCTGGTGAGGGATTCAATCAGAAATTGGGGAATGTAAATGAGCAGTGGGATTGGAGTTCTGCACCTTTGCCTGTTTATTAGATTTTTCTTGAAAAATCCTTTACTTCAAACTTCTCTATTAAAGAAAAGAGGATCTGTAGTATCCTGGATTTTATTATTAAGAAAAATTTGTAGTGTAGTAAACTCTCTTTTTAAAAATAATCCCTTTCCACTCTTCATGTAGTTTTATAAGTACAGATGCCCAGCATAACAAATTAACAGAGGTTTTGTTTCTAGTTGTATCACAGCGGCTTCTTCTGTTTTACTCTCCTCTAAAGAATGGCTCATGCAGAGAAAGACGATGCAGTATCTTAAGGATAAAACTATAAAGAATAATACTATCTACCTTTTACAGCACTTCTAAGATGTAATTTTCTAGGAATATTACATGTAATATAATACTTATAATGAACACCTGAGTTTGTTACTCTTTTGTACATTTTGTAGAAGAGGAAACTAAGGTTCAGAGAGACTAAGAAGCTTGGCTAGAATCATAGAGTTATTGGGCGACATATGTAATAGAGTCTAGGTTGGTCTCCTGCTAAGACTTATGCATTTTTCAGTTTTTCACTTGCCCACTAATGTCAGAGCTCCTCTCCTTCTATATTTGGAAGTAGACCTTTGAGAAAATATTATAATGTCAATGAATAGTGCTAAAAATAATGGTGTTTGCATCAACAGATTTCTCCTTAACCTAGGATTATCTTTAGAGGCAGTTGATGCTCTTTTGGAATTCCACAGCTTTGTCATTCAAAAATAGCCATTTTCTCGTTTGTGTATCTCTTTGTCTGAAGGAGTAGGGGTCAATTTCCATGGTAGGTTGATATTTTGAAGAATGCCATGAGGAGCTCCTTCACTCAATGCTTTTGCCTCAGTTCCTGTACTTCATGCTTAAAAAGATTCTGGATAACAGTCCACACCCTAAACTCTCTCCAGTAGTATTAAATATAATTAGTTGATAAATGTTCGATGCCTCAATTTTATTTATTATATACTGTGGCTGAAAATGAATACTTGCTAATATGCAGCCTTAAATTTTGATTTCTTACTAACTTGTTTAATACTACCAGAAATACCTGACATTGATGTGATTGCAACATACTCCATATGTCTGTTTATGTTGAAGTCTACTGTGGAGATATACCTTTGTAATATCAGCAATGAATATACTTTGCAAAGAAAAATATTCAGATGCAGCAAAAAATAATTTCCTCAGTGAAAATACTTTCTCCTTTCCCCAAGATCTTGAAGTAATTTGTGTCAATTAAATTTACAGTTTATCACTGTGTGGAAAAGAGTTCGAATGGTAGTCCTATTACTGCTATACTTAAAATGGCCTGTTCATAAGGTTGGCCTTAGACCAGATCTAGGAATTTGGAATTGGGGAGTGTTCTTGTG
The DNA here is from genome assembly GCA_020662805.1 of Glaucomys volans. Taxonomy (NCBI): domain Eukaryota; kingdom Metazoa; phylum Chordata; class Mammalia; order Rodentia; family Sciuridae; genus Glaucomys; species Glaucomys volans. The sequence goes on from JAJEJO010049623.1 coordinate 377,836, forward strand.
ACTTTACTGATAAGAGGGTCTTACTGTGTGTAAACTATTTGCGCAAACTATGACTTACACAGAACCCATGGTTTGCTTTCCTCCTAGGAATCTGGAATTTTGCTGTGAACAAGGCACAGGTTTTCTGTGTGATGAGTCTTCAATAAAGACCTTGGGTCTTAGGTCTCTAATGAAATTCTCTCCTAGATATTTCACAGGTTGCTACAGCTCAGCTAGCTACTGAGGGAATTAAGTGCATCCTGTGTGATTCTACTGATAAGGGACTCTTACAAGCTTGTATTTGATTTCCTCCTGACTTGGCCCCATGCAGCTTTGCCTTCTGTTGATGTTGCATTGTGTACTTTCACTGTAATATATCTCAGCCATGGGTATAACTATACTCTGACTCCTATGGGACTTCCTAGACAAATTATCAAGCCTGGAGGTAGCAAAAAGCCAGTTGTTTCCTCAGCCTTCCCTCCCACTTGAATTTCTCATTGATATTTCTACAAATAAAATATTTGTTTCTCCCTAAATTCATCAGCTAAATTCTAATTCTAAAGGTAATGGTATTAGGATGTTGGGCCTTTAGGAGGTCATGAGGTCATGAAGGAAGACCCCTAATGAATGACATTAGTGCCATTATAAGAGAGACTCAAGAGAACTCCCTTTCTCTTCTGCCATGTGAGAATGCAGCAAGAAGATGTCATTTATGAACCAGGAAGCAGGCTCTCCTCAGACACCAAATCTGTTAGTGTTTTGATCTTGGACTTCCCAGCTTATAGAACTATAAGAAATAAATTTATGTTGTTTATAAACCTCCCAGTCTACAACATTCTGCTATAGCAGATTGAGGAGACTAAGACACGTACATTGGGAAATGAGGTAGCCTCAATTATGCTAATAACAATAGAGAAAATTATGTTCCCTTACAAAAAGCATATAAAGAAGAAACCCCAAAACTTTCAATGGTACACAAATATGTAAATGGATTTAAAGGACTATATTTCAACATTCAATTTGGACATTAAATTTCATGGGCATTATTTTTTGTTTTTCTTTTGGTTTTGGTTTTATTAGTGTGAAGAATGAGCTAACAGAATAACTTTCCAGCTTACATAATTCCAGGAAAGAAGTTTGCCCCAATAATAACACTTACTAGATATGTCACTGTCTTTGGGGGAATTCTAGCAATCACCATGACTTAGGTTTGAGTTGTTTTGGAAATGCAAACTGAGATCCCTGCAAGATACCAATCAGAACAAACAAGCTTTAACGGGACTTTGGTTGGCTCTGTAGCTTAGCTATTGAGAATTGGGCTGCTATAAACACTGATGTGGCTGCATCGCTGTAGTATGCTGATTTTAAGTCCTTTGGCTATAGGTCAAGGAGGGGGATAACTGTGTCAAATGGTGGTTCCAAGTTTTTGAGTAATCTCCATACTACATTCCAGAGTGGTTGCACCAATTTGCTATCCCACCAGCAATGTATGAATTAACCTTTTTCCCCACATCATCATCATTTATTGTTACTTGAATTCTTGATAATTGCCATTCGGGCTGAAGTGAAATGAAATCTCAGTGCTGTTTTAATTTGCACTTCTTTAATTGCTAGAGATATTGAACATATTTTTCATATATTTGTTGACTATATTTATTCTTTTGAGAAGTGTCTGTTTAGTTTCTTTACCCATTTATTGATTGGGCTATTTGTTTCTTTGGTATTGTTTTCAGTTCTTTGTATATCCTGGAAATTAATACCCTATCTGAGGTACAGGTGGCAAACATCTTCTCCCATTCTGTAGGCTCTCTTCATACTCTTGATTATTTCCTTTGCTATGAAGGATCTTTTCAACAGATGAATGGATAAACAAATTGTGGTATATATACACAATGGAGTATTATTCAGCCATAAAGAAGAATGACTTTATGACATCTGCGGGTAAATGGATGTATTAGAGACTATCATGCTAAGTGAAATAAGCCAATCCCAAAAAACCAAAGGTGGAATGCTTTCTCTGAAGCTAAACCATAATAAGAGGGGAAGGGGAAAAAGAGAAGTTAAATGGGTTAGACAAAAGGCAATGAAGGGAAAGGGGGGATAGAAAAAGGAAAAACAGTGAAATGAATCTGACATAACTTTCCTATTTACATATATAAATACACCACAGTGAATTTTACCATCATGTATATCAACAAGACTGGGACCCTAATTAGAATGAGACATATTCCATATTTATATAATTATATCAAAATGGACTCCACTGTCATTGAATAACTAAAAAGAACCAATAAAAAAGAACAAACAGAGCTTACATATATATAAAATTATGAAAGATTTTGTTATTCAGAATGTTATCCTTGTATTTGGAAGGGCAAAGTAATCTATTCAATTAAATTTTTTAATTAAATAATTTATTTTTTAATTTTCGGTCATTGTACGCAAATGGAGTACAATTATCATTTTTCTAGTTGTACACAAAGTAGAATCATACAATTTGCATATTTATATATATATATATATATATATATATACACATACACATAGGGTATAGATGTTTGTCTCATTCTATTTTCTTTCCATCCCCACCACCTACCACCCCTCATTTTCCTCTATGCAATCCATTCTTCTCCATTCCTCCTGTGCCTTCCCCCACCCCCACTACGTGTCATCAACCACTTATAAGAGAGATCATTTGGCCTTTGGTTTTTTGGGATTGGCTTATTTCACTTAATATGATCTTCTCAAATTCCATCCATTTACCTGCAAATGTCATAATTTTATTATTCTTTATGGCTGAATAATATTCCATTGTGTATATATACTACAGTTTCTTTATCCATTCCTCTACTGAAGGGCATCTAGGTTGGATCCACAATCTAGCTATAGTGAATTGAGCAGCTATGAACATTGATGTGGCTGCATCACTGTAGTATGCTGATTTTAAGTCCTTTGGGTATAGGCCAAGGAGTTGGATAGCTGGATCAAATGATGGTTCCATTCCAAGTATTTGAAGGAATTGCCATACTGCTTTCCAGAGTGGCTGCACCAATTTGCAATCCCACCAGTAATGTATGAGTGTACCTTTTTCCCACATTCTTTCCAACACCTACTGTTGCTTGTATTCTTGATAATAGACATTCTAATTGGGGTGAGATGATATCCTAGGGTAGTTTTGATTTGCATTTCTCTTATTATTAGAGATTTTGAACATTTTTTCATGTATCTGTTGATTGCTTATAGATCCTCTTTTGTGAAGTGCCTGCTCATTTCCTTAGCCCATTTACTGATTGGGTTATTTGTGTTCTTGGGGTAAAGTTTTTTGAGTTATTCTTAGTTTTTTTAGATTCGTGCTGTATCTGAAGTGTGTGTGGCAAAGATTTTCTCCCACTCTGAAGGCTCTCTCTTCACATTGCTGATTGTTTCCTTTGCTGAGAAAAAACTTTTCAGTTTGAATCTATCCCAATTATTGATTCCTGCTTTTATTTCTTGTGCTTTGGAAGTCATGTTAAGGAAGTCTGGTCCTAGGCTGATATGATGAAGATTTGGACCTACTTTTTCTTCTATTAGGTGCAGGGTCTCTGGTCTAAATCCTAGGTCTTTGATCCATTTTGAGGCGAGTTTTGTGCAGGGTGAGAGATATGGGTTTATTTTCAATTTGCTGCATATGGATTTCCAGTTTTCCCAGCACCATTTGTTGAAGAGGCTATTTTTCTCCATTGTATGTTTTTGGAGCCTTTTTCTAGTATGAGATAACTGTATTTATGTGGGTTTCTCTCTGTGTCCTCTATTCTGTACCACTGGTCTACCTGTCTATTTTGATGCCAATACCATGTTGTTTTTGTTACTATTGCTCTGTAGTATAGTTGAAGATCTGGTATTGTGATACCTCCTGGTTTGCCCCTGGGTTCAACCCCCAGTAGCACAAGAAAAGAAAATATTTTGTATGATACTAAAAAATTAATGCAAAACTATGGATATGTAGAAAATGTTATGTAAGACAAAATTCAAAAATACCATAACTCATAGATAATCACTGTTAGTATTCCTATTACATTCAACTACTTCAATGCACAGTCTCACATATGGATAAAACCATATTTTATATAAAATTATATTCCTGTTTATTTTTGGTTAATATTAAGTTGTAAACACTTTCCTTTCCTTCCATTCAAATTCCTCATGATCAACATTGGTAGAAACCTTCAAAATGATTGTGAAAAAAGATTGTACTACAGTTTGCTTAACAATTTCTACATTATAGGATGTTTAAATAGCTTCTATTTTGATTTCTATAAGTAACGTTATAATGAAGTATTGTGGATAAATCTTTTTCTACATTTTATATTCTCTCTTTATTCGAGACTTTCCTAAATAAGTTAAAATTATCAACATAAATGTTTTCGAGATCACTTATCATATAAGAAAACCCCATATGTACAAATTCATTGTCATTTTAACAATTTTTGATGCTCCTTATGTGCTTGTATACATTCATGTTTTTGTCCTCATATTTATACTGTCTGTAGAATTTAATATTTCTTGTAGTGTAAGTCTATGGTCACCAAATTCTCTCCACTTTTAACAAAAACATTTTACTTTAAAGACATTAATTCGGCATAGAATTCTTGACTGACAGGGTTTTTTTTTTAGTATATTAAAGTCATCACATTGTTTTCTGAATTTCATGGTTTCAGATGAGAAATAACTTTTAATCCCTTCCTCTGTTACTCTGTACATAATATATATTTTTCTCCTGGCTTTTGTCAAGATTTCCTTTTAATCTTGGTTTGCATTTGTTAAATTATGATGTGTCTAGTTGTACTTTCATTGATAAATTGTTATAGTTGAGATTCTTGGATATCTCTGAGATATCCAGATATATTCTCTGAGATTCTTGGATATCTTTGATATATTTCATTATATCTTACAAATTCTCCAGCATTATCTCTTCAACTACACATGCTTGTCCTTTCTTTCTCTTATCCTGTCCTTTCTTCCTTCTCCAATCTTCTCTCTCGTCTTTTCTCTGGGACTATAGGTTACACCATTTGATATTGGTCCACAGTGCTTGGAAGCTTCTTTTGTTTTTTCCCCCCACTTTTTTCTCTTCATATTTCAGTTTAGATAATTTATATTAATTTATCTTCCAGTTCACTGAGTCTGTTCTCAAAAGTGTGCAATCTTCTGGTAAGTGCATTGTGGGAATACTTCATTTCAAACATTTAAATTTGCCTTTTCCTTATAGTTTCCCTTTCTCCACTGACATAGGAAGTGAACTAGTTTCAAGTTTCATTTTTGTTAGCTTTACCTTCAATAGACCACAGGCTTCAAATTTCTCTGCCAGAGAGCTGCTTTTATTTTGTGCTTAGATGGAAGGCCATGGGGCTGAAGGGATTTTCTGTGTTCTCACTCCCCCATAGGCTTTTAGTCTTTTCTGCATTGTTGCATCATGTAATCTCCAATCTATTGACCCTATCCCAAAAGTGTACTTCTGTTATTTATCACTTGTTTCTTATCCAAGGTATAGCAAGAGAGTTTCACTCTTGTTCTGGTTTAGCCTTAAGCTTTGCAAGCTCTGTGAATCTGTGACTTATGGTTGGGACTTAGTCAACACTCATGCCCCTTGATCCTGTGGAAAGCAAATTCTGCTTTGTATCTGAGGTTGATCTTCTATAGGAGTTTCCTAGACCTTCCTCACTAGCAGCAAACCTCTGATTGCTATTAATATAGTATCTTGAGCACAAGATTGTTTTCTGTCTGCACTCCAGAGGAGAAGATTTGCTTCTATTTTGTCCACATGTTGTAAGCCTTTCAAGGCTGACACTGTGCCTGGTCATTGCATCTCACACTGTGTGACACACAGTAGGTGATCAAGTAAGTGCCTATTGAATGATAATTATTTTTATTGACAACCTATTGTATTTTCAGAATACTAAGAAAAAGAGAAGAGAGAAATTGAGGAAATGACCCTCTTCTTTAAGAACTAAAACTGTTGTAGAAAAAATTTAAAAGCATATTAATAATACACTAATTATATTAATAATAATAATTATGGGGGAAATCAGTAGAGTAGAGCAAGTAGATGGGGGAGGAAGGTAGAGAAGGTACTGGTGAGGGAAGATGAGAAGATTATGTTATGGGCATGTACAAATATGACATAATGAATCCCATTATTATGTATAATTATAATGCACCAATAAAAAATTAAAAAGAACATATTAAATATTAAGATCACATGTATTATAACTAATTCAGTTTTCAATGTACCTTGTAAAATATGACATTCTTGAGACGTTAGTTAATTCTTAGTGTAGTATTTTGATACAATACCAGCTGATTATTTCTACAGAGTATAATATGCACAGATTTTTAAAATTGTCAGAGATAGTAAAAAATGACAATTTATATATCAGTAGGAATTTTAAATAAAATTTAGGTTTTAACTGATTGGCTTATTTTAACTGGCAAGAAAAAATTGAATATATTTATGGTGCACAGCATGATGTTTTGATACATGTAGGGATTATTAATGGCTAAATAAAACTACTTAACATATGCATTGCCTCACATACATTTTTTGTGGTAAGAACACTTAAAAGTCCACTCTCTTAGCTACTTAAAATATATTTTTTATTAACTCTAGTCCCCATAATATACAAAATATCTCTAGAACTTATTTCTCCTATCTAACTAAAATTTTAGGTCCTTGGACTAACATGTCCTCAATACTCCCAACCCCCAACCTATGGTAATCACCATTTTACTCTCTATTTCTATGAGTTTTACTTTTGAATGCTCTGTGTGAAAATGAAATCATGAAGTGTTTTCCTTTCTGTGCCTGGATTATTCCCCTTAGCATTTTGACTTCTAAGTTCATCCATGTTATTACAAATGACAGAATTTTCTGGTTTTTAAGACTGAATATAGTATTTTATTGTATATATATGCAACATTTTCTTTATTCATTTGCTGATGGTCATTTATGTTGGTCCCATGTCTTGGTTATTGTGAATAATGCTGCAGTGAAAATGGAGGTATAGATATCACATCAGCATGCTGATTTCATACCTTTCAGATATATATAAATATATGGTAATGGAATTTCTGGATGTTTCTTTTCTTTTTCTTATCCAATTGCTCTAACTAGAATTTTTAGTGCTATATTGAATATAGAGGTGAGAGGGGACATACTTGTCTTGTACCTGATCTTCTTTTAGTTGTAGATGAACACAATACCTTTGTTTATTTTTATGTAGTGTTGAGGATTGAACCCAGTGCCTCACATGTGCTAGGCAAGTGCTCTACCACTTAGCCACAACCCCAGTGCTGATCTTAAAGGATATGATTTCAGTTTTTTTCCCTATTCTGTATAATGTTGGTTATGCATTTGTAACATGTAGCCTTTTATTACATTGAGGTATGATCCTTCTAAACCTAATTTGTTCAGGGTTTTTACTGTGAAGGAATCTTGAGCTTTATCAGAGGTTTGTATGGCATCTTTTGACTTGATCATGCATTTTTTATCCTTGTCTCTCTTTAGGAGCTCTGTCGCTTTTATTGATTTGTACAGGTTGAATTATCTTTGCATGAGTGGAATGAAACCATCTTGATTCTAATGTATGATCTTCTCAATGTGCTATTGAACTTGGTTTCCAAGTAATGTGTAAATGTTGAGGATTTTCCATGTATGTTCATCAGGGACATTGGTTTATAGTTTTCTTTTTCTTTCTCTTCTCATCTGCCCCCTCTATTCTTCCCTTCCCTCCTCCATTTTTTAGGGTATGTCCTTGTCAAGTTTTTGGTTGCAGGATAATACTGGCTTTATAGAATGAGTTTGGAAAAGCTACTTCCCTTTCTATTTTATGTGATACTTTATTATCATTGATGTTAGTTCTTCTTTAAAAGCCCAGTAAATTTCAATAGGGAATCCAACCAATCCTGGACTTTTCTTTGTTGGAATTTTTAACTGAATCAGTAATAAAAATTTTGGTCAATTCAGGTTTTTATATCCTTTTAGTTCAATTTTGGTAGGTCATATGTTTAGAAATATGTCCATATCTTCTAGATATTACAATTTGTTGGAATATAGTTTTTCAAAATACTCGATAAGCCTTCATATTTCAGTAGCATCTATTATAATGTCTCTTTTTCATGTCTAATTTTATTTATTTGGGTCCTGTCTTTCTTCTGGTTAGTTTAGATAAAGGTTTGTCGATTTTGTTTATCTTTTCATAGAACCAACTCGTTGTTTCATTGATTCTTTTGTTCATTTAATCTCTGTATCATTTATTTTTGCACGATTTTTATTATTTCTTTTCTTCTACTGATCTTTGGTTTGGTCTTGTTTTGCTTAGACCTTGATATAGGTCATTAAGTTATTTATCTAGCTCTAATATTTTGAGGTAAGCACTCTCTGGTATAAACATTCCTCTTTGTACTGCCTTTGCTATATTCCATGTGTGTGTTATGCTGTGTTTCTATTTTTGTTTGATTCATTGAATTTTTTTTTCATTTTTCTTCTGAATTAATGAGCCACACTATTTGTCAATAACTTGTTGTTCAATCTCCATGTGAATGTGTAATTTCTGAACTGGAACAAGGCAGGGATGCACTCTTTCACCACTACTATTCAACATTGTTCTTGAAACTCTAGCCAGAGCAATTAGACAGACCAAAGAAATTAGTGGAATACAAACAGGAAAAGAAGAGTTCAAACTATCCCTATTTGCTGATGACATGATTCTCTATTTAGAAAACCCTAAGAATTCCACCAGAAAACTTCTGGAACTCATAAATGAATTCAGTAAAGTAGCAGGATATAAAATTAATGCTCATAAATCTAATGCATTTTTATTCATAAATGATGCATCCTCTGAGAGAGAAATTAGGAAAACTACCCCATTCACAATAACCTCAAAAAAAATAAAATACTTGTGAATCAATCTAACAAAAGAAGTGAAAGACCTCTACAATGAGGATTATAGAACACTAAAGAAAGAAGTTAAAGAGAATCTGAGAAGATGGAAAGATCTCCCATGTTCTTGGATAGGCAGAATTAATATTGTCAAAATGGCCATACTTCCAAAAGTGCTATACAAATTCAATGCACTCAATCCTTTCTCCATTCTTGCCATCATTCCACCCCACATTATGCATCATCATTCACTTATCAGAGAGATCATTCGGCCTTTGGATTTTTGGGATTGGGATAATAACAGTATGTGTGACAGACATCATTGCCCTGTGTACATGTATGAATGCACAGATGGGGTGACTCTGCTTTGTGTACAAACAGAAAAACAATTGCTGTACTCCATTTGTGTTCAATGAATCAAAAAATTAAATTAAAAAAATTTTAAAAAAACAAATTCAATGCAATTTCAATTAAAATCCCAATGATGGACCTCATAGAAATAGAGCAAGCAATCATGAAATTCATTTGGAGGAATAAGAGACCCACAATAGCTAAAGCAATCCTTAGCAAGAAGAGCAAAGCAGGGGTATCACAATACCAGACCTCCAACTATACTACAGAGCAATAGTGACAAAAACAGCATGGTAATGGCACCAAAATAGACAGGTAGATCAATGGTACAGAATAGAGGACACAGAGACAAACCCACATAAATACAGGTATCTCATACTTGACAAAGGAGCCAAAAACATACAATGGAGAAAAGACAGCCTCTTCAACAAATGGTGCTGGGAAAATTGGAAATCCATATGCAGCAAAATGAAACTAAACCCATATCTCTCACCCTGTACAAAATTCAACTCAAAATGGATCAAGGACCTAGAAATTAGACCAGAGTCCCTGCACATAAGAGAAAATAGGTCCAAATCTTCATCTCTAATTTCTGTTGCTGTTGATTTCTAGTTTCATTTCATTGTTATCCAATAAGCTGCAATTAATTTATTTCATTTAAAAAATTTATTAAGTTTTCGTTTGTGGCCTAATATATGTTACATTGTGGAAAAAATTCCATGTGCTGAAGAAAAGAATGGGTATTATGCAGCTGTTGGATAGAATATTCTGTTAAGTCCCTTTGATCTGTAGTATAATTTATCTGATGCCTCCTTGTTGAATTTTGCCTGGATGATCTATGTATTGATGATAGTAGGGTATTGAAATCATCCACTATTATTGTGTTGGTTCTTCTCTCTCCCTTTATGTCTAGTAGTATTTGTTTTATAAAATTGGCCACTCAGATGTTCAAAGCATATATATTTATAGTCATATATCTTCATGATACATTGTTCCTTTAAGTTATACTGATCTTTGTTTATTCTAACTGATTTTGTTTTGAAGTCTGTTACAATAGATATAACTATAGTTACCCCTGCTTGCATTCATATTCCATTTGTATGGAATATCATTTTCAAACCTTTTACTTTCAGTCCAAGTATATATTTTCAGGTGAGGTGAGATTATTGCAGAAAGAATTCTGTTTGGACTTCTTTTTTAATTAGGCCAATTTGCATCTTTTAATTGGAGATTTACATCTATTTACATTCAGTTTTTATTGAAAGGTACCTGCTTGTCCCTGATAGTTTGTTGATTTGTTGTGGTTGTTTTGAATATTCCATGTACATTTATTCCTTTCTTATCCATTTTAGAAGTTTGATGGTTTGCTATATTGATCATTCTTTTTACTTCTTATTTGTCTACTCTTCTAGTAGAATTTATTCTGTCATGTGCTCACATGACTATTTACATTTCCTCATCTTCTGGGTGTAAGACTTCCTTACACATATCCTGTAATGCTCATTTAGTGGTCATGAATTCTCTGTATATATTTTTCTTAGAAGGTCATTTCTACTTTGATTCTGAAAAAGATCCTCATTGGGTATAGTGACATTAGTCGACAGTTTGTTTTGTTTTGTACTAGAGTTTCTGCTAAGGAATATGCTATTAGTATAATGGGTTTGCATTTAAATCTGACTTGGTGCAACTCTCTTTGTTTTATTATTTTGGAAATTTAGCCATGATATGTCATGGAGAGGTTCTTTTCAGGTCATGTCTACTTGGGATTCTAAATGCATCCTATACCTGGATGTTTATGACTTTCCCAAGATTTGGGATATTTTTCACTATTATTTCCCTGAAAAATGTATCTATGCCCTCAGCATGTAACTGTTACAGTTTTCGTATATCAAGTATGCAGACATGTAATCTTTTAATTGTATCCCAGATACATTATTTGCTATTTTCACTGTTTCTTTATTGCTATATGAATGTACTATTTTGTCAGAATTGTCTTCAAGCTCTGATATTCTTTTTCCTACTTGATATAGTCTTTTTCCTAAGTCTTCAACTGAGTTTTTATTTGACTTATTGAGTTTTTCATAGATTCCACTTTAGTTCTTTTTCAATATCTCTCTTGATTGAATTTCTCATTCATACCCACATTGTTTTCCTGAATGTGTTCAATTATTGATTTGTATTACTTGGTATTTAATTGAATTTTTTCTTTTTTATTTATTTTATTTTGATTCACTGTACACAAATGGAGTTCAACTGTTGTTTCTCTGGTTGTACATGTAGTAGAGTCACACCATTTCCGTAATCATACATATACATAGGGTAATGATGTTTCTCTCATTCTGTTATTTTTACTTCCCCTCACTGCCTTCCCACCCCTCACTTTCCCCTATGCAATCCATCCTTCTTCCATTCCAGCCTCCCTCCCACCCTGCTTTATGTATCATCACCCACTTATCAGAGAGATCATTCAGCTTTTGTTTTTTTGGGATTGGCTTCTATCAGCATGGTATTCTCCAACTGCAGCCATTTACCTGCAAATGCCATAATTTTATTCTTTATGGCTGAGTAATATTCCATTGTGTATTTATACCACAGATTCTTTATCCAGTCATCTACTGAAGGACATCTAAGTTGGTTCCACAATCTAGCTATTGTGAATTTAGCAGCTATGAATATTGATGTGACTGCATCACTGTAGTATGCTGATTTTAAGTCCTTTGGGTATAGGCCAAGGAGTGGGATAGCTGGATCAAATGGTAGATCCATGCCAAGTTTTCTAAGGAATCTCCACACTGTTCTCCAGAGTGGCTGCACCAGTTTGCAACCCCTCCAGCAATGTATGAGTGTACCTTTTTCCCCACATCCTCGCCAACACCTGTTGTTGCTTGTATTCTTGATAATAGACATTCTAATTGGGGTGAGATGAAATCTTAGGGTAGTTTTGATTTGCATTTCTCTTATTACTAGAGATGTTGAACATTTTTTCATACATCTGTTGATTGCTTGTAGATCTTCTCCGGTTAAGTGTCTGCTCATTTTCTTAGACCATCTATTGAATTGGGTTATTTGTATTCTTGGTGTAAAGATTTTTGAGTACTGTGTAGATTCTGGAGATTAGTGCCCTATCTGAAGGGTGTAGGGCAAAGATTTTCTCCCACTCTGTAGACTCTCTCTTCACATTGCTGATTGTTTCCTTTCCTGAGAAAAAGCTTTTTAGTTTGACTCTATGCCAATCATTGATTCCTTCTTTTATTTCTTGTGCTTTGGGAGTCATGTTAAAGAAGTGTGGTCCTAAGGACACATGATGAACTTTTGGACCTACTTTTTCTTCTATTATGTGCAGAGTCTCTGGTCTGATTTCTAGGTCCTTGATGCATTTTGAGTTGAGTTTTGTGCAGGGTGAGAGATAGGGGTTTAGTTTCATTTTGCTGCATATGGATTTCCAGTTTTCCCAGCACCACTTGTTGAAGAGGCTATCTTTTCTTCATTGTATGTTTTTGGCAACTTGTCTAGTATGAGAAAACTGCATTTTTGGTGGATTTGTCTCTGTGTCCTCTATTCTGTACCATTGATCTACCTATTTTGATGTCAATACCATGCCATTTTTGTTACTATTGCTCTGTAGTATAATTGAAGGTCTGGCATTGTGATACCCCCTGCTTCGCTCTTCTTGCTAAGGATTGCTTTAGCTATTCTGGGTCTCTTATTCCTCCAAATGAATTTCATGATTGCATGCTCTATTTCTATGAGGTCCGTCATTGGGATTTTAATTGGAATTGCATTGAATTTGTATAGCATTTTTGGAAGTATGGCCATTTTGACAATATTAATTCTGCCTATCCAAGAACATGGGAGATCTTTCCATCTTCTCAGATGCTCTTTAACTTCTTTCTTTAGTGTTCTGTAGTTCTCATTGTAGAGGTCTTTCACCCCTTTTGTTAGATTGATTCCCAAGTATTCAATTCTTTTTTGAGGCTCTTGTGAATGTGGTAGTTTTCATAATTTCTCTTTCAGAGGATTCATCACTTATGTATAAAAATAGATTAGATTTATGAGCACTGTTTTATATCCTGCTACTTTACTGAATTCATTTATGAGTTCTAGAAGTTTTTTGGAGGAATTTTCTGGGTCCTCTAAATATAGAATCATGTCATCAGCAAAAAGGGATAGTTTGAGTTCTTCTTTTCCTATTTGTATCCCTTTAATTACTTCAGTCTGTCTAATTGCTCTGGCTAGAGTTTCAAGGACAATATTGAATAGAAGTGGTGAAAGAGGGCATCCCTGCCTTTTTCCAGTTTTTAGGGGGAATGCTTTCAGTTTTTGTCTGTTTAGAATGATGTTGGCCATGTGCTTAGCATAGATAGCCTTTACAACGTTGAGGTATGTTCCTACTATCCTTATTTTTTTCTAGTCCTTTGAGCATGAAGGAGTGCTATACTTTATCAAATGCTTTTTCTGCATCTATTGAAATAATCATGTGATTCTTATCTTTAAGTCTTTTGATGTGGTGAATTACACTTATTTCCGGATGGTGAAGCAACCATGCATCCCAGGGATGAAACCCACTTAATCATGGTGCACTATATATTTTTAATACGTTTTTGAGTGCAGTTTGCTACAATTTTGTTAAGAAGTTTGCATCTATGTTCATTAGGGATATTGGTCTGAAATTTTCTTTCCCTAATGTTTCTTTGTCTGGTTTTGGTATCAGGGTGATATTAGCTTCATAGAATGAGTTTGGAAGGGTTCCCTCCTCCTCTACTTCATGGGGTACTTTGAGGAGTATTGGAATGAGCTCTTCTTTTATTAAAAACCATTGTTTTTACTTTTTTTTTTAATTTATTTATTTTGATTCATTGTACACAAATGGAGTACAGCTATTATTTCTCTGGTTGTACACAAAGTAGAGTCCCACCATCTGTGCATTCATACATGTACACAGGGCAATTATACCTGTCTCATTCTGTCATTATTCTTACCCCCCCACCCCGACTCCACCCCTCCCTTCCCTCTATGCAATCTATCCTTCCTCCATTCTTGCCTCCCTTCTACCCCACATTATGCATCATCATTCACTTATCACAGAGACCGTTCAGCCTTTGGATTTTTGGGATTGGCTAGTCTCACTTAGCATGACAGTCTCCAACATCATCCATTTACCTGCAAATGCCATAATTTTATTCTTCTTTATGGCTGAATAATATTCCATTATGTATATATACCACAGATTCTTTATCCAGTCATCTATTGAAGGGCATCTAGGTTGGTTCCACAGTCTAGCTACTGTGAATTGAGCAGCTATGAACATTGATGTGGCTGCATCACTGTAGTATGCTGATTTTAAGTCCTTTGGGTATAGGCCAAGGAGAGGGATAGCTGGGTCAAATGGAGGATCCATTCCAAGTTTTCTTGGAATCTCCACACTGCTTTCCAGAGTGGCTGCACCAACTTGCACTCCCACCAGCAATGTATGAGTGTACCCTTTTCCCCACATCCTCACCAGCACCTGTTGTTGCCTGTATTCTTGATAATAGACATTCTAATTGGGGTAAGATGAAATCGTAAGGTAGTTTTGATTTGCATTTCCCTTGTAACGAGGGATGTTGAACATTTTTTCATGTATCTGTTGATTGCTTGTAGATCTTCTTCTATAAAGTGTCTGTTCATTTCCTTGGCCTATTTGTTGATTTACCCAATCAACAAATTAGTGTTCTTGGTGTAAAGATTTTTGAGTACTTTGTAGAATCTGGAGATTAGTGCTGGAATGAGCTCTTCTTTGAAGGTCTTGTAGAACTCGGCTGTGAATCCATCTGGTCCTGGACTTTTATTTGTTGGTAGGCTTTTGATGACCACTTCTATTTCATTTCTTGAAATTGATCTATTTAAATTGTATATGTCCTCCAGATTCAGTTTGGGCGGATCATATGTCTCTAGAGACCTGTTGATGTGTTTGAGATTTTCTATTTTATTGGAGTATAGATTTTCAAAATAGCTTCTAATTATGTTTTGTATTTCAATAATATCTGTTGTGATAGTTCCTTTTTCATCATGAATTTTAGTAATTTGTGTTTTCTCTCTCCTCTTTGTTAGTGTGCATAAGGGTTTATCAATTTTGTTTATTTTTTCAAAGAGCCAACTTTTTGTTTTCTCAAGTTTTTGGAATTATTTCTTTTGTTTCATTTTGCTTGACTTTCACTCTGATTATAATTATTTCCTGTCTTCTACTAATTTTGGTTTGGTGATGATCTGTTCTTCTTTTTGTAGGGCTTTGAGCTGTAATGTGAGGTTGTTTATTTGTTGACTGTTCATTCTTTTACTGAATATGCTCCATACAATGAATTTTCCTCTTAATACTACTTTCATAGTGTCCCAGACATTTTGATATGTTGTATCTTTGTCCTCATTTAACTCTAAGAATTTTTTCCTTTCCCTAACCCCTGATGTCTTATGTTATCCATGCACCATTCAATAAAATATTTTTAAAGCTCCAGGTGTTGGAGTAGTTTGTTTTTTATTTTATCATTAGATTCTAATTTCATTCCATTATGGTCTGATAGAATACAAGGTAGTATCTCTATCTTTTTGTATTTGCTAAGAGTAGCTTTGTGGCAAAACATATGGTCTACTTTAGAGAAGGATCCATGAGCTGCTGAGAAGAAAGTATATTCGGTTATTGATGGGAGGAATATTCTATATATGTTTGTTAAGTCTAAATTAGCAATTGTGTTATTGAGTTCTGTGGTTTCCTTGTTCAATTTTTGTCTGGAAGATCTGTCCAATGGTGAGAGAGTTGTGTTAAATCACCTAGTATTATAGTGTTGTGGTCTATTTGATTCCTGGAATTGAGAAAGATTTGTTTGACATACATGGCTGTACCATTATTTGGGGCATAAATATTTATGATTGCTATGTCTTGGTGATTTATGCTTCCCTTAAGGACAATGAAATGTCCTTCTTTATCCCTTCTAATTTTGGCTTGAAGTCAACTTTATCTGATGTGAGGATGGAAACTCTCACTTTCTTACTAAGTCCATGTTTCTGTGATGTTTTTTCTCTATCCTTTCACCTTTAGTCTGTGGGCATGTTTTTCTATGAGATGAGCCTCTTGAAGGCAGCATATTGTTGTATCTTCTTTTTAATCCAATCTGCCAGTCTATGTCTTTTGATTGATGAGTTCAGTGCATTAACATTCAGGGTTATTATTGAGATATGATTTGTATTCCCCGTCATTTTGGCTTATTTTGGTTTTTAACTTGGTTTGGTTTCTCCTCTATTTGGCTATTCCTTTAGGGTAGTTCCCCCCTATGCTGACTTATATTGTTGTTTTTCATTTCTTCCTCATGGAATATTTGCTGAGAATGTTCTCTAGTGCTGGATTACTATTTGTAAATTCTTTAAGTTTTTGTTTATCATGGAAGGATTTTATTTCATTGTCAAATCTGAAGGTAAGTTTTGCTGGATATAAGATTCTTGGTTGGCATCCATTTTCTTTCAGCGCTTGAAATATGTTGTTCCAGGCCCTTCTTGCTTTTAGGGTCTGGGCTGAGAAATCTGCTGATAACTATATTGGCTTCCCCCTGAATGTAATCTGATTTTTTTCCTCTTGCAGTCTTTAAAATTCTATCTTTATTTTGTATGTTAGGTACTTTCATTATAATGTGCCTTGGTGTGGATCTGTTGTAATTTTGTACATTTGGTGTCCTGTAAGTCTTTTGTATTTGATTTTCCATTTCATTCTTCAGATTTGGGAAATTTTCTGCTATGTTTTCATTGAATAGATTATTCATTCCTTTGGTTTGTATCTCTGTGCCTTCCTCAATCCCAAAAATTCTTAAATTTGGTCTTTTCATGCTATCCCATAGTTCCTGTAGGTTCTGTTCATGAATTCTTATCATCTTCTCTGTTTGGTCAACTTTGTTTTCAAAATTAAATATTTTGTCTTCAATGTCTGAGATTCTTTCTTCCAGGTGATCTAGTCTGTTGGTTATGCTTTCTATTGAGTTTTTAATTTGGTTTGTTTCCTTCATTTCAAGGATTTTTGTTTGTTCTGTTTTTCAGAATCTCTATCTCTTTATTGAAATGATATTTTGCTTCCTGCATTTGTTCTTTTATCTGTTGATTGGTGTGATCATTCATTGCCTGCATTTGCTCTCTTATCTCATCATTTGCTTCTCTGATAATTTTAATTATGTGCACTCTGAACTCCCTTTCTGGCATTTCTTCTGCCACACTGTCATTGGATTCTAATGATGTCACATCTAGGTTTGTTTGGAATATTTTCTTCCCTTGTTTTTTCATGTTGTTTATGTATTTTCCCTTCTGTCAGTGCAAATATGAGGTATTGCAGTTTTCCCCCTATAGACTTATAGTGTCCCTGAAGGTTTCCAATACCTCGCCTTGAAGTGAGAGATCAATATTAGCAGCACGCCATACAAATAATATGCATCCTTAACTCAAACTTTCCTTTTTAAGATGTTAACCATATTGTCTTAGTAAACAGAGATGATGAGTTTGATTATTATCTACAGTTTAGCCAATAGGTTTGCAATAAGGACCACAATCTCTAATGGTGGACAAAGCAGATGGGGTGGGGTGTAGGATATACCATTAATAAGATAAGAAGTGTGTCTGTAGAAGTACTATGTCATAGGAGTAGTGACAGCAGAATTAAAAGAAATTGTTTGTTAGCATGAGAAAAGGGAGAGTCTCCAAGGAGACAGATCAGAGGAAAATAGGGTGAGAGAAATATTAATAATAGAAAAGAAAAGTAGGTATAATAGTAGGTATAATAGGAGTAATCATAATAGTATTACTAATAAAAAATCTACAATAAAACTATACTGTACTGTTCAAACCTCCTACTCTTCAGTAGCCTCTTGCCTGGGAGGAACTTGATAATGCAGTATCCCAAGAAGGGTCCTGCCCCTCTAGGTATGGGTGGCCTCCCAGTGGGGTATAATCCCTGCTAGTGGGCAGAGGCACCTCCACGTGTTGATAAATGGTCAACCAGTGCAGGTGGTTGACCGCAGGCTGGGTTGGGGTGGGCCTGGGCCTCTGGGCCGGGCCTCCCCTGCACAGAAGTCTCCTGTGGGTGCTCTGGGCCATTCTTCCTGGTGCAGAAGTCTTCACTGAACTTTCAAAAAATCATTCTTTTGAATTATTTGTCCATAATTTCATCCATGTTGCTATCTTTGGAATTTGTTTTTATGGAGTTATTAACTTCTAGAGGTGATATATTACCTGTTTTTTCATATATATTCTGTCTCTATGTTGAGATTTGTGCTCCTATTGGGATGCATATCTTCCATTTTAGGTGGTATCTTTCTTGGTATGTGACTTTCTTTTCCCAGTGTGATTTGGTGTATCAGATATTTATTATTGCATTCATTTCCAACTGAACTCCATAATGTATTCTTCCTATAGATTCTTTGGTTGTGATTCATGAGTTTGGGCACAGAGCATAATATATCAATGTCAGAGAAACCCCCTATTTCTTCAACTCTTGTGGGATTGGGGACACTGTGGTAATTCAGTCAGATGTGGTGAAGGCAGCAGAGTATGTGGGTTGTACCCTCTGTGGTAACTTCTACTTTGGGATTGGTAGCCCCTATCAGGAGTTGAGGATTCCACAGACTTTGTTAATATTAACTTTACTACTTGAAGCTATGTTATTTTTCCAAAAAAAATCAACTCACACTAAAGGAATTTTTAACATCTACGCGTGGTTAATTTGGGAAGAAAAGTATGGGGAAAACCAATGGAAGTTGAGAGTTATTTAGTAAGGTTTATTGTACAGAATCCTCTTCTCTTGGTGTTGTTTCTGGAGAGTTTTTCTCAGTCTATATAAAGGTTTGTGAAGTTTGTTCACATTTTTTAAAAACATCTCATAGTGTCATTGATAATTTCCATTACTTTCTAGTTATATCATTTATTTCTGTTCTGATTTTTATTTATATCCTTCTGCCAGGTTTGGTATTAGTTTTTCTTTTTCCAGTTCCTTGAGGAATACTGTTAGGTGATGAGGGTAATAGAAAACTGTCCTCTCTACCATCTTCAATGCATCTTTTCTTATTATGCTACAACCAGGTACTGTGTTTTCTTACCTGATTCCCTTAGCTCTTGTGAAGGTATGTTCATGAGTGGATATTTGTTCAAACTGATGTTTCTGTGGTGGGATGAGCACTTGAAAATCTCACTTCATCATCTTTCTGACATATGTCTCTTAGAAGGTTTTTTTATATTATTATGTCTACAGTACATATTCTTGACTCTGAGTATCTCAACTACTATTTCATATACTCGAACATTTTTTAAGTGGCACAAATTAAATTTGACAAAAGGAATATGCATATTTTCTAAAAGGAGCATATTTTAACCAAATTAATTCCATAAATAGCAGGGAAATTTGTAATGCTTCCTTATGTAGACAGGTTTTTTCAGCAATATGAAGAGTTTTACATTTCTACTTCTCCTCTGTAACCTAAGGTTATGTAACTTTGTGTTTTAAACAACAAATTGTTATCTATAATGTTTGTATTGATTGGGTAGTTAATTTGTTCTTTTAAGTGTTGGCTGAATTCAGTCATGTATTGTATACAGTTGATGTTTAATCTGATTCATAAGACCCATGAAGGTTTGTTTCTTACACTTGGCCTTGATGCCAATTGTCACATGGGGTGCCTCGTTGTGTACTTTCCACATGGCAACTTATTTTCTAGGGCCTTTCTACACAACTGTCTCTAACATGATAGCTGGGGCTTTGTTGCAGGGTATAAATATAACCTACCACTAAAAGCCCAAGCCTGTAGCTGGCACAGTGGGACTTTTGCTACACAGACAATCCCAGTTTCTAGAGAATGGAAGCCAGACTGTACCTCCTTATGAGATGAATAGCATGCAAGAAAGGTAAAGGAATAATTTCCAAGGATATATTTGGAGACAATGTACCACAACTTCTCTTCTATCCACAACAATTTACTTTCCTTTCATATGAAAAATGCACTCAAAACCATCCTCAACAATGGCATACTTTTGTAACATTAGCTCAAAGTCCAAGATGTCATCTATAACTAGGTCAGATGTAGCTGAGGATTCTTAGGAGCATTTTTGTTGTTGTAGCAACTCAGGTGTAATTTCCTCAGACAAGAAAGTTGTGAATTAAAATGCATGTTATCTGACCCCCAACATACAAAAAGTGAGACAGGAAGGGAAAACCAACAAAAGATGCATCAAGACGAAGGAAGAGATGGGAGGCATATAGCAGTCACTTGCCCATAGCAATTCTGAAATCCACACAGCTACATATTGTCAGGGCCCCATATTCTGGTAATCATTCTAGTTTTTATGATTACCAAATTATCATTGACTTCATTAGATAAACATCTCATCTACAAATCTTTTTAAACAGTCTTTCTCTACATTGGGTTGTGAGAGTCAAAGTATGATGGAGTAGTGAACTTATGATTTTTAAAAGTCCTTTTGTCAAGATAAAAGAGGATTTTTCAGGTATTGCATTAAATCTTTCAGCCTCAGTTTGGATTTGATTTTGAGTGAATCGACAGCTTACTGCTAGTACCTGAATGCAATGTTTTCCCTGATTTGCTTTTAGGGCTTTCAACCTTTTACCAGTGGAGGAGACTGTCTCAGATCCTCTATATTTCCTCTGAATTTTTATTAAAAACTTTAAAACTTTCTTCTTAAGATTATATTTCTCTTGTGATACAATATAGTGGGCTAAGAGAAGTCAATTAGCATCTTCAACATTCTTTCTGGAAATTTGGCCCAAATGGCAAGTTCACTGGGCTCCTTCCTATCTTCTAAGTTACCATAAACATAAATCTTGACAAATATTATGCCAATGCATGAGAGATACCCCTTTCCCAGTTTCCAATAGCTTTTCTTCACTCCTCTTCAACCCTCTACCATTTGCCCAGTCGTATGTTGCCAATGACGCATGTTTGATTTTTTTTATTTTGTGGGGTGAGGAGGACTTGGACTAGGTACATATGTTCATTCCCATTATTTATTGATAAGTGCCAAACAACACCAAAAATTAATGGATGAAATCAATAGTTACTTACATTTCTTATAATTCTAGGTTGAAGGATGATTCTTATGTTCCATGAATGTCACCTGGGCTCATTTATGTGGCTTCATGGGCTGTGCTAGAAGGTACAAGATGACTACTCTTGAATTTCTTAAGTCTCAGTATTGATCATCAATTGTGGTTTCAACTTTACCCAATGCATTTTATCTATATGCAGCAACTCATTTTCCTCATCCCCTAGGGCCTTTCTACATGTCCTCCTTCTCCAGTAGGATATCTTGAACTTCCTTATAGCATGAATCTGGATTCTAAGAAAGCAAATACAAAAAAATCCTTCTGAAGGTCTAGACCTGGAACTGGTAAAATCACTGACCAGTCTACATTTATCGGAAAGGGAAGTAGACCCTATTTCTTAATGGGAGGAGGAAGGTCAGTTGTATTTGTAGGCCAGGGAAGAATTGTTGGTGATCATATTTTCAACTGTACAGTCCAGATCATGTAAGCCACAAAGAGGGACTTGGTATTTTTAATTTTAAGTTCAACCTACCAAAGTCTGTGAACATTAAAAAAGGAATGCATTAAACATGTGTATATACAGAGATGTGTGTGTGTGTACACATACATATACCTTTTGTAAATCTTATATCCAACAAAATTATTCCTTAAGATGGAGATTTTAAAATCACAATTCAGGGAGGCAAGAAATTTTGTCTTTGACTTGGGAATTCATCCAAAATCTGGTTCTAAACCTGGACTTTGACTATGGCCTTTGAAAAACTAAATAGACTCCAAACTACTTCAACATCATTTGAAATATTTTATAATTGCCTAGGTTGCCAATATGAATACTTAATATAATAACAATAGTTATACAAATAATAGTACAATGACTTTAATAAAAATTATTGGTATTATTAATTTCTTGATATTTAATTTGATATTGATAAGCATTCTAAGTACAATATAGAATGACAACCTCCTATGTGCTTTATTTGTTGAAATTTTATCAGTTAATTGTAGTATAAATGTGTCTTTGGTATTGCAGAATTAAAATGTTGTAATAATTAACAGTGATTATGAAAGCCATTAATTTTTATGTATAAAACAGTTATTAAGAATTTTCAAAGAGTTAAAGAAATAAGTGAAAAGATTGACAATTATTATAAATATTATGAAAGTGCATGAGGAAAATAACTTTTGAATGAACATTTTTCCTATTTGACTAATAATTATTTGTATAATTTGAATAATAAAAGATTGAATAATAGAGATTAGATTACACATTAATTCTAATTGTTGTAGAATTGTTTTGTGTATGAACAATTATAACATCTAATATAATAACCTTTGAAGAACTTTAAAATGTTGCTATTTACTTCCATTTCTATGTAGTATTCAAGAAAAAAAGTTCTGAGAATTCATCACATCTTGGAACTATGATATGAAGAGCTGAATGTCAATTTTGCCACCAAAAATTATCACAACCAAAAGAAAAACTAAAAAATAAGCCAAAATGAGTTTAATAAGTAGTTTTGATCCTGATAAAGGATGTAAGAGATACTGACAAAAAAAATGTTAAGAAAAAAATAAGGTACTGGAGACTGTCATGCTAAGTGAGATTAGCCAAGCCCCAAAATCCAAAGGCTGAATGATCTCTCTAATGAGTGAATGATGATGCATAATGCAGGGTAGAAGGGAGGCAAGAATGGAGGAAGGATGGATAGCATAGAGGGAAGGGAGGGGTGGCTTCGGGGTGTGGGGGGTAAGAATAATAACAGAATGAGACAGACATCATTGCCCTGTGTACACGTGTGAATGCACAGATGGTGCGATTCTACTTTGTGTCCAACCAGAGAAACAATAGCTATACTCCATTTGTGTACAATTAATCAAAATTAATTAAATTTAAAAAAATAAGGTACTCTGAACACATTTTTTTCCTCACCATCAACCTTCATATTAAGAGACTTTGAGGGAACAGGAAGATGGCAGAAGGGAGGTAGGCAGCAATTCCTGACCTCCTCACAGCACAGAAAGGAACAGTGAATAAAAAGAGAATTGAGAGGCAAGTGAAAAAATAAATGTTCTGACTTTAATACTGCAAAGTCAGAGATCTAGAGAACCCTGAAGATTAGTTACCAGAGTAGAAAATAAGCACAGAATTCCCTAATACCAAACCCATACCAGGGTGGGGGAAAGGAGATGGAGCAACAGAGAGAAAAATGAGAGAGGGAGTAGGAAAAGCTCTTAATCTCACTCACTTAAAACCATTTGGAAAGGCAGACAAAATTTAAAGTGTGATAGAAACAGCAGGGTCCTTAAAACAGATCAAACAACTTAAAAACAAATTATGAAAAGAAAGCTGAATGAAGGGTCTGCAGCCACCTTGTGGAGCCCTCAGCTGACCAGTCACCTCCTTAAGTCAATACAGCATCTTCCTACACCCAGACAGCTGCAGTTCAACCACAGGGAATTCCCTACAGTGGGACCTCTTAAGAACTTAGCTGGAATGAACTTCTAGAGGGACCATTACCAGTCAAATCACTGAAACCCCTCCCCCTCCCCCTCACCACAAACAAGGAAGGTTGTGGAGTGGATCTGTGCTGGGATATGCAACTAACCTAGTGCTCAGCTCAACCTCTGTGACCCAGGCAAGGACAAAAAACCCTGTGCAGCATCCAACCTAGACAGTTACAGGGCAGCAAAGCAACTTTGCTCCAGAGCAGAGGAAAGTGGATCCATCAGGTCTGCACCAGCCTCAACCACTTATATTGGAAGTAGGCACTGTGGGAAGTCTAGGGACTGTCCTCTCAATAGTCCTCCAGCCACACTAGAGTGAAGCTACTTGAATATTCAGTGACATGGAGATCTGGTTCGGGATGGTGGCAGCAACAAAATGCTGGTTGCAAAACTTCCCTGAATGTCCCAGGAAACGTAAGCAGTAGGCATCTGCACACAGCCAGAGGGATATCAGTTAAGGTGGAAAATTGCCTCATCCAAGGCATCAAGAAGTGGCTGCTCCCAGCTACCAGTCTGACCTGTGATCAAAACTGGCTAGAGACGGGGCATTGTATGGACAGTGGCTGGACATTGCTTCAGTAAGAGTCAACAGAGGGAATCAAAACCCACCATTCACAACCTGGGGCAGTGGAAACTAGACACCAGGTGAATCACCTAAGTTACTTTACTATAGCCTGAGGAATACCTCTGCAACACAGAACGCCCATGGAATACCTACAATCAGAGATCCTGTGCTCACAGTCAGCCACAAGGATTTACACCACCATGAAAAGGATTCTGTAGGGGAGAGCAGGTACATGGTGACCCACAACAATCACAGGGACACTCCAGAGTCAGAATTCTGAACTCCTGTACACAATAGAAATGATCAAGCCACAACACTGCACTCTTGAAGCACTCAGCTGCATGCCTCTGAACTGACAAACCATAACCAGCTGGTGAGAAGTCCATAGCAACTAGACAAATGACTCCTGTGCCCTAGCAACTCTGGAGAATACACAGTCAAAGAATGATGGGCATCTGCTAAATGTCCAAACCACAATGAAATCCAAACCAAGATTCAACAAGAATTGTCTTCACCTTGGCATGGTTTACTATAAATAATAAGTCTTTCTTTAACTTGAACAATAGTGGTTGCCCTGATAGCCAGCGCTGTACCTTCAACCCATTTGAATGTATTTCATCTGATGGTTTAAAGCATTAATTGGAATCAGTCTTCTTATTTTTGTTTTCCTAGCTCTAATTATTTTTGTTTTCCTGCTCCTCTTACCCCCTACTCATCCTTTTGCATTATCCACTACTACATGAAATGCCAACCATTCTTTGATTTCTCCTTTCTACCTTGGTATAAATTATCATTTAATATCTTTTTTCTCTATCTTTCTGTCTCTCTTTTTTCCTGCCCTTTTTGCTCAAAATTCCTTCCTCCCCACTTTTAACCCTCACTTAAGGTTATTATAAGTTTATTAAATTTAACAGATACTTTTAGTTGTGACCTATTCCAGAAATTTCTTATAGGTTTGTAACTGAATTTAAGGAACTGTGGAGAAAAATACAAAACAAATTTACATTTCTTCTAATGTTGAATAGTACAAGGCTCATCTCTGAAGTGATTATAGTAAATAGAGTTCAGCAGCATCTTTCAAAGTGGTGCAGATGTTGGGATCAGCAGAGGTCACATAATGACTTAAGGTATCAATATCTGGATATTTTTCCAAACCAGAGCTCTTAAGAGAAAAAAGTTCACAAAGTAGTCTCCTACTTAAAAGAAGTGATAACTATTTCAATAGATGGGTATACATACAAACAATAAGAAAAAACAAGGGAACAAATCATCCCAAACAGTCTAACAACAGACTCTGTTTTAACACAGTGGAGTAAATATCAGAGAAAGAATTTAGAAAGTTTATAGTCACAATGCTCTATAAGCTAAAGGAAGATGTAAGAAGTAAAATTGAAAATACAGAAAGTGAAGGATCACTTTATTAAAGAGATGAAGATTCTGAAAGAGAACAAAAAGGAAATCCTTGAAAATGAAAGCCTCAAAAAACCAAATTAAGAATTCAATGGAAAGTAACACTAATAGATTAGACCAATTTTTAAAAAAATTTTGTAGCTGTAGATGGACACAATATCTCTATTTTATTTATTTATTTTTATATGGTGCTGAGGATCAAACCCAGTGCCTTGCATGTGCTAGATAAGCACTCTACTGCTGAGCTACAACCCCAGCCCCCAGATTAGACCACTTATAGATTTTCAGGTCTTGAAGACAAAGCATATAATCTTGAAAATAAAGTTGACCATAAAGAAAAGATGTTAAGAGACCATGAAGAGAATATTCAAGAGACCTGCATTAACATTAAGAAGGCAAATTTAAGAATTATTGAGGTAGATGAAGGCTCTGAAATGCAAGCTAAAGTGTGGTACAATCTTTTCAATGAAATAATGTAAGAAAAAATTCCAAACCTTAAGAATGAAAGGGAAATTCAAATACAAGAGGAAAAAAGGACTCCAAATATACAAATCACAATAGATCCACTCCAAGACACATTATTATGAATATGCCTAATATAGAGAATAAGGATAGAATATTAAAAGGTGCAAGAGAAAACTGAGTAGTCATATTTAGAGGTAAACCAATCTGGATTTCAATTGATTTCTCATCCCAGACCCTCAAAGCAAGGAGGATTTGGAATAATATATACCAAACTCTGAAAGAAAATGGATGCCAACTAAGAATAATATACCCAGCAAAATTAAGCTTCAGGACTGAAGATGAAGTAAAAACCTTCCATGATCAATATAAGCTAAAAAAAATCATAACCAGAAGCCTACACTACAAAACATACTCAATGAAATATTTCATGAGTATTTGAAATAAAATAAATGAAATGAATAAAATAAAAGAATGAAATAAAATAAATAAATGAAAAATAAAAATGAAAACTAGCATATGGAGGAACTACATGAAAGAATAGTCCATTGAAGGAGAATAAAATCAGGTTCAAACACTAGAAATAAACCAAAATGGTAGGAAATAAAAACAATTTCACTACAATAAAATTGAATGTAAATGGCCTAAACTCTTCAATCAAAAGGCACAAATTGGAAGATAGTATTAAAATCAAGATCCAACAATATGCTATCTCTTGCAGAGAGACAAACAATTGAAGGCGAAAAGGATGGAGAGAGACATACCATTCAAATGGTACTTATAAACAAGCAGGGGGAACTATTCTCTCATCAAAGTGGAGTTAGAGCCAAAATTAATCAGAAGAGACAAAGAAGTTCACTCCATACTGGTTAAAAAAATCATCCAACAATAAGGTATAATAACCATAAATGTTTATGCTCCAAATAATGGTGCATCTACGTACATAAACACTTCTCAATATCAAGAAACAAATAGACCATGATACAATCATACTGGGTGACTTCAATACACCTCCACCATTATAGGGTGCCCAGACATAGACTAAGTAAAGATTCTTCAAAACTAAAAAAAATATTACTAATCAAAGCAACCTAACAGACATCTGTAGAATATTTCATTCATCAATGATAGAATTTCCTTCCTAGACATAATATTTTAGGTCACAAAATAAATCTTAACAAATCTAAAAAATAGACAAAATCCCTTGCATTCTATCAAATCATAATGGAATGAAATTAGAAATCAATGAAAAGATAAAACACAGAAACCACTCTAACACCAGGACAGTAAATATTGCTTTTGAATGATGAATATATAGCACAAGAAATAAGGGGAAAATAAAATAAATTCTTAGAAGTAAATAAGAATAATGGTACAGCATATTAATATCTCTGAGACAGTATGAAGGCAGTTCTAAGATGAATGTTAATAGTATTGATCTCATTATTTAAATAGAAAAACACCAGATAAAAAATCTAACATTATATCTCAATGTCCTAGAAAAAAGAAAGAATAAGCCAACACCAACACTGATACCAACACCTGTCTTCAATAGAAGACAGGAAATAATTAAAATCATAGGTAAGATCAATGAAATTGAGAATTTAAAAAATCAATACAAAATATCAATTAAACTGAGAGTTGGTTTTCTGAAAGGATAAACAAGACTGATAAACCCTTTGCCAAAATAACCAAAAGAAAATAACACTCAATTAATAAAATTCAAGATGAAAAGTAACAGTTAATGACAGACACTACTGAAATCCAGAGTATCATCAGAAACTATTTTGAAAATTTATACAAAAATAAGCTAGAAAATCCTGAAGATATTGACACATTCCTAGAGGTATGTTACCTACCCAAATTGAACCAGGAGGAAATAGAAAACAAACTGGTCAATATCAAATAATGAAATTGAAGACACCGTCAAAAGCCTACCAATAAAGAAAAGCCCAAGACCAGATGGATTCTCAGCTGAGTTCTACCAGACCTTTAAAGAAGAATTAACACCAATCCTCAATCCTCTTCAAAATTTATTTATTCCACAAAATAGCAAAGGAGGGAACCTTTTCAAACTCATTCTATGAAGCTAGTATCACCGTATCAAAACCAGACAAAGACACATCAAGGAAGAGAAAAACTTCAGACCAATATCCCTGATGAATATAGATGCAAAAATTCTTAACAAAAGTTTAGCAAATCGCCTACATACACAAAAATACACACACACACACACACACACACACACACACACACAATGGTGTTTTAGAAATAAGCCAGTTCCAAAAATCAGAGGTTGAATATTTTCTCTGTTATGGGGAAGCTAATTGAAAATTAGGGGGCAAGGTATTAAAAAATATGAGAGAGAGAGAAAGGAAAAAAAGGAGGGGAAATTAAAACAGAGGAAAGATCAGTGAGCAGAAAAAAACAGAGTAGAAGGAAGAAGGGACAAGAAAATGGAAGAACAGTGAAATGAATCTGACTGAAATTTTGTATGTGCATGCACGCATGTGGTATAGTGGATCCTGGCATCAGAGATATCTGCAGGACACGGATTTTTAAAAAAAGTAAAATGTAAATGGATTGTAGAAAGATTGGAGTGGAGGGAGGGGAGTGGGAGACAAGGAGGAATCAATTGGAGTGGGTTGAGTTACATACCTTTGTGATAATTTCAGGGTGTAGCCTGGTTTTGTATGTAAGTAAAAAGAACAAAAAAAAACAATTAAAAAAAAGAGATTTTAAAAGAAAACATTTGAGAAGACAAGTTCTTACTGATTTAAGTCTTCAAAGCCTTTAAATTTTAAACAAAAAAACCTTACTTAAATTATCTCTAGAAAGTTCCCATCATTTTTAGGGGTTGAAGAGAAAGGATTTTTGAGTTCTCTAAATCAGAACATTTAAAAAATCCTAATACAAAGTTTCACCTAGTAAACATTACTGAAAAAAAGTCCTGAATTATACTTTTCTATCCAAAAAATGTCTAGTGGTGTCATTGAACATGTAACCTCCATATCTTGTATATTGCACAATTGCTAATTCAGAAATATACTTAAAGCTTAACTTGGTGAATCAATCATGAATTCTACTATGCTTCTGGTTTACTTGTTTGTCAAAGGATTTCTAGGTTTTATACAACAGCTAACATAGCACATTTGACTGAAACTCTATTTATAGGAAGAAAAATCAGTGAATAAAATTATCATATAATTGTCTTTGAGAATCTACTGAACATATTGAATGTTATACATATTCGGACCCACAATCATACATACAACTTTTTCACTAATTTGGGTTGTGTGTTCAGAAAGAAATTATAGGACCACAGAAAGATTGTGAGACACTCATCATTCTTTAGCAAGAGACAGACTTCATGTCAATCAAGAGAATTTAGAATGGAATGTTACATAGTGATGTATGTATCTTTTATCTTGGAACTGCCTTACCATGTGTCTTACAAGATGTCCAAACATGACAGACAAACCACTACTACACATTTAAAAGAAAACCTGAATATAAAAACTTGTTAATGTCATACTTTCAAAATAGTGATATTACAGCACTTAATAAAAACTGATGGTTGCTTGTGGAGAAAGTTGATTGACCATGTTGAAAAAATATTATTGTTCCTTGAGAAAGTGTTTCTTGTGTGCTAGTTGACTATAATATGCTTCTATCTTTTCTTCCCACTCAAGACAATGCAAGTGATATGTAGGAAATGAAAACTGAAATGTAGATTTGAATTCAGAGAAAATTTTGTCTTGAAAGTCAATTATTTGTTCCAAAGCCAGTTATTTTGTTCCATTCCAGTTTCAAGTTGCAGAGACAAGATATTTTTTTCTCAAGTTACAATTTCAAATAGTACATGCATGAACAGTATTAGAGATAAATAATATAATGGGAACATAAATTATAATTTTGCTTCTGAAAGTGTTCAGAAAACGTTGAGTAGTGTACAACATTTCCATTTATACAATTGCTATCATACATTTTTGTTATCATCAATCAATCATCAAGATGGGGAGTAAGAAAAGAAATAAGTAGATCTATCTCTAACTTAGTCATTTACCATTAGAGAAGGAAAGCATAATAACTGGGTGGCATCTGGGTGCAAGGCCCATGCCTGTAATCCCAGCAGCTTGAGAGGCTGAGACAGGAGGACCATGAGTACAAAGCCAGCCTCAACAAAAGCAAGGTGCTAAGCAACTCAGTGAAACTCGTCTCTAAATACAGTACAAAATAGGGCTGGGGATATGGCTCAGTGGTTGAGTACCCTTGAGTTCAATTCCCAGTATACCCAGTACCCAAAATAATAATAATAATAATAATAATAATAACAGTAATAATAACAACAACAACAACTAGGTGGCAACATTACCATTAGTATCTTACATTGGCGAAGCTAGCTAAAACTTGTTCCTCTAGTGACCTTGGTTGAAAGTGAGACTATTTAATATCATGAGAATTGACCAGTGATAAGCAAATTATTGTTCTTATACCATATTATTAAAATATTGATATCAGTGTTATTTAATAATAATTATACAGATATTCCTCAACTTATTATTGGGGTTACATTCTTATAAGCCCATTGTAAGGTCAAAAAGTCCTAAATCAGACCATTGTAAGTCAGGGATTGTCTGTACTCTGTAGATTATTGGTTGTTTACTCCCATGACCACATGGCTGACTGGGAGCTGTGGCTCAATGCTGCTGCTCCTCATCATGAAAGCATACGGTACCACATGTCAAGGCTAGGAAAAGATAAAATTTTGAAATTTGGAATATAGTTTCTATTGAATGCATATCACTTTCACACCATCATAAAGTAAAAAAAAATTGAACTATCATAACTCAGGGTCCATCTGAATTAATTATTAATAATTATAGGATCATTACCATTGTACTATATTAAGCATTTAAAATCTAAACACTAAAATTTTAATAAGAAAATTATAAATTTATAATCATAATTTTAACATCTATCCCCAAAGCTAATGCTATGATGGTGATATTCAGCTTTCAATAAATATTGGTTTTAAAAGTTAGGCATGTGAGGTTTTACAAGATATATATTTGGAGTACCTCTAACAAATACCTAATCATGAAAATATGATGGGGTATTGGTCAAAGAACTTAGTTACCCAAGCAGAGAATGAGACGTTAAAAACACAATCACTGAAATGGGGATATAAGCCAGATTGAGATAGCAGCAAAGCTATTATATATATTTTCTGCATGACACTGAGCATCTGAACCATGACAAAAATTTTCTTAACCATTCATGGGCCCAAGTGGTCTCAGATCTTGGATAGAACCCAGAAAGCACATAGGGGATAGTATCAGTAATTTATTGTTGCATAATAAGCTACCACAAAACATTGTGGCTTAAAACAACACTCATTTAATTGACTTAACTCGAAGTTCTGTGGGCCAGCAATTTAACCTGGGTCAGATAGATATCTCTGCTTCTAAGATTTCACCAACTACTGGTGGGAGCATTTCAGTTCTTCTCTGGATGATCTCTCATCTTCTAGTGGGATTGTGCTTGTCTACATATTAGATAGTAGAGTTCTAAGCAAGAGGAAATATGCAAAAGCTTTTGAGACCTGAAGTCAAAACTGAGTATGCTGCTGTTTCCGTTACATTCTATTAGCTGAAGTAAGTTGTCTAGCCCAGAGCAAAGGATAGAGAATTAAGCTATGACACTTGATGGTAGGAGGCCTGGATACAGGTTCTGACACTTGATGATAGGAGACCTGAATACAGGTAAGAATAAAGAACTGTGATAATTTTGGAATCAGTTAATGTACCACAGGTTCATTGCCTCTGAATTTGGCACAGAAAGTCCAGGTAGTTTTCTGTATAATATCAGTATTTAAATAGATTTCTTCACAAGTAGTTGAAATGCTTTAATGGAATCCATTCATTTTGAGTGGAAAATTACTCCAAAATCATCACTTAGTTGATGCCTTCAATTGTGAAATCATCTTATTCATGCTTTTGAAGCTCCTCTCTGGTAATTAGTTTATTTGAACATCACAAGCGCTCTACTGAGCATATGTTGTTACACTTATTTTCCCTTTGAGGAAATAGAAATGAGAACAGTGTTCTTAAAGTTTGCTTTAGTTTGACAGGCTGTAAAGTATAGTAGTTCCAGGGACACACCTCAGAACTGTTGCATTAGTTGATTTTCAGTTGCAATCAACAGCAATTCACCCTGAATAATTTAAACAAATATTAAATGAATTGGTCAGTCAATAGTAGCTCACATAATCACTAGAAAGACATAAGAGTAAAGCACAGGAAATGAACACTTCTGAGGGAGACTGGTAAGGACACTGCTATGGCCATTGTCAAACTCTGTACCCTGGAGCCTACACCAGTGCTACTGGAAATTGTAAGCACTGGGCATCACCACTGATCTCCTCTCTTGCTACAGCTGCTTTGAAGATTGGCTCCTGCTGCCACTTTCTACCAATACCACAAGATTTAGTGTTCAAGTACCCCAGATTCTTTGTGTCCCTTGCTCTAGATTCAGACATCTCAAGTGGGAGCATCTGATTGGTAAAGTCCTAACAGCAAGGGAGACATTAAAAATAAGCAAGTGTACTTTTCAACTACATGTTAGAAAGTTGGGCCCTGAACTTTCCCAAAACTCATGTAGCAGGATATTTCCTAAACATAAGAGGGTGGCTCAGAGCCTGAACAGTGAAAACTGAATAATATCCTCTCTACCCTTTGAATATAAATCTTTATGTGAAAATATAGTACACCTTATGATGCCTTGCTCTTATCCCCTCGGCTCTCACCTTCACACACCAGGCAGCAATATGGCAAGAACCATGTCTCTACCTAAGGACAATTTGAATGGTCATGGAAGCACTTGTTCTGCTAGACAGCAAACAAAAGTGCCATAGACTTTATGGCCCCAGAAGCAGCTTTTCATCTGAGAATGGACAAGGATCTATACCTCAACTGAGATAACTATGAGGCATGCTTTCATACTAGTCCCAAGAGTCCCTCAAGGGGATTAAATTCCAGTTTCCCACAGCAGTAACTGCTGTGATAACAAACCTCATAATGGCTTTCTTCCCCTCCCTGTCTCACTTGCCTGTTCCTCTGCAAATGTTTGTAGGGATGGCATCCAAAATACATTACCTGCACTTGAATTTTGCCTTCGAGTCAGCTTCTTGAGGATCCCACCTCACATGGGGGACACACTTTCTAGAGTGATTTATGTGATCAAAAATGTGTTTCCATAACAAAAGTTTGAGGATGAGTTGCACAGACAAATGGAAAAGACTGCCCAAGATCTCATTAAAGGTGAAAGTTCTTTGCTAAACCTTAAATCCAGGCCTCTTCTTTTGGTTCTATGGCCAATTCTCTCCCCACTAAAATACACTCACAGCCAAAAAAGATATATTTTTATTTCAATATTACTTTATCTGAGGACATAATTATGAAATAACATATAGAACCAAGCCCACATCTTAAGCTATAGATAATGTCATTAGTGACTTATTCTTTTAAAAATGTAACAATAGTCTTTCCTCTGTCTCCTGTGAATATTTCTGCCTTTGCAAATTCTTTGCTTAGAATTCAACTCCAATATTGTTGTTCTGATTGACAATTTTATTTCCATTTAAGAAAAGTTGAAAGAGACAAATGCAAATGGAATACTCATCAAAGTATGAACCTTTATTTTAAAAAACAGAACACTTGCATTGTAATGTTAAGAAAGAGAACATACTTGTTATTGTTGTAACATAATGTTAACAACTTGTCTTTATAAATGGTACTATATAACAATATTAGTGAGTGGGGAAACAAAGGTAAAATGAAATTTGCAGTGGTGGCCTACAATGATTTATAGAGTATACATAAGAGCAAAAATAAGCCATCTTTATGAAATAAAATTAAAATGGAGCCAGAGATAAATAGAAATCATGTGAGTAGAAATAACTAATTTAGGATGTATCTCAAGTGTATCAATAGAATATACTTAGGGTTGTTCTTTTTGTACATTAATTGAAAAGGAAAAGTGAATTAAAATCTTCAATAGGAATGAATGACTCAATTGTTTGGCTTAGTTGTTTCTATTGTTTTTTTTTCTTCAGATATTTTAATCAACTACCCAGGGATATATTCTCATTTGAACCATATCCTCAATTGTTTGTACCAAGGATTTTTCAAAAGTATCAATCAAATGTTTCTATGGCATATACTTCCTAACTACTGTGCATCTGAGCTGGTATCATGACTCCCCAGTAATTTGATCATGGACAAGCATTATATAATTTCTCAGAACTTCAATATTTGTCTTAAATATGATAATATACATAATTTTCATTTCACAAAGATTTTGTGAGAACCAATGAGATAATATCTATGCAACTACTTCATAAATTACTACATATGTATGTGTGCATGTATTGCTTCATTATGGATTAATATTCTTTCCTGGTTGAAGTATCAAGAGGACAGTTAGAATATTGATAAAAGCTCTAACATTCCTGGGTATAAATCTTGATTCTTCTAAGTATTGCTTGTGATCCTGGGGAAATTGTTTAACATTCCTTAACCTCAATTTCCTCATATGAAAAATGGGGATAGTAATACTATTCTAGGAACATAGTAAGTTCTCACTCAAATAGAGGATATCAATAATGATAATGATGATCTACCATAATTTAGGGACTTTTTCTGCTTTTTATTATCCTAGTCCCTATTAATTCTTGGAATATTTTTTGAGCAATCATATTCAAAATCATAACAGCTGGGCACAGAAACAAAAGAAGTTGTAGGCACATGTAGTAGATACCAAATAAGTGTTGAATGAAGAAAATAATGTCTATTCATGCTGAAAATTTTAAGAAAATAGTTGGGTAGAAATTGGGTATGCTAGGATGCCTAGGCAAAGAAGGGAATGGTAGTAATAACTATTCATCATTTTTTAATTTTTTCTGAATGGACCTGCAATTCCCTTCCATATGTGGAAATCCCTACACATGAGGTCTACTATTATTTCTTCCATTACAGAAGCTAAAAATACCAGACATCCATTTTCCCAGCCTCCTTTTCTGCTGTGGTAGGTCTGCTTGCTTTGAAATCAGTTGTACCCTCTCCAGACATTGAAACTAATGAAATCAATTCATGTGCAGATAATGCTACTCTATTTTCCAGGACTAGCTGTGGCCATAGCTTCAAGCAGTAGTGTAGTATCCATCATTGCTGATGTCAGCTATGCTATTTTGTGAGTCTAGTGACAGCAACAAATATATCTTCAAAGGGTCAGTTTTGAAATTTTATCTGAAGAATTGTTCTTGTCTCCAAACTTGGTTTTCTGACTCTCCTGGAAAATTCTAATACCCTTTAACTGAATTCCCTTTCTACCTCTCAATTAGTCAAAATTTGTTTTCATTCTTGCAGTTAAGACCAACTTATCTGTGGGCTAGACCAGAAGTTGAGGGAAAAGGCAAATCCACTCATTAGGCAAAGTGAGATCATAGTAAAGGAATATAAGATGAGTTTTGAAGGCCTCTGGCAAGTGATGAGTGAGTTGGAAAAACCCTGAAAACCAATGGCAGAAGTTTCTGCAAGCCCTTAGTTTCTATCACAACCAGTAATATTAGTGTTGGAATCCTTGGTTACACTTTGAATTACCTGCAGATTCCTTTAAAATTCCAATGTCTCCCCCATTTGACTTATATTAGAATCTGGAGAGTTTTAAGGGCTCCCTGGGTGACTAGATATGAAAAAAAAAAAAGCAGAGCCAAGGTTAAGATAAGATTACAGGAAGCTAAATCCATACATGGAAACAAAACAGATGCACCAGACTGGAATAAGGAATGAAAAGGGGAAATGAGAGCTGATAATAAACAAAATGAGCACACTTATTTGGATGTATTGAATAATATAATGATGTCTGATACAAATTGATAACTTAATTATGTCCCATCATCTTCAATCTATAGTGTTTATCCAAACCACTCTTCTAAATCTCCTGCCTTAGCTCAGGCCCTGATCAGCCCTCAAGTGGCCTATTGCTATCACTTCCCTCTTGAATTTCTTGTTTCCATTCATTCTTACCTCCAACCTATTTAACACAATGTTACCAGACTGGAATAATTTTTCTAAAGGCCAAATATGATCTTGTTATGATCGAGCTGGACATAATCAAATGGCTCCCCAAATACTACCAGAAAATAAAATTCAAACTTTTTAACATGGTTTACCAGAGAAATGAAAGTTGTACCCTATTTGTGTACAAAGAATCTAAATTAAAATAATAAAAATTTAAAATAAAATTTAAAAAAATAATCTTAATGCTCTGTTCCTTCTTAACTTCCCAGCTTTGTCTTTGTTTCTTCCTGGGTCTCCAGCTAGTATCTGAACACTCACCCCCTCAAAGGCATCATCATCTTCCTCATCTTCATGCTTCTTTACTGATACATATTTCTTTGAATCATATGTACGTGTTTTTAAAATTATCTTTTATGTTTTCATTTTTATTACTTTGATATGTTAATGCATGTAATGTTATTCACTGAAAAGATTAGAAGTTTCCGGAATGCAGGGATCCTACTTTCTGACCTACAAATTTGATGATTCTGATATGTTCAATGATAATGAATTTGATGAGAATTGAAAATAGTGCCATAAATGTTACATACTTAAAAATGGGTCAGGATGAAGGGGAACTGCTTGTGTACCAGGGAAAGTGTGAGTGCACCTTTAAGCAATAGATAGAATGAGTTACATATTCAAGTTGTAATGATTACACTATTCAGATATTGCTACTAAATGCCAGGATGGATGACCTTTTATGTCTACTGAGATAAGTTATTTACCCAATGTGGTTATCTCACCCACACTTTTTCAATACTGAAGTAGTTTTGTAGTTCAAGCACATTACGTATGTCAAATATGAAAAGACCAAGGTTAAAGATCCATATAGCAAGCAAGAGGATTCAGATACGAGTCTGTAAAAATTGTTTAACTTGGAATTATATTTTCCAGTTTCAAAGATATCCAAAGTTTTATTTTGTTTAAATCATGAAAGATCTTCAGGTATAACAACTTTTCCTCATAATTTATTTTAACCTATGCAGTCTTCATTGGTATTTCAGTTTGCTTTCAAAGGGAAGTTTTGAATGGTTATATATTATATTAAAATATATATTAGAAAAATTAAAAAGTGTGTAGAATAATAAATTGTTATTTTTATCTATTAAAATATCTGTAATACCTGAATGTCATATTCATAAGCAATTTACTTGACTAGAACTCTAAGTTAAGTGTTTACTATGTAGGATGCAATGAAAAATACTGAAAAAAAGGTGCATTGCCTCCTCTGGTCTCTGGTTTGCCAGTTGTACTCTCCATACCCTTTTGTGTCTTATTGTAATGTCAGACCTTAGACATATTTAAGGGAAGACTTCCTCACTCTACAGTGCTATTGTCAAAAGCTTTAAGTTTGAATAATACTGAGCAAATTAAACAATTACTAATGCCAGAAAAAGTAGAGGGAGGTGGAATGTGACAAGTTATGTGCTATATACAAAAGGAAATACAATCATTATAGCATATTTTTGTTTCAGATGTAAACACTCTTTATAATATAATAATTTTTAAATACAGAATATAAATTTAGCTAAAATTGTGTTATAACTGTTAGGCAAGCAGAAGACAATATATAATATGAAAGAGCTAAAATTCTCATCTATTTTAGAGGTATGTCCATATCTGTATGAGTTTTCTATTATCACCATAACAAATTTACCACAAATTTAGTACCTTAAAACAACACAAATTTATTATCTTACATTTCTGAGATCAGAAGTCCAGAATGTGTCCCACTGAACTAATCAGGTATTGGCAAGCCACATTTCTTTCCAGGTGATATAGGAAAAAATTTATCTACTGTTCATTCAACTTGTTGGTAGAATTCACTTTCTTTTGGTTGGAAAACAAACATCCCTGTCTTCTTGCTGGCTGTAAGCTAAGGGTTATTCCCAGTTTTCAGAGATTACTACATTCCTTGGCTCATGGTCTCCTTTTTCTATTTTTAAAGCCAACAATGATGAGTAATTGGGGGAAAGGATAAAGGAAGTACTTATGTCTCATCTCTATGATATTCTCTTGACTTCCTCTTATACCCTTAAGTGTTCATCTAGTTAGAGGGGACTCACTCAGATAAATCAGAAAAAATTCATTTCAAATTAGTTAACCTTAATCACATCTGCTAAGTCCTGTTTGCCATGTAGGGTAACAGTCGCAGATTGTAGAGATTAGGGCATGAACATTTTTGTGAGTCTATTATTTAGCCTATCACAATATCTAATGTTCTAACAGACAATTTTTCAAAATTATGCATATTATTTCTAAAGATAACATAACAAAAAAAATATAAAGAGGTTGCTTCTAATAAATGTGACTGTCTGTGTGTGTTTGTAGGTTGGGGAAAGAAGTTTGAAATAAGGTTGTACTCTTTTTTTGTTAAAAGCCACTAAATACTTACTTGCTTTTTCAAACAATGTGCAAATACTACTTTGATTAAAAAGAGATGCAATTAAAAAATCAAATAAAGAGAAGGACTTCTAATTACTGTATTAGAAAAGCAAATTGGGTTTTCAAAGAGTTAGGTAGGAAATCATTTCTTGATTGTATATAATGGACTCATTGAAATTTAGAAAAGTATGTAATTCTGTTATAGGAAAAAAATCTGTTTCTCATATGTCAGATCTTTTAACTTACTTAATCACATTTATAAGTAAAACTGGGTGTTTGTGCCTAGATATCATAACCTAAGCTGGTCGATTACAAAAGGAAATCATTCTTCACTCTCTTGGTATCTTCACAGTGAAATTTTTTAGCTCTTACTATACAAGAGATGGAGTCTTTTTCCTCTCCTTCAGTATCTGAGCCAGTCTTGGAACTTTCTTTGGTCACTAGCATGATATGATGACATGATGTCATTTCTATGGCTGGGCCACAAATTATCATGCTTCTTCTCTCCATGTTGGTCTGATTCTGTTTGAGAAAAAGCGTGGTCTACCTTGCTGGGTAGGGGATGAGAGACCATATGGAGCTGATCCATATGGTAGCTGATCACAAACATGTGAGTAAGGAGGAGACCAGAAGCATTGCTCAGCTAAACCCAGCCCAAAGTGTCAACTGTTAAGTAAATAAATCACTATTGTTATGAGTCATTTTGTCTTGGAGTAGTTTGTTACACAGCAAAAATTAATTGATTTTCCTTGTACAGAAAAGAAAATAAAGAGCCTTCTCAGAAGCTTCCAGAACTCAAATTTATAAAGAAATAATGTCATTTTCCCCACTAGAATGCCTTGGTATCATTATTTCATTTGTGATTTTATTGGATTTTTCTAAGAATTTCTAGAATAATTATATTACATTTATTAGAGTGCTTTTTCTAGTGCTTGTTCTATCCTCTCAGTTTCTAATTTGACTTCCTGGATTGGAAATTCAAAATCAAGAGATAGGAATTGAGAGGAACTGTTCTAGTGTATATTGCAATATTATGAAAGCAATAGAAATTTGAGATATATTTGACTATTTTAGTAGACACATAAAGTAGCAAGTATTAGCTGAAGGAGAAATGGATGTTTTTATAATGTGTGGAAGAGTGAGGAATAGAAAACAGAAGAGTTCTTCCAGGATTTTTAGTAGCACTTTTGAATAATAAAATTATTACATGATTAGAGAAATGTAAAGAATGAAATAGTTACTTATAATCATGTTTCCAAGTGGTAGTTAACATTTTAGCACATCTTCCCATGTTTTAATTTCTATAATTTTGTGTGGTTTTAATTTTTTTATAATGTTTTCAATGCTGCCTTTATTCACTATAAAAATGCATAGTAAGCAATTTCCTATTTTTTGTAAAATAATAGCTTGTAGTATTCCATTCTGTGCACATATTATTATTAAATTTAGGTTATATTCCAATAACATGATATATTATTTAGGTTCCTTTCCCTTCTAAATTGGTATATAATATTTTGAACATTTGGGGACCTAAATCTCTATGCATATGTGCATATTTCTAGGCACTTTCCTAGGACATATAGCTAGAAACAGAATTACCAGGTAAAAGGGCATTAATATTTTTAAGGCTCTAAAATGTATCAAACTGTCCTCCCAAAAAGATGTCATCAGTTCTTATTTCTGGTCACAGTGAATGAGAGATTCTCCAGGACAGTTTCACCAGCACTAAGTATCTACCTAATTTTTAAAATCTGGGCTATTTTGAAAGACATGAAACAAATTTTATTGCTTTATTTTACATTTTTATTGTCATTAAAGTTGACGAATTTTTCAAGTATGTATTAACATTTTCATTTTTATGTCAGAACAATTTTTGATCATGTTATCTCCTTCATTTATTTAAAGCATTTTAATTCCTGTGAGCTCTGTATAAATTAAGGATTTTAGTCTTTGTAGCTCACATTTCTTGTGTGAAATAGTCTTAGCTTGTTGCATGATTCTAATTTTGATAAACAGAAGTTTTACATTGTTAAGTAGGCTTATGTATTGAAATTTTCACTTGCCTTTTTTACTTTCCAGTTTAGAATACTTTTCTTTAGTCCTAGTTTAGAATACTTTTCTTTAGTCCTAGATGAGATAACTATTAAGTCATTTTCTACTATGCTTTTCACATGTTTTAATTTAAATTTTTTCTGCTTCTGAATATTTAATCAGAGGGTCAATCATATTTCCTCATGATTATGTGTTTGGAAAGGATAAATTACTTCAGATAAACTGTGGTGGAAATCTTTCTCTTCTCTTAGGGAATATACACTTATGAAATTATGATCAAGTTAAAAGATACTTAATTTAGCTTTGACAGTTGAATTTTGTCTGTCATACTGTTGAACTTTTTTTTCTAATCCACAGAGAGACAGCACTATCTCCAAGAGAGCTGACCTAGATTCATTCTCTGACAAAACCAGTTGAGAGAAGTAAGATCTGTTTCCACATCAGTGATCAGTCTCACCATTGTGATGAGAAATTCAGAACACATGTACTTTCAAGAGAGTGGATAGACAGTATGGAATGTTGGAAGTTGTCCTTGAATTTTTAAAATTAAAATCACTCTAAAATTTACATATTTTCTTCCTCTCAGTTCCTTCCTGATGGCTTCCAAATGTGAAAAGGACTATCTTTTCTCAAAATATAAACCCTTCCTTTATCACAATACAATAAGATAAAACTACATTAAAATTTGAGATAGAACTGGGCATGGTGACACGAGCCCATAATCCCAGAGACTTGGAAGGTTGAGGTAGGAGAATTCCAAGTTTGAGGTCAGCCTCAGCATCTAAGTGAGTCTCTGACTCAAAATACAAAATAAGAATGGCTGGGGATGTAGCTCGGTAGTAGAGCACCCTGAGTCCAATCTCCATTACCACACATACAAAAAATTTGAACTGGAGTAACATAATTTATCAACAGCATCAGTGGTTTCATAGAAATGATCATATATTCTTTGCCTACGTCCAAGCCTAGAGCAGTATACAAAAACTTAGATACCATGAAGCTAACAAATTAGCAATTATAAAAAGAGAAAACACAAGTAATAGAAACAAGGTTTGGTGTAGAGATGGAAGAGATAGAAGTGGAATAATTAGAAAATAGAAAAGAACCAAGGAAGGCTAGTGTTTAATAAATCAAATAACTCAATGTTTTCTGAAAGCCAAGGTAAAAAAGAAAACCCTAAGGGTTACACAGCCATCTAACAAAAAGAGACACACTGAATTATCAGGAGAACAAGTTATCTCCTAGCTCAGAAATCTGAGAGAAACTGAAAATGGGCTTGGAACTTTGAACAATGTAATGAGCAATACCCTCAAAAATAATTCTATAACATATGCTGAGACCTTCATTATATGTCCATTTTCATGTTAGACCTAGGATAAAAATGTGAACTGAGCCCAGTGGCACATGCCTATAATTCCAATGACTAAAGAGACTGAGGCAGGGGGATCAAAAGTTCAAGGCCAGCCTCACCTAGCAACTTTGCAAGATACTGCCTCAAAATACAAGGGGTGAGGCTCAATGGTAGAGTACCCCTGGGTACAACCTCCAGTATAGAAGGAAGGAGGGAGGGAGAGAGAGAGGGAGAAAGAGAGGGAGAAGGAAGAGAAGAGAAGAGAAGAGAAGAGAAGACAAGACAAGAGAAGAGAAGAGAAAAGAAGAGAAGGGGATAGGGAAAAGGAAGAGGGGAGGGGAGGAGAGTGGAGGGCAAGAATATAATGTTAATGGTGCTTTTGTGAGAACCTTTCTTGAGGAATCAGTGGAAAACGCAACACTGATCACATAAATAGAAGATTTGGAATGAGACTCTATAGCATAGGAGCTACATGTTATCAGGGCCATTTAGTAGAATTAGGATTTATGAAATCAACAAATTCATTAGCATGTTTACATGTTACCTGAACATCATGGAAATAGAGACAAAGCTAAGTTGGGGGTAGGGAGAAGCAGTAGAAGGTTTATAATTTAACTCCGATGTCCACCAGGTTCTTTCATGTGGTTCAGGAGTCTTGATGGCTACCTTTTCTACCTTCACACAAAGTGTTACATTCCCTCTTTCTAGGCAACTATCAGGATATTGAGTTGGATTCAACAGAGGTGAAGAGAAATGACCTTTAAAAAATGATCACCTTTGACAGAGCTGGAATTTAGTTCAGGATCCTTTCTTCTAATTTGCCTGGATTCCTGAGTTCACTTTTCTCCATTTCCTCCTTATAACAAATTTGCAGTGTTACTAAAATATAAAAATGAAAGAAAATACATATTCATAGTTACATGATCCAATATAGATAAATTCTTCCCTATTTGTGTGCATGAATTAGTTTTTAACTTTTGATTATGGAAAATTTCAAATACATAGAAAAGTAGATGGAAGGATATAATTAATCTATCAATTGCTCCATTGCTACACCAATCACTGCCATCTTTTGCCAATCTTTTCTTTCTCTTACCTCCCACTTTCCCCCAACATTTTATTAAAAAATTTAAATATACAAAAAAGCTGAAATTGTAAAATGAACACTCATGTATCTACCACCTACATTCTATAATTAACCTTTTCCTAAATTTGTTTTATAACATAGCTATTCATTCCTTCATCTATCATACATCAATCCTTATATTTTAATGTATTTCTAAGTAAGTTGCAGTCATCAGTACATTTTCTCCAGGTACTTCAACTAGTGCTTAGTGAATACATTTATAGTTCTTTACTTTGAAGTAAAAGTAATGTAGAGTGAAGTTCATAGATCTTAAGTGCACTATTTGATGAGTTTTGATATATGCATACATCTGTGTAATCCATACTCAAGACACAAGATGAAGAACATAACCCTCACCTTAGGAAATCATGCCCCTTCCCAGTCAATTTATGCCTGAATCCCCAACCCAAGAGACAACCATATTTCTGATTTTTCAAAACCATAGAATAGTTTTGCATCTTTCAGAACTTCATTTAATGGGATTATACAGTATTTTAATGTGTTCTTTTGTGTAAGACTTCTTTTGCTCAATGCATTTTTGAAATTTATCCATGTTGCATATAAAAGCAATTTGTCAATCTTCCACTTTAAAAAGTTTATTAAGACAAAAGAAAATGGTTTCCTAAAATTGAAGGGCATACTTTGTGGTTTTTTTTTTAATTTTTATTGGTAGATTGTAGTTGTACATAATGGTGGAATTTTTTGTTTCATATTTGTATACTATCTTTAAAAAATCTGGAAGATAGAACAAAGGGAATATCACAAAAGTTTCCAAAAACCAAAAATAAAATATTCTTAACAAAGAAAAAAAAGTTTATTAAGTATTTTAAAGTAAACTCCAGGCATCATGCTCTTTGCCCATCAATGCTTCCCTTTCATTTATATCCTCATCTGTATATGTGTATTCTGCCTCATTTCTCCCATGATATTTTTATAGAAATATCTATATTTTATTGATTATTTTTAGTTGTACATAACATTATGATTAATTTTGACATAATTATAAAAGCATGGAATTTAATTTGCTCCAGTTCAGTCTCCAGTACTTCCCCTTACCCTCTCTCCTGTTCTCTTTTCTCTACTCTATTGATCTTTCTGCTACTTACTTATAGTTCTATTCTTTTTTAATTAGTGTCTTATGGATATACATGATGGCAAGATTCACTGTGGCATGTGTGTGTGTCTATATATATTGTGTATATACATACACACACACACACACCCAAAGGAATATTTGGTCAGATTCATTCTACTTTTCTTCCCTTATCCCAACCTTCCTCCCTTCCCCTCAATCTCCATCTAGTCTACCAGTCTTCCTTCCATTTTGATCTTTTTGCTTCCTTCCTTCTGGTTAGTCTCAAGTTGCCCAATGTATTTGCCTGCCTGATCTCCACATGACTGACACTTGTCATCAGTTATTTTCTGATAGTACCATAAATGAGGGAAATTTAATACCTTCCTCTTGCAGAAAACATGTTTTGCTATTTTATTTTTTCTTTTTGGTACTGTGGATTGAATTCAGGGGCACTTTAGCACTGAGCTACATCACCAGCCCCTCTTCTATTGTGAGATAGGGCCTCACTAAGTTGCTGAGGTTGGACTT
This sequence comes from Glaucomys volans, assembly GCA_020662805.1. Taxonomy (NCBI): domain Eukaryota; kingdom Metazoa; phylum Chordata; class Mammalia; order Rodentia; family Sciuridae; genus Glaucomys; species Glaucomys volans. The sequence continues at coordinate 422,727 of JAJEJO010049623.1, forward strand.
GAACTTGTGATCCTCCTGATTTGCTGAAATTACAGGCATTCACGACCATGCCTAGCTTTAAAATATTTTGTCCATTTTTTTCTAGATAATTTTTTCCTTTCCCTCCCTAGATCTTCCAAGAAACTTCTTCCTAGTTTTACTGCCCCTATCTCTGTATGTATTACATCTCAATCATAGCATCTCCCCACTCATCAGTGCTCTACAAGAGGAACTATCTTAAATGAATGATCCTATTTTCACAGATCCTTTGAATCTGTCATCTATAGATGCAGAAAATCCACAGTAAATAGAGTATTGTGGTGAATTGAGAAATGCAGTTTTACTTTACCTGAAAACACCTCTTTTCTGTTATTTTGGTATAAATATCAAAGAAGATAATATTTTGGTATAAATATCAAAGAAGTTACTTTACACTTTCTGTCAATTTGAGATTGTTTTACTCTCAAATTCCCAAAGATAAGCTTCTGACCTGAGCTATCAGCAGTTTATTTGTGGGACTGAAAATGAACAAGGTTAATCTATATTTCCCTTCACCACAGATATCAGGTTAATTAGTTAAAAGCCCAGAAGGAGCAGTTTGGGGATTTGAGTTTCATCACCCACTGGAGAGAAAAACATGATCTACCAAGACAGTTTCCTCAGTATGTCCGCACCTTATTATTCTTCCACTTAAAATTTGGTATCCAGATTAAAATGCCCCCTCACACATACTTCATTTTTTTAGAAGCAGAAAAAAACAAGATAAATATTTATTTATAAAATATATTGGCACCTAAAATTTAAAACAAATTATAATGTAAAATCCAAGATTTTATTTTGAAATATCTCTCATATAATTGTACAGTGCATTACACAGTAGAAATAATACATACTTAAGGAAAAATAAGTAGCATATTCTTTGAAAACTACTAGTTTGAGTAAAATCACAAGAAAATATTCTAAATTGTATAATATAGAGATATTTTATAAAAATAAGGTACCTAAGATTATTTATGTTTCTCTTCCTCATGAAATGGCCCCAATAGTCTATGTGGGTATGTAATAGAACAGAATCATGATAACAACATTCTACTTGAGCATAAAAAAGATAGACTACATGTAAAACTTTCCCCCTCTTTTCTCGTGCTTAGGTCTTCTTTCCCATTATGTTTTTCTTTTGTACATTAACAAATAAGTGTTGAAACTATTAGTATAATATGTTTGTGGAAACTTTTTCTATAAATAAGCAAATATTGTGTGGATTTAATAGAAAATTACAAATACTTAGGACTCTCATTTAGGGGTTTATGGAATATGTTCAGGTTCATTATCCCTTTTGATGTACTCAATATTTATGAAGTATGTAGAATAGATAAAGTATATTTATGTCCCATAATTTGTTCAAGATCACATGGCTGAGAAGTTCAGGTCTCAAATTTTGGTTATGTGAGTTTATATCTAGTTTTCTTTTTCTTATATCAGGCAACTCCATTAATGACAGAAGATACACACACACAACATTCCACACACTATGTCCAGATGGAGCTATCAGGATATATCCTCAGATGACTTTGTATTGATCCTTTCTTCTTAATGGAGAAGAGTAGGCTAAGTTTCTCTGATTCTAAATTACTTATGATTTCTGCAACTGAACACAAGTGATATGTGAAAGTGCTCCAGTATTTTTGTTCTTTATAAACACAACTTCCTGTTAGATTTTAGGAAAATTCCAAAGTGACTTAAAGGACTTTGTGATTATTAAATAGCTCACAAAGAGCAAGATCTTGATGAATTATGTGTAATCAGAGACCCAAATCCAAGACATGAATTTTAAAATTCCCCTCAAATACATATACTTCAGAGCAGGATAAGGGAAGATAAGTTTGTAGAAAAAAATGCTTTGGGGTTTTCTCCCTTCATAAATGGTCACAAAGTCTATGAAAAGTCAAAGGTTTAATAAACAATAATGCCCATTTCTACATTTTGCCATCAAACCAATTATGAACAAATATTCTTTATCCTCTCAAAGCTTTAAGGAAAAACTTATTCTAGAAGTTATCCCTGAAATAGGGTCTGAGTAGTTTCTTTGTCAAGTTCTTGATTCTAGGACATGATGGTTACTGAGAGATGTTGATCCCCAGGGAATGAGGTTATTTGGCTTCTTCATCTAAGGTCCTATGTTTGTAGAATTTTACATAGGAGGTCAATGAAAAAAGGGCACAACACAACTAAAAGAGAAGTGATGTGGTAAGCCTAAAATTGCAGTCAGAGGAGGTTTCCTTTCACCAATTCTATCTGCTCTTTTATTCTCAAGACCTTCAATGTGGCTACTCAGCACCATGGACAGTTCTCTAACTGCTCATATAATTGCTCAAAACTCCTTTGGGGAGGGGGGAAACTTTCTTTCCCCTGCATTCCATTGCCTCAGGGATGATTCAGCCTTCTCAGATCTCTACATAAAGTCTACCAGATATGGATCTGGCTCTTTAACTACTTCTGTGGACCCCTGTGATGCCTGTGAGTCCTGGCAGGTATTGTCCTCAAGTCATTTCTCCAAAGCTGGTATGTGAAACATGTAAAAGATCAGTTAGGAGAGGAAATATATAAACAGCTAAATGATGTTGAAAATGTGGTAGAATAAGGAGAAATGTCAAAATGTAAGTGAGAAGAAAGGAGAGAAACAAAGAAACTTATGTGGTGAGTAGGAGTATGACATGTCTGCCTTTTGGGAAAAAGCTCCCCTCAGTTTGAGTTCTTCTGAGCCTTTGGGGGTTCTGAAGAAATACTTGTTGAAGTATGCACCTCAATGAGAGAATTTTAGCATCTTTATTCAACTTAGACTTAAAAACAGCCTTGACAAACTGAACTTCTTGTATCAACAGACCAGATTGTTTTTGACAACCAACACCTTACAAGCCTACATTCTAATGATTTCTTCCCTCTGAATTAGAATAAAAGAGCAAGTCCCCTGAGGAGAAAGCCTTGATAAATAAGAAACATTAATGGATTTTAATTTCAGAGCCTGTGTGTTGACCATCCCATGTTCTATTATAATTAACTCCTCAGTTTGTTGGGCCCAAATCAGACAGTGTTCCTTCAGTTAATAAAAACTTAAAACTAATAAATATGTATAGACAAATCTCTTTCACAAAAAGTTCAGACACCATATAATGTGGTGGGGAAAGTTTTTAATTTATATAGCCTTCTCTAATGAAATGCAGACATTTAATTAACTCTGGAATGGTCTGGAATTCTAACCATATTATAAGCAATGTCTACGGCAACCTTAAACACAACAGAACCAAATAGCTTATGGGTAATATAAGAATAGTTTGACTTATTGGTTTCTAAGTAGGATTTAGAAGAAGAGTGCCTTATTTATTTTGATATCCTGTGACAAAGTATCATAGTCTAGGTGATACATAAATAACAAATATGTCTCTCACAGTTCTGGAGGACTATAGGTCTAAGATCAGGGTGCCAGCATGGCCAGGTCTTGGCCTGTAAAACACTCAAATAATACATGGAAAAACTATTGGGGAATGAGGGTAGTTGGTCCTGAATGAGTGGTGAAAATAAGCAGAGAAAAATGGTGTCCTATACCAGGAGAGAGTCAGGAAGGAGATGTAGGGATGTTGAAGGAGTTATAGTTATTGTTTTTCTTGCTCATATTGCCAAGACAATATCACTGTCAGCCATATTAATACTTCCAGCTAGGAAAGGCAATAACACCAACCATTTCTGAGTAAAATAAGGGAATCTGGGATGCTGCTAAAAAGGAGAACCAAAAGGAATCATGCTGACTCTGATTGTTTGGTTCTCCTTGTTTAAGAACTAGGCAATTACCACAGAGGCTATTTGGCCTTGCAAAGGCACTTCAGAAGTGTGGATGGAAACAAGAAGTGGTTAGGCATGTGAAAAAGCATGAGAAGTCCCTGTCCCAAGCCATGTTTCCAAATTAACGTCTGAAGTGGCACATGCACCTCTGTGAGAATAGGGTGCTATGTTTTGGATATCATTAAGTATGTTCAAGGAGTTAGTGCACAATTTTTAAGAGGTAGAGCCTACTGGGAAATTCTTAGGGTACCAAGGGCCCTGTTTTGGAAAGGGAATACTGGTTTCCTGCAATGAGTTCTCCAGATAGTATGTTGGTATGAAAGCCTGAGCCTGAACCTGAGTTTTTCTTTTGCTTCCTGCCCTATTAGGTATTGCTTCTTCCCATGTGTACTCCCACCATGAAGTGATCCAGTCAACAAGGCCCTCGCCAGAGCTGAGTTGATGTCAGTGGCATGCCTTGAACTTCCCCAACTGTAAGCTAAATAACTCTGTTTTCTATTTTCTTTATAAAATTATTTTGCCTTGGGTATTTCATTATGGCAGTGAAGAATGGATTAATACCATGCAAAACTTCCGATTGCCCTAAGGTGATGGAAAGATAAACTCAGAATCATTTAATTTATAATATACTCTTGAAGTTAAGTACTGTCACAAAGAGCACCATACACACTCTCAAGGCTAGACTTATGATGACAATGCTAATCCATAGTAGGGGACAACTCTGTCTAGCAGAGGAATGTATATATTAAGATGGGGGTTAGAAAAGAAAGAAAGAGGTTAAGGTGATGTACCAAAAGTCCACTTGTTAAAATAAGACATAAGCTGAGTTCTTGCTCATCAGAGTTGGTCCATAGCAAGCATGGTAGGTCATTAGAATCAAGGACACAGTGGTCTTCCATCTTGTTGTTTACCATCCTTGATTTGGAATTCCCACTTCTTTGTTAAAGGCAAAAATACCATCAGATATGTATTCTAACCAGTGTAAAGAGCAGAAGGGGAAAAGGAAAGACATAGTTCTTTTCTTTTGGAAGTATAAGGTGCTGGGGATATAGCTCAGTTAGTAGAATGCTTGCCTTGCAAGCACAAGGCCCTGGGTTCAATCCCCAGCACCACAAAAAAAAAAGGAAGTATAGCCCTGGAGATGGTATAAAGCACTAATACTCACTCCCTATTGGCCATACCCAGCTACAATTGGGACTGAGAATTGAGTCTTTGGCTAGGCAGCTCTATGTCTAGATAAAGGGTGCGTGTTGTATTACTAAAAAAGTAAAGGTAAGGGCTGGGGATATAGCTCAGTCAGTAGAGTGCCTGCCTCCCATACACAAGGCCCAGTGTTCAATCCCTAGCACCACAAAAAAATAAAATAAAATAAAAATAAAAATAATAAAAATAAAAAATGAAGGTAAGGAAAATTTTAGAGACAATTAGCATTCTATGCTATAAAAGATAGTCTTACTAGGATCACTGATTACATGCCAGAGCAGAACAACTTGAGGTACTTGTTCTCTTGTGCTTGGGAGGCAGTTCCTAAGAAACTTCAAAATCACTTGGTTAACACTTAGAGGTTAATTTCTGGCAACAAAGTTAAAAATAATTCTGGAATACTGAATAAGTTTGCACAGAGAAAATATGGGAATAATAAAATATAAATTGTTAGTAGTAGTTACCTCTGGGAGCATGAGAATAAAGATTGTGTGTGTGTGTTTAATTTTCTATAATAAACAAATATATACTGCATGTAAACATATCAAAATATATGCTTCTATGTTGACCGAAATCTAGTTTTAACCATTTGTCATCCCTTCTTATAGTAGAAAAAAATGAGGCTGGCATTCTTTAGACTCCATATTTTCCATATTCCTATTCTTTATTGAGGATCAATCATCTCATTGCAAATATCATTCTGTAGTCATTCTAATGCCTTCTCTTTGCCAGGTGTTTTCAGAAATATTTCACTTAATTCTTACAACAACCTTTTCCAGTTGATTTTATCCTCCTATACTTGAGAAAAGGGAATCCCAGATTTCAAATAAGGCACAAAACTGTAGTGTTAAGTATGTTTTTCATTTCCAAATGTGTGTCCCTTTAACTATACCCTATCACCTCCTGAAAAACAAAATATGCTGTTTGTCTTTTTTGGAAAAGTTACCAATCAGGCCAAAATATTACTACTTTGGGATCTGTTCAGCATGATGGGAAGTTGCAGTTCACATGTTCTCTTAGATTTTACAAGTCAATTCCTGAATATGCTTCTACTCAAAGTCAAATGATCATTTAAAGTCTTCAAGTGAGAGGCAAAGCAAGATGACACCTGAGTAAGATCCTCCAATGATCTCTTCCCCACAGACATGAAATTGAACAGATATTTCTGCACTGAACTACCAGTACAAGAGCTGAGGAAATCAGGCCATGGTGCCTGCTCTTAGTATAACATAATGAAAAGTCTATTGTTTAAGGATGAAAGGAAAGAGTTGCCTGTGTCACACCTCTCCCAACTCTAAGCAACCCAGAATAGAGAGAGGCACCTTCCACTTGGGGGAAGGAAAGAGAATCAAGTTCAGGCCTTAGACTTGAATACCAGGCACCAGGTCCACCATGGTGAAACTTAGTGCTCGGCAAAACTGCAAACCCCTTGCTTCCAGGCCAATATATGTGGACTGAGTCACTGCAACTGCTTTAGACCAGGTGGCAGACTCCTTCTAGTACCCTTCCTCCAATCTCAGGCAGCAGAGCAGGGAGTAGTGCCCCAGACTTCGTCCTGAAACTTAGCGCTGAAATAGTGAAACCTAACGCTGGGCAGACCTTAATGTACCCATAGCCAGCCTGCCAGAACAGCCAGAACAGTGCCAGTGTCAGGAGAAGACAAGCAGCCCCAGTCTATTGGGTTTTTATTCCAGATAGTATCACCTATGGCTGGTTGCTTCTGTCTCAGATCATAAGTTCACCTCAGCAATAGGCAGTCCATATAAATATGAGCCTTGGTCCTAGTTCAGAGTACAGAGTACAATGGTGTCGAGCAAAGGCTGAAGACAGTAGGGTGGGGAACAATGGAGAATGGTTGATCCATGGGTACTAAGTCTCAATTAGAAAGGAACAAGAAGCTCTGGAATACTATTTTAGATTATTCTGGCTATACATAACAATTATGTGCTGTACTTTTCAAAAATCTATAAAAAAGAGTTTTTAAAGTTTTCACCACAGAACGATAAATGTTTAAAAAGATATGTTCAACCTGATTTAAACATTAGACAATGTATCAATGTATTGAACATTACATTCTACCCCATAATTATTTGCAAGTTTATTTTATTATGTATCAGTTGAAACTTGAAAAATAAAGTCCTCAAGCATTAATTTTCCTTTTCTACTTTCTTTCATGATACTTCACAAGCCTGGATAAAAATTCAGTAACTATACTTTAATTCAGAATTTATATTAAAGAGTACATTCTATACAATAAAGCATTGTGATTAAAGACTTTTTTTATCATTATTTTGAATTTTCTGATCTTTTTTGTTCCATAGGGTCTTCTTTAAGGAGAGCACATTTGTACTTCATTTATTTGGTAGAAAATAAGACATGATTTCTAACGGGTTGCCCAACAGTCATATTTTATGGAAGAAGTAAACTGTATAAAAAACTAGAATACTTGTAAACCTGAACATTGCAACCTTAGATATAAATTAAGTTTCTACAAAATATTACTATAATGGACAATTTAATAATGGTATGGTTGTACTTCAGCTAAAATTCCAGATTATAAAATAAGAAGCATGAAGATCTAACTAAAGAAATAAATCTAGATTATTTAGAGCAGCGGCCCACTCTATACCATTTTCCTCCTGAAATTGCTTACACATACATAACAACTCATGGATTTTGTTCTTTTCCATGGAAACCTACTTTTCTCCAACAAGAATTCTACTGCCATAAAGATATATGGTGCAGAGAATGGCATTGATCTTGACAATCTTAAGAAAATTGCAAATACTTTGTAGAGGACTATTGGTTTCTACCAACTTTGTGTCAAATGTTTTAAAATGATATCAATATAATGCAAATAGGTAAACATTTCTGAACTATTCTGTGTATTAACTACTTTGAAATAGCCAGTTGCCCACTTTTCTGAATTGGAAGAAAGACATAGTGTGACCTTCATGAGACAGAGGGTTAATCTTCAAATAAGGAATAATTTTCAAGTGTTACAGGTGGACATATGGTTGCATTAATCTGAAAATACTTAACTGACTTAGACATCCAGAAAGTGGAAAAATAATTATTCTGGTGAAAGGTTAATTTGTTGTACTGCAATATTTGGCACCTGGAGGTACATGCTAATCATTTTTTGGTACTGCAACTGTGTATCAAGTCTAGCAGTGGGTGTGGAGTTGATTATATGCCAGTGGCAGGCTGCTGAGATGCTATTTTAGCTGGGGCCAGCTTGTAGTTATTAAAATGATTTGACACCTCTGCCCAAATTTAGTGTCAGTAAAGTTGAAATCTCATTTCTTAGGCATAGTATCTGAGGTGTGAGGTTGTGCTTTGTGAATTGTCATTTTTCTAATGTAATTTTAAAACAAGACCCATGTAATTATTCCAGATGTATCAGTTTGATCCAAATGCTTTTAAAGTGGTCATGATGATGTGCAAAATTTCTGGAAATTGTTTTTCATCAACCATTTACTGGGCCTGACTTCAGGGAGTCCCAAAAGACCTGGTATGGCCTCTTGCCCCAAAAGTCAAATGGAAAACATAATGGTGAAGTAGAGGAGGATTTCGTTTAGTATAGCTATATCCAGAAGGACCAAGGGGATGAAACATCCTCAACCCTATCTTTAGGGAGCAAATAAGAGTTTTGGGACTAAATGGGGAAAATAACAAAAGAACAGGGTGGTGGAACAAGAAGTATGCATGGTTAAGCTATCTTGGTCAAACTGTGGTTGGGTTGATCCTCATACAGAGAAAGTTACTGCTGTCTGGGGACAATTTCAATTCTTGTCACAGGATGTTAATTGGTCAGACATGCTGTTCCTAGAATCCAAGGTCACTGAAGGAGAGGATGACTCAGAGAAAAGGATAAGCCAGAAAGGCAAGATGGAGTTAGTTCCTTTGGGGTTATGACAATGACTAGAGACTTCAATTCACTGCTGCAGGGGTATGGAACAGTATGTTGTAAAAGCTTGTAGTTGACAATTTCTTGATTGTGATGTACCCACAACTCTAAAAAATAACTTAGTTACTCTAACTTGGTTCCTTCAGACTTGAAGGGGGAGGATTACTGGTTTTAGATAAACACTCCCTAAATGTTTAACATGTCTACATGCAGAGTTGAGCAGAATGCCCAAAGTTTAAGGTTGCAAAAGAGACAGATGCAAAATTAATGTACAGATGTCAAGTTTTTATCCTGATTTTAGTTATCCATAAGACATCTGTAGGCCCAAGAGAAGAGATATTACTTTTAGCAAAATCAGCCTCTAAGTCCCTATTGCAATTCTCCCCCTTGTCATTGTTCATTCTTCAATCTTCAGGGAATTAGGGTGTTGGCCAATCTGATTTTGCAGGTTTCTTGCCTGGGTGGCAAACAATTACATGAGAAGAAGACAAGCTAGGTCTTTAAATAATGACTGGAACATATAAATAGTCATATGTTCAAACTTAAAAGTACAAGTACCATCATAACCTATAAAGCAGAATACAGGGGCCAAAATCAGAAGCTATCCAATTAACTAAATCATGTATGGGGTTTTCTTCCCCTTTTAAATGGTTTTGTGAGTGTGTACTACTAAAAATAATTTTTGGAATCAGTGTAAACATCATTTTTTGTCTCTAAATAGAGGGCCCTCATCAGAGCTGAGCTCTGCCTTTGTACAAAGGTGTCTGGTGGGAGGGATTTTGTTACTAGCATCAGGCAATCATGCATAAGAACACTTTCTCCACAAATCAATAGGACTTACTTTTTTGGTAGGTGTAATGGTTAATTTGAATTGTCTATTTGAATTAAGAATTGTGGATCATTAAAAGACTCCTGGGTGTGGCAAAGAGGGTATGTCTGGGAATGACTGAATTGTGGGATAGTGAACTGAAGTGGAGCCCCTCTCTAAGCATGGGCAGCACTGCCCAATTGGATGGAATAAAAGCTGAAAGAATAAGGAAGCAGATGTGGATGCAAGCTCCACTCTTCTTGAAAGGGTTCTTGATTGCTGCTTCCATCATCTGAGGACACTTGGACTCTCACTTCTTCACTCTTCCAAAGCGGACTCTGCCAGTGATTCTCCAGGTAGTTTCCAGAAGCCTTGGTTTCGGACTAGGGTAGCACTGTTGATCTTTCTTGTTCTGGGGCTTCTGTGTCTTGGACTGCACACCTGCTGGTTCCTCCAGCTCTCCAGCTGCAGAAGGTCATTGTGGATTATCCAGCTTCTGGTTGTGTAAGCCAATCTAATAAATCCCCTTTTATAATCATACTTCCTGTTGATTCTGTTCCTCTAGAGAACCATGACTAATACAATAAGGTTGACACAAGTGATTCCACTTTCATTCTGACAATGGTACCCCTTGTCTCTGAATGTGTTTCTCAGAAAACCTTACTGATTAAGCATTCCATGGTTTAGTTTTGATTGTCTTTCACTGACAGGATGGACCTGTCTCCACTTTTGGTCTCAAATGATTCCACATCAGAAGAGAAGCAATAGGAGACTGGATTCAGTGTCAAAAAGTGAAAACAAAACCTTTCTCATCAAATTAAAAAACTAAGAGGTTCTTGGGTTAAGCCTACCTGAAGTCCATTGTTAAGTTTAATTCTGTCTGTCCTGTGGGTAAAGTCTAGCATCTCAAAATACTAAATTATTTTGTTAGAAGTTGGAATTCTGCAGAATATTAACTGGTAACAGCTACAATTTTTTTAAGTAAAAATGCAAATTAAAAAACCTAAGAATGAAAACATACCCTGTTTGTATAGTTGGTTTGAACCAATAAACATAATCCTTGCAGAGTAATACCAATTTTCACCAAAGATATTTAAAGAAAAGCCAATTTGTTTGTAAAGTAAGTTCAGTTTTGGCAGAAAGTTATATTTAAAAGTACTTGTTAGAGTACTTTCTGTGAATCTGATTGCAAATATTTTAGAGAAATAAAATTATAGATGACAAAAGATTTCAAATAGGCATGGTTAGCATTTTGAGGAGGATTTAGCAATTGACATCACAGTTATTTCCATTGTATACAACATTTAGAATAACAGTTATAACTAACAGCATTATACCAGGACCATCAGGCTTTTATGAATCTTATAAAATCTTAAAAATATTTATATCAATGACATACATCACATACCATTTTTAAAATACTTGTTCATTTAACCAGAGTTATAAGCTGTATCATTTGAAAGACTTTAAAGCAAATAGATATTTAAACAAACCTTAATTCTTTTTGAGACTCAGTTTCTCAGAGTAATGAAAAACCCAATAAAGCAGAAAATGCAAGAAATTCTCTTGAAAAAATACAAAATCTTTGTTTTTTATGCCAGTTTTTAATAAATTTTGCCAAATGCATATCGATATTTTAAGTAAACCTTCTTGTTTTAAACATAAAGAATTAGGTTCTGGTTTTATATCAGTGCATTAAACTTTTAAACTTGAAAAATTCTATAAGTTTTCTTAATTACAGTTAAATAAATAAAAATTTTATTTTATGATATTTGTCCTTCAGATTTCTTTTTGAAATTTGCTTAAACCCTTGACAGCTTGTTTGAATCTTCAATTTTTTTGTCCTATCTTCCTTCCCATTTTGGAATAATCCAGTGATTTTACTTTAGGATAAATTCTTATTTTATCATATCAAATCCTTTCTCACCAAAAGCACTCTCCAAAAAATATATATTCATAATTATAGCTTTCATATATTTCTTTTTCCATTTTCTGCCTTCTTTCTTAAATTTATATTTTGAAACAATCCTTACAAAATTTCTGAATTTAAGCAAATTATACCTTTTTAATAAAATTTTATGCTTTTCCAGTTTTTCATCAATACCAAGCTTAATTTTTTGGTATTCTTTGCATATAGAATTACACATTAATTGAAATTTTAACTCTTTCTAAACTTATAGTGAAAACCCAGGAGAAAAATTAATCTTAACTTTTGAAATATATATCAATAATTTATGAAAACACATTTAACAGACCTAACTATATCGTCTTTTTGTAGATTTTAAAAGGCCAAGCAAAATTGAATTCATATTTAACCATGGATATTTCAGTATTTCAACTTACTTAGAAATGACTCAGATATTTTATATATATATACATATATATATATTTACCCAATTTATATTTGTTATTTTTAGATTACCCATGAAAACCCACATGTCAGAAAAGCATAGTTAATATTTTATTTCTTTGCCAAAGAAAAACCGTAAAAGTTGCTCATGAAAATTTTTAAGGATTAAACAAAACTAGCTAGCCATCATCCAACCATTTTTAAAAATAGTATATGGATGTTGGGCAGTCTTTACATAACAAAGAGCTCTATAAAGTTAAATATATGGGTATTTTGTTGATCAGAAGACAGCTGCTTCTTATTAAGCCAATATTAAACAAGGCTTATCTGCTAAATAATTCTTCATGTTATATAAAACTTATAAAGCATCTGTGTTCATGTCCTTTTATAAATTTATGAGTGTTCATTTATTGTAAGTCAATTTGGTATGATGTAAAAATACAAACATAAAAAACACATGTAGAGGGTTGGGGTTGTGGCTCAGTGGTAGAGCTCCTGCCTCACATGCATGGGGCACCGGGTTCGATCCTCAGCACCACTCAAACAAATAAAATAAACACATTGTGTCCATCTATAACTAAAAAAGTTTTTTTAAAAAAACACATGTAGACATAACATATAATATACATATACATGTAGATATAAAACCCTTGTTTTCTGTTTTTACTGGTTTCATTTAGGGTCATCATTGGCCAGTTTAAAAAAAAGTTTTTTGTTTCTTTTAAAATTATATATCTAATCACCTCTGTAGAACTAAGTGATTCTTAATTCAAATTTGCATTTCCAAAAGTATGACTCTTCATTGAAACAAGGTAGAAAGTATACTTTAAAGACACAAAATTTAACCACCACCACTGAGAAGGGTGTGAGGAAAGGCACAAAGGTCAAAAGGTGAACTTTTTTTTTTTTTTTTTGCGGTGCTGGGGATTGAACCCAGGGCCTTGTGCTTGTGAGGCAGACACTCTACCAACTGAGCTATATCCCCAGTCCAAAAGGTGAACTTTTTATGTAGACTTAAGTTAATATCATTCCCTATTTTAAGAACTAATCACCAGAGAAGTGGATGCCCTTATGAATGGAAATTTCCTTTATAAATATCAGAAGCCATACTTTGGAGAACTATATAGTTGATAAATTCTTCTTACCTAATTTGTTTTCTAACAATGCAGAAATGTTCAGAGGTGAAATGATTAGATTAAGATAGTTGGAACCTTATTATATGGTTTACTAATGTGAATCGACTACTGGGTGGTAAATGGAGGCAGGTGCAGCATGTTTAATGGAAGTTTCTCTCTCTCTCTTTCTCTCTCTCTCTCTCTCTCTCTCTCTCTCTCTCTCTCTCTCTCCCTCCCTCCCTCCCTCCCTCCCTCCCTCCTCTCCCTGGCTGCCATGCACTGAGCATCTTTCCTCCACCATACCCTTCTGCCACTGATGTTCTGCCTCACTTGGGCCCAGAGCAATGGAGTCAGTTAATCATGGACTGAACTTCTGAAACTGTGAGCCCAAACATCTTTTCCTCCCCTATGTTGTTCTTGTCAGGTATTTTGTTCACAGCAATAAAAAGCTGACTATCACAAAAGCACTTTCTTTCCCCACCCAACTTGGGAAATCATTCTTTTCTCAGTTTAAATAACCTGGGAGTTAATTCTTAGATGACTTCATTCGAGTTAGGACTTGCTGAAATAACAAACCTCCAAGTAACCTTGAATAACTGGTTATTTTAGTAAATACAGCAGAAGATAAAATAGGCAGAGAGCCAAAGCTTCTATATGTTAACCCTGGAAAGAGTTATCTTAAAGGTGCTCACAAGAAATGTTTCAAATTAGGCATGCCAGTCAAAGAGGAATATCAACTTAAGTGCACAGAACTAGAAAGAAAGAGCATAAGATGAGTTTTAAAAAATGCAGGAGAAATTCCTGCCAAAAATGAAGCAGCCATGGGTACCCTAGCCAAAGTTATTTCTAGGAATTCTGGGGGCAGTTTACCTTGGTGAGTTTTCAATTAAATTCTGTCCAATGCCTTTTTCTGAACACATTTTGTTAGAAACTTGTCTGGTGCCTGGAGCAATAGTCAGTACTAAGGAAGTGTTTGGGCCAGTAAAAATGAGATACTTATAGGGATCCCTTCCTAGAGAATCAACAATAGGCTGGATATCCACCTTTCATGTCTCAAAAAACCCCAAACCCCAAGGAGGGTGGGAAGTTCAAGGTATAGGGTGAACAGGACCTTTTTTCTTCTGTTTTTGAAACACTGGGATTAAACCCAGGGGTACTCTACCAATGAGCTATATCCATAGCGCTTTCTATATTTATTTTGAGACAGTGTTTCACTAAGTTGCCCACGCTTGCAGGCTTGTTAGTGGGTAATGATTTTCTTCATTCTTGTCTTCCTGAACAAATGATTCAGCAGAGAGACACAGGTAAGATAAGCAACAGGTTTTTGTTGTTTTCTGTTTTTTTTTTCCCCTTTCTTTTTTTGTAGCAAAGTGAAAGTACACTTCAGAGAACACAGAGCAGGTTGTCCCAAGAGTAGGGGCAGCCTGGAGTGTTCCACATTGTGGGTTATTAGTTTGTTTGGAAGCCTCCCTCCTCATGTATTATGTATTTATAGTGGTTACTATTGTTTCCTGTGTTGGCTTAGTGCACATGTGCAGATTCCGCCATGTTGGAAAATCTTCCATTGTTACCTAAGCAAAACCCATGGTAGGGGAGTCAAAATTGCAATGTAAATGATATTGCAATAAACTTGTGGTCACCCAAAGTACAGTGCCTCAATGCTCTGTGCACGCTCCAATATTGAAGAAGTCCCTTTGGCTTGTTAGGCCCAGTTCTTTCCAGCTTAAGAAGGAAGTATTTGATGGAAAAGGAAATGGTTCACAGACCCTCATCACTTAAGATGGAATGAGTGGATTCTGCTTCTCCTGGCTGCCTTGCTCATATTTTCCTACCTGCCTACTCTAACAAGCTGGCCTTGAACTTGTGATCATCCTGCATCAGCCTCCCTAGTAGCTGGGATTACAGTGTGTTCCACCACGCCCAGCTGTGACCACTATCTTATGTGTACCTTCTGATGAATTGTTAGAGTTCCTTCTGACCCAGAAACACAGTATGCCCTACTAAGTCCCTATGAGACTGCTTCATTTGGTGAGTCAGTTAACCTGACATCTTCTTTAAGACTCTAGTTCCTATGGCACTCTGAGTGAGCCAGAGGGAGCATTTGTCTCTTTTCTTCAAAGTCCAGGGACCCTTGTGTATATACATTTCTAATAGGACTGTTGTTGCAGCCATCAGACTTTTTTCTACTTTCTGTCAAGCCAATCATCATGAATATAAACTAACAAACTAAAAGAACACATGAAACTCTCAGGTAAAATCAGATTGTACTTTCTGATACATAGATCATACTGTATTACAATAATAAATTATCCTTTTCTTAGTCATAGGTTTATAATCATAATTAGACCAGTCAGCCAAAATTCTCCCTAGGGGCTCTAAGACAGAATTAGCACTTTCCATTCTTTTCCAAATCATAACAAAGATGTCCCTAAACCATCTTCATTTCTCTGTGTACCTTATGTCCCTTCTATCCTAATTGGCATCACAAATTTACAAAATCCAGACTTTCCTGTCAAGCAAACAGTAGAAATCCAAATTGGAACAAAAGAGCCCCAAGTGACAAGGAAAAGGAAAGACTATTACTAAAGTCCTAGGCCAGATACCTGACTCTCGGAATCCAACAAATGAGGTATGGTCACTTACTCCAAGGAATCCAACAAATGAGGTATGGTCACTTACTCCAAAAACCAAACAAAAAGTAATGGTGAAAAGCATTTAAGGAACTTTAGCTAGTATAAGTACACTGGGAAGACAAGGGGACCCATGTCCTTACCCCTATCTTTGAGGAACAGACAATGACTCTGAGATTTTATAGAAATGGAAATGAAGGTATAGGTTGGGGCTTTGCATAGCTGGAGGATTTTCACAACTGCTAAAGCAGGTGATGTTGCTCAGATGTAGTCTGGTCAATCATTATCTCAGAATTAGTCAGGTGGGGCTTTGTCCATGAAAATCAAAGTTCCTGTTGTGTAAGAGATAGCTTCAATTCACCACAAGATGCTTATTGATCAGACTGTGTTCTGGAATTCAATGTGACTCAGAGAAAAGGAGATAGACACAAAATGGAGGCAGAGATGCCAAGTCTTTAATCCTGCTTTTAGCCACTACAGGACATTTGCAGACGAAAGTTGAGTGTCTAAGGCCTTATTATAGGATGAGGTCCAATGAGTACTGTTGGGGAGAACTTTCAAGGCAGAATAGAGTCTACCAATTCACTTTTATGCTTCACCAAAAGATGACAAAAAGCAGCTTCCAAATCCCTATTAAAAAGGAGTTCTGCCTTTGGAAGGTGATAAGGAAAATATTTCATTAGTCTGTACAGATTTTGGATTCTTTCACCTGTGACTTTCTGGGGAGAACCATTTCATCTTAATTTATTTCTTTTCATCTATAAAATAGTGGTAAACCACATTCATGAAACCCTATACATTTTCCAAGAGAACACTTTCTCACTGTAATTTTCATAGTATAAAGTAGAACCTATCTTACTTGATGGCATTTCTTTTCTTGTACTACTTTTTTTTCCTATGAGTTGTTTGTGGAATTGAGATCACAGTATTTATGGCCTTATTTTCCTCTTAGTTCCCCCAATATGCACTCATGCACTCCTACCCCATCCACTTTACACTTAAAATTCAGGATATTCTGATAAGATTGACTTCTCTTTATACTCACTTCTTCCACTTCCCAAGTAATAAAGTCTTCCTCCCCAGACAGAGGCTGTGGAAAAGGATTGTCTTTGTCTAATAGCTAATTGGAAAATTTCAAGAGGTAATTTCAAGCTTTAACCAGGTCTTTGTGTAGCTAACAGAGTTGTCATTAGAAGGAATATGGTTTATTAATGGGCCATTTCTTATTCTTGGCAGACTAAAGGAGTTACAATTTGAGAAAAGGGGATAAAAGAACACAACTCACACAACTTTGCATGATAATGTGCCAGTACTAACTTCATTGTGAGAGAGGTGACCTTGTAAATTATGGAACCTTAGGGAATTGTTGCCTTTTCCTTCTTACTGGAATTGTTTGCACTGTTTCAGCCAAATAATGTTTTTCTTCCAAAGACTATGGGTGAGTACATGTGTATACCCATAAGTATGTGTTCCAATAGTTAACCATTGGTCAATCAGGAAAATAGACTTGTCTGTAATTCATACTGGTAGAAGAAGCTCAGATTAGAACATAATAGCTGTGCTAATGATACCTGGCTACTTCTATGGGATGTGGCATAACAATGATTACTATGTCATTCTGTTACTACTAGGTAGTTTTTGAGAGGGGTCTTCTACTCAGGACTAGTGGGGTCCTTGTCATATGTGATGGAAAAGAATTTCTGCACATTTCAGTCAGAGACAGATTTATTTAGGAAGGCAGATACATATTTGAGGGAGAATTTGGGCTATCTCAAGAAGAGATTTCTTTGCAGAGTAAGGTAAGAAATTCACTTTCAAGGGAGAATGCCAACCATCTTGAGAGTGAGGTGCTTTCCAGGTAAAGCAAGGAGGAATATGGGCCAGAGGAAGAGACAGCAACCCTTTGGCATGGTGTGTTAATATTCAGAGAGGGATAGTAGTTAGGGGCTGGATTTGAGGTGGAACCATGGTGGTGTAATGCAATTTCATGCCAGTTTTTCTAGTGCCCTCATGTTACATTATACAGACAAGAGCATGGGACAAGGACATGTGCTAGATGTCCCAGGAATGCTTGTTTTGCATTTCAAAGTTTCATGGGCATTTTCTATATTCCGAAAGCTCCTGGGCACTTCCCTTTGGCGATTTGGTCTATCTCTTTTTCCCTATATCCGCAAATTCATATGTCAGTACTGGATCATAGGTTACAATTACAGGTTGAATAACTCAGAATTATAGAAAATGTTGGAAACAGAGAAATACATCCAGGGCTGAGAGAAAGACCTGTGTGTACTGGGAAGTTGTCCTGAAATGTGGGTAAAGATTTTCAAGAAAATGAATGTAATATTTAGACACCCCTCCCCACACACATACTGGGTTCTTCTCCTTTAGGTTATAGGAGGAAACAATTTGCTACACTCTTTAAGACTTATTTTCCTTCCCTTCTCCACTGTAGTTGTCAATCAAGCAGGGAATTCTTATATTCATCAAGTCTTATAGTATTTTGAACTATAACAATGGTCCACTTTATGCTTTGAATATAGCCCTTGCTTTTGAATATAACCCTCTGGCACTGCAAATTATTTACTTTTTGAAGGGTTATGGAAAATAATATTCCTATAAGACAATTCCCCAAGAAAATGGACAGTGTGGCTTGAGAAGTGGGAAAACAAATTGGCAGAACATTAAAACTCTCTTAGTGCATTCCTGAAACAAGGAGCCCTAAAGAAAAAGGGCAGATATGGAATGCTAGGCCCTAAACCTTGACCTTTCCCATGTCCACCTAGTCCTGAATGACATTGGGCAAGATTTGAATACTTATCCTTTGGTGTCTAATTTTAACCTGTACAACTAGCCCCTGATGGTTGAAACTGCACATACACGATGATTACATCCTCCTCCTCATACTCTGTAAAAGTAGATGCCCCCCTGTAACTGAGGGCCATGTTCCCATCCAGAAAGTGGACCTGAATGATGCCTGAATCTGTGAAAGAATAAAGGCTTCTCTGAATCCATGGGGTCTGCCTCCCATTTCCTTTTTGCGCTTACACTTTTTATTTGTTCTTTTTAGATATACATGATAGTAGAGTGTATTTTGACATACTATACATACATGGAGTATAACTTATTCTAATTAGGATACCATTCTTGTGGTTGTACATGATGTGGAGTTTCACAGTGGTGTATTCGTATGTGAACATAGGAAAGTTTGTCCGATTCATTCTACTATCTTTCCTATTCCTGTTCCTCCCCTTCCCTTTATTCGCCTCCCCCCTTATTGTGTGCTAGCATCTACATATCAGAGAGAACATTTGACCTTTGTTTTTGTGATTGGTTTATTTCACTTAGCATGATAGTCTCCAGAACCATTCATTTACCAGCAAAAGTCATAAAGCCATTCTTTTTTTATATCTGTGTAATATTCCATTTTGTCCACTGTTAACTTATTTTTAAAATGTACACGTTTCTTTCTCTTCTTCTCTCCCTGCTCCTCCCTAATCTCTCCTCCTCCCTAAATTCAGGGGAAACAGGATTACCTTTCTTCCCCATCCTAGGCAGATTTATCTGTCCTTGAGCACACACCCACCATAGGAATGAAGTAATTCCAACTTTGGGGATGGCACTAGAAGATCTCAGAAATGACTATCTCCCAAATTAATAAGTGAGTTACAACTCCAACAGAGAACATGAACATGTGAAATGTAGCCTTTGAATCCCCTCTTTAAAAGCCCCCTGCACCCCTTAATGGGCAGAATCACAGCCTCTGGGATAGGAGTCCCCTGTGCTCCTCTGCTAGCAAAACAATAAAACTTCTTTTTCCTTTTTCTCAAAACTGTGTCCTTGTTATTGGATTGGCATTGGGGACAAGGACCAAACTTTCAGTAATAGAACTACTAGGGTAAATGGACAGAGAAGTCAAGTGTGTCCCATATTTCCACCTTCCTATGGCCATACAGGGGTGCTGCAGTCCCTTATGTGACTCTGCTCAATGTCCAAGCCACAACTACAGTGGTGTGGCCAGGAGACATGCAGCACAGGTGGGCAGCAACCTACAATACCAACAAGACTTGTCTGTGGACAACTCAGGAGCCAAATCAGGCAAGCTCTCACCTTTCTCTAAAATGCTAAAGTGAACATTTATTAAAGATAAGAATTTCCACTCATATTAATGATTGTGTTAATATTCTGATTAAAATCCTTCAATACCTTCCTATCACCCTCATGAAAACAGGCAGGTCAGGGCTCAGAGAACAAGAGCCCAAAACATGGCATCTTGGCAATTAAGAAATCAGCATATTACAGTGATGCAGACACATCAATGTTTATAGCAGCCCAATTCACTATAGCAAGATTGTGGAACCAACCTAGATGCCCTTCAATAGATGAAAGGATAAACAAACTGTGGTACATATACACAATGGAATATTACTCAGCCATAAAGAAGAATAAAATTATGACATTCGCAGGTAAATGGATGATGTTGGAGAGTATCATGTTAAGTGAAATAAGCCAATCCCAAAAAACAAAGGGCCGAATGATTTCTCTGATAAGTAGTTCATGACACATAACAGGGGTGGGGGGAGGTAGGGGAGAATGAAGGAAGGATGGCTTGTATAGAGATAAGTAAGGGGAGGGGATGTGGAAGGAAAGATAATAGAATGTGACAAATACCATTATACTATGCATATATATGAATATGCAAATGGTATAATTCTACTTTGTTAATAACCAGAAAAATGATAGTTGTACTCCATTTGTGTACATTGAACCAAAAAAAATACCGAATTAATTAAAAAATTTAAAAAAGAAAGAAAAACACAGAGGTGAGGTTACTGTGACCTTACTTCTATCATTCCCCCTTGAAGGAAATTCTCTAACCTAGCTCTTCTGAAAGTAGGTCAAAGACCCCCAAGTTACTGGTATCATGCCCCATACTCAGAAAGAAGGAATGTCATACAGAGGTACAGAAAAAAATCTGAACAAATGGGCCTTGCTGAGTCCTACTCACCCAGTTTATAACCATTAGAGTATACTTTTTGCCCAATCATACTTCTAAACAACTGTTCATTCTTCATCAGACCTAAGCATAAATATAGTTTTCTCTGAGTCTCTGGGCCTTTATTATTAAAGGTTCCTATGTGATATAAAATAAAACTCTTATGCTTTTCTCTTGATAATCTGTCTCTCATTGGGATCAACTTATTGGGTCCAACCATGAACCTTTGGGTGAGTGAGAAATGATACTACTTTTTCTCCCCCATAGACAAAATAGTTAGCATTGTCTACAAAACCCTATAAGATAGCATCCTGCCATCCTTTCTCTCAATTCATCTACATGTGCTAAGGGGTCATTTTTTCTCCTACCTCATATCCTTCATTCCTTCTCTTTCACCAAACTAACTCCTACTTGATCTTCATATCTTAAGCCAAAAGTCACTTCTTCAAATCCTTTCTGCATCTGGTAAATCTCCTAAGTCTGAACTTCACAATTCTTCTTAGTTCAGATCTATCACATTTAATCAATGTTTCTCTTCTTTGCAAGATCATGATTTTTTAAATTTTTTTTATATTTTCAGTTGTAGATGGACACAATGTCTTTATTTATTTTTATGTGGTGCTGAGAATCAAAACCAGTGCCTCACACATGCTAGGCAAGTACTCTACCACTGAGCTACAACTCCAACCCAAGATCAAAATTTACCTGAGGCAGGTATGTCTGTCTTGTTCAATGACTTATCCTTTCATACTGAAACACAGTAAGTACTCAAAATTATTTATTGATCAATTGAATTCATCTGAACAACAAAATTTATGTGTAAATTATATGCAATGCCCACATAATTATTTATTCTATTTAACCTCTGCCAAACATTGAGCCATTTCACCTTTAATTCTATTCATTTTCTATTGCTTCATTTAAGTTATATATGAGTAGAATCTATTTCTTGTATAAAACTACTGAAATAACTCTGGGGTTTGAGGAGGAGACTGACTTGAAAGGCAGAGGTGGAATGGTTCTAGGGTGATCAAAATTTTCTTTATCCTAAACTAGGTGATCAAGATAAGACTTGCATATTTTATTCTAGATTAATTAAACATCAGAAAAGTCCTACCATTAAAAAGTATTTTAAATATTTATTGCCCAAGCTTGGTTGATTTAATTACTTTTTTATCCTATGATTTCTCTGTCTCTCTGAGAGCCTGGTGCTACTTTTAAAATCGAAGTTAAATTTATATACAGTTAAATGCATAGATATTAAGTGTACAATATAATGAATTTTAACAAATATATACACCCTAATTTATACCCATTGTATTCATGATATAAAATAATTTCATCACACCAAAAATCCCCTCATTCTCTTTGCTGACAATATCTGCTACCTCTGGCATCTACTATTATAAGAAATTTGCTCATTATCTTTTATTATTAATTTGTATGAGTTTTCATACATTATAAATATAATTCCTGTCACATACATGTGTTGTGAGTATATTCTATCTGTGGATTGCCTTTTCATTTAATTAATGGTTCCTTTTGATGTATAAGGTTTATAAATTTTAAATTTTGATAAATTAAAATTCATCTTTTTTTTTTTACTTGTATGGTTAGTGCCATCTTATTTATTTTTAAATTTTTGATCAAATTAACCAGCAAAGTTATCTGGGCCTTAATATTTTTGTGTGGGGGAAAGTTTCTTGACAACTAATTCCATTTCTTTAACCAGTGTAGGGCAATTTCAAATTTCGACTTTTTCATGTATCTATCTTGATATGTTATGTTTGTAATTAATTTATCCATTTTATATAACTTATCAAATTCATTGGCATAAAGTTACCCATAAGATCTTCTCATAATCCTCTCCATAATTACAAGATCTATAGCTATATCCTTTCTATTTCTCTCTTTTTTCCCATGAGCATTCTTAGTAGGGGTTTGCTAATTTTATTCATCTTTTCAAATTACCAAACATTAGCTTTATTTTTTCTATTTTAATGTTCATTTATCTTTAAAATATCTTTAACTTATTTTGAGTTAATTTTGCTCATATTTTTTATGACTTTTTTTTTACAATACCTTTATTTATTTTATGTGGTACTGAGGATCAGTCCCAGTGCCTCACATGTGCTAGGCAAGTACTCCACCATTGAGCTACAACCCTAGCACCTTTTATATCTTCTTAAGGTACAAACTTTGATCAGTGATTTTAAATCTTTTTTTCTAAATGAAATGTTTAAAGTTATACACTTCTCTCTAAGCACTGCTTTGACTACATTCCACAAATTTTCATATGTTTATATTCATTACTATTCAGTACAAAATATTTTCTAAATCCTCTTATATGAATTCTTTGATTCATAACTTTTTCAGAAAATAACCCCTCAAACATTTGAAGCATTTTTCACATATCTCATTATTATTGATGCCTAATTTAATTCCATTGTGATTAGAAATCAAACACAAATCTAAATGAGTTCTATCTTTTGAAATGCATTTAAACTTTTCTCTACCCCAAACAATGGTTTGTCTTGTTCCTTTGCCTGGTTTTAAATGGGCTTATTTGTCTTTTGTTAATTAGAAGTTTTCTCTATATAGTCTTAATGCTACACTTATCTGATACATATTT
Organism: Glaucomys volans; assembly: GCA_020662805.1. Classification (NCBI taxonomy): domain Eukaryota; kingdom Metazoa; phylum Chordata; class Mammalia; order Rodentia; family Sciuridae; genus Glaucomys; species Glaucomys volans. The sequence continues at coordinate 446,184 of JAJEJO010049623.1, forward strand.
GCTATTCTTTATATAGTTGTGATAGTACACTTGTCTGATATATGTTTGCAAATATTTTCTCACACTTTATAGGTTGCCTTTTCATGTGTGTGTATGTGTGTATGCGCACACTGAGGGTTGAACCAGGGGCACTGAGCTATGTTCCTAACCCTTTCTTTATATCTTTGAGAGTTTATTAAACAATTGAGAGAGAATAATGAGAATGAGGCCTCATAGAATGAACTGAGAGGTTCTTTTTCAAAATTGTTTTAGCTATTCTGGTCCCCTCAAGTTTCCTTAAGAATTTCTGGATCAGTTTGTCAATTCCTACAAAGAATCCAGATGGGGTTCTATAGGGATTATATTAAATCTGTATACAAATTTGGGGAGCATTATGAAAAATTAACAATATTAAATTGTTTAACCTGTGAATGTTTATATCTTTATATATTTTAGATCTTTAATTTTTTTCAGCAGTGTTTTGGTTTTCAGAGTATGTGTTTTGTACTTTGGTTAAATTTATTCTTCTTTTTATGTTACTGTAAATGGAATCATTTTCTTAATTTTATTTTTGACTTGTTCATTATAAGTATACAGAAATACAATTAACTTTTACATATTTATCTATATCTTGCCAAACTCGCTCAACTCATTTATGTGTTCTAATAATGGTTAGTGATTCCTTAGGATTTTCTAAATAAAAGATCATGTCATCTGTCAATAAAGTTTTACTTCTTCCTTTCCAAACTGGATGGCTTTTATTTTCTTGCCTGATTTCTCTGCCTTTAACCTCCAATACAATGTTGACTAAAAATGGCAAGAGCAGATATCCTTAACTTATTCCTCATCTTAGAAATCAGTCATCTACAATTATATATAATGTGAACTATGGGACTTTGTAGATGCCCTTTATCAGACAGAGGAAGTTTCTTTCTATTCCTAGGTTTTGGATATTTTTATCTTGATAGAGTATTGGATCTTATCAAATGCTTTTTCTTTATCTTTTGAGATGATTGCAAAATTTTTGTTTTTATTCTAATGATAAGTGGTCATATTCTAATTGATTTCAGATATTGAAATAAGCTTGCATTGCTTAAATAAATTCCACTTTATGGTCCATATATTTATTTTTTTCATGTGCTGCTGGATATGGTTTGCTAATTTTGTTGAAAACTTTGGTGTCTAAATTCATAAGAGATATTGTTCTGCAGTGTTCTTTTTTCTGATGTCTTTGTCTGATTTTGGCTGACCTTATAGAATGAGGTCTCATAGAATGAATTGAGGAGTCTTCTCTCCTATTATTTTGGAAGAGTTTGAAAAGGATTACTTCCATCCTTTTCTTCCCACCACCCTCTTCATCCTTCTCCTTCTTGTGGTACTGGGAATTAGAAACTCTACCACTTACTTACATCCCAAGACTTTATTTTGAGACTCAGTTTTACTGCGTTGTCAAGGACAGCCTTGAATTTATGATCCTCCTACCTCAGGCTCCATGTCACTGGAATTGCATGTGTGCACCATAGTGCCTAGCTATCCATTTTTCTTTAAATATTTGATAGAATTCTTCTATAAAACCATGTGGTTTGGGGCTTTAATACGTAGGTGATTTATGGATTGTTGCTGTCCATGTGCAGTTTTCAAATTGTATTTTTGCTGATCTTGGTGCAGTGTTCTGCAACTACCAGTTAGACCAAGTGCTATGGTCTATTTGTGTTTCCCCCACATTCATATATTAAAACCTAATCACTAAGGTGATGGTATTAGAAGGTGGGTCCATTGGGATATGATAGTTCCCACAAGATCTGCCTTTCTGGGTAGGCTTAATGCCTTCATTAAAGAAGGCTGAGGGAACATGTTATATTTTTTGTCCTCTGCCATGTGAAAACACAGAAAGAAGGTTATATCTATGAAGCAGAGGACCCTCACCAGACATTGCTTTTGTTGGAACTTTGATTTGGGATATACCAGCCTCCTGAACTGTGAATAATACATGTTTATTGTATATAAATTACACAATCTAAGGTATTTTGTTGTAGCAGCACAAATTGACTAAGACACTAAAGTGTGTTCACTGAGTGTTGTTCAGATCTTCTGTGTTCTTACTGATTTTTATTTTTGGTTGGTCATGTCAATTACTGACAGACATTAAATTTTCCAACTTTTTTTTCTATTTTCCCTTTAGTTCTATGAATTTTTATTTTGCTTATAGTTAGGTTATGTTATTAGACAGATTTACATTTTAGCATTTATCATCATAAAATGTCCCCTTTGTCTCTGGTAAAACTTGTAGTCTACTTTGTCTTGAAAAAGTCTGCTTTACCTATATTGGTAGAACTACACCAGCATTTTTATGCTTCCTTACACATTTTCTTATTATTTCTGTTGATGGTCAAAACTCCTAGAAGATATGCTTAGATTAGTCCATAAAATTTGTTGAACAGTGATCTATATTGGGTTTTATTTTATATGGTACTAGTCAGGTCTTCAGAACATAGGATCTCCTATACAGGAGAATAAGATTTCCAGTCAATGTCTCTCTTTAGGCTCTGCTAAGTTTAAAATAGTGAATAGAACTACTTATCTGATAATACTTGAATAATGTTTCCTTAATAATAATGTATCTTTTATCAAGATATAAAGCAAATCTATATGGATAACATACAGATGAATTGTGGTGGCATTCAAAACCACAAAATTAGGGGCCATAGCAGTTGTTTTCTTGCTGCTAGTTATTTTCAACAATTATCATGATTTGGGGAGATTAGTGTCCAAAAAAGTGATTCCAAATTTTAATTTTGATGCTATCTAATTTGTTTTTATTTTGTTGCTTGTGCTTTTGATGTCATATCTTCCCTAATCCAAGATCATTTATACCTATTGTTTCTTTGAATAATTTTAGAGTTTTATCTCTTATAATTAGATCTTTGATTCATTTTAAATTATTTTCTGGTACAGGAGGTCCAACTTCATTCTTTTGCATGTGAATATCTAGTGTCAGCATCATTTGTTGAAAAGACTATTCTTTCCTCTTTTAGAATGTCTTTGATCCTTATAAAAAATCAGTTTACTGTGCATCTGAGTTTATTTCTGGACTCTCAATTCTATTCCAGTGATCTATATGTTATCTTTATGCTGGCACCACATTTTGTTAATTTGAAATTAGGAAATGTGCAGCATCCAACTATGTCCTTCCTTTTCAAGATCATTTTGACTATTCTGGGTCCTTTGCATTGCCACATAAATTTTACGATAAGCTTTATTAAATTCCAAAAAGAAAATATCATTTGTGTTTTTGATAGGAATTGCAATGACTCTGTACATGAATTTAAGGAAAATTGACATCATAAGAATATTAAGTCTTCTAATCTGTGATCATGAAATGTCTTTCTATCTACTTAGGTCATTTAAAATTTCTTTTTAAAATTTTTTTATTCCATTGTGTATATATACCACAGCTTCTTTATCCATTCATCTATTGAAGGACATCTAGGTTGGTTCCACAATCTAGCTATTGTGAATTGAGCAGTTATAAACATTGATGTGGCTGTGTTACTGTAGTATGCTAATTTTAAGTGTGTATAATGAATCAAAATGCAATCTGTAAAAATAAAAAATTAAAAAGCTTTTATTAGGGTATTAGTGTTATAAATAGTAGTGTATTTCTTTGACATATTTATACATATGTGGAATTCCTTAAACAATATTTTGTAGTTTTCAGAGTATAAATTTTATACCTCTTTTGTTAAATTTATTTTATTCTTTTAAGAGGCTCTTATAAATGGTCTTTCTTAGAGAGTGTTATTTTAATGGAAATTTTCACAAAATGTTTTTTCTTTTAAATTCAGGTTAGAAGTTTGGAAGTCAGAAATGATTACAAGCACAGAGTCTCAGTTTTAGCTTACCCATTGTGGAGGGTTGCTCAGACAAGGCAATGTCCTGTCATATCTAAGTGACTTGGAATACTCCAAGTTGCTAAGAATGTCAATAATACTCTTCTTGCACAGCACCTAATCTACAGATTTGCAAAGTAGGTGAAGTATGTGTTGGGTCTCTTTCCTTAAAGTCTCAAAGTTCTCCAGAGTTCTCTTAAGGTATGCCAGCTCTCCTAATATTCCTTGTTTACCAGTCTTGTCTTTGCTGACCAGGACCCTGAATCCCTCACTCTCAACTACTTACCTATCTACTTCCCACTTCAAGTTTCTGAAAGATTATATTTTTATTATCATAGAAGTCAGCCTATTAGAGCTAAACGTATTATCTTCTCAGAGACAGTGGTAGACTGATAAAAGGATGGTAGGGACAGAAGATATGGCCACAGATGCATCCTCATAGCTTCCAGGGGTATGGAAGAGCTTAGGAAAAGGTGTAATCACATGCAGATGAGAAATCCAGGAATAAGGTCAAGGACAAATGGTCACAAACAAGGGTCAAGGAAATAGCCATTGATGGAGCTGGCTGAGATGTCATCAGGGGTGACGATTATGGTAGTATCAATAAACACAATAGTCTCTGACTTGAATAAAGGTCAGAAGTCAGAAATGGAGCCAGGCCTGAGACATTAGCAAGAAAACTGGCATTAATTCAGGTCTCAGATGTTTCCCTTACCATCAATACAGCATCTTCCCCTTGAAGTTGCCTTCCAATTTCTTAAAGGATCCCACCTTTTAGTGCCAGTGTTTGCTCAGAAAAGCAGAATCATTAGGAGATATTTATACCTATCTCTATCACTCTTTCCCTATTTCTCTATCTCTAGCTATATATATTTGTAAAAATACATAAAGTTTGAGAAATTGGATTAAATAGCCCATGTGTGGCTGCTGCTTGTGAATCTGGTTTAGGAACCTAAACTCTAAGGACTGGCAGTCAGCAAGGAAAAAAGAAAGATGAAGTAGGGAAAACAATAATAAACTGAAGTCTGCACGGTTGAGCTGAAATCTACAAAGATGAACTGGAACCATGGTGAACTTCCATCAAAATTTTAAGTCTACAAAATTGATCATGAAGATTTCCTGCAGAAACTGGCTTCCTACATCTCAGAACGGAACACCTGACTGTTGCAGGAGTGGGAGGAGCTATGCCACCCTACACCAACTGGGTGAGACAGCAGCAGAGAGTGAACCTTCATGAGCTACAACAGCATTTCATACTCTACATTGATAATTGAAGAATATGAAGAAGATGGCTCTACTTCATTTGTATTTTCCTCATCTCATACAACATACATCCTGTGGTCCATAGTAACCCAGAACTACCCAGGAATGGAAAGTCTGGGGAGATATAGTTCTAGCTTAACTAAGTTGAAACAGATCTACAATGTTTGTGTATTTGTCAGCTTTCCATCACTATAATAATGCACCTGAGATAATTAACTTATAAAGAGAAAAGGTTTATTTTGTCTCAGAGTTTTGGAGGTTACACTCCATAATCAATTGGATCCATTACTTTTGGGCCTGTGGTGAGGTGGCACATCATCATGGGAGCATGTGGTGGATTAAAACAGCTTACCTAACAGCCAGGAAGCAAAAAGAGGAAGAGGAAAGGTAGAGGGTTCCTCAATTCCCTTTGAGAGTATTCCCCAAAAGACCTAAAGACCTTCCACAAGGCCCTTCCTCTTAAAGGTTCCACCTCTTCCCAATAGTGCCACCTAGGGTCCAAGCCCTTAACACATGGGCATTTAGGGGACATTCAAGATCCTAACTATAGCGGCTTACCAACACAGATCATGTTTTGCAGTAAAGAATGACTCTTTTTCTAGGAGCGGTTGATGTCACATTTTCAGAAAAGAATTCCCTCTATATAGAGTTCATGTTCCCAGTAAATGGGTAGGAGTTACTTCAAACCTTTCTAACACATGAATCTTGATAGCTGAAATCTCAACTGAAGCTTTGAGATATTTTTTTACTTAATAAGCTACCTTAAAAGACTGAAGGAATAGAGCTAAAAGAACAAAGTTTCTCAGTCCAATGACATAAAATGGGTCTTTAAATCATAAGGCTAGCCCTTTATATTTTCAAGGAATATGGTACAGGCTTACACATTTTTACCACAAACTTTCCTACTATGAAATTTGCTCTAAGTAATGGGAAATGGAGAAAGTGAAGAGGAAAGGGTTGCTTAATGTATATAACTGGTCTTCCTTAAAGTATGGGACCACAGTGCTAACAATGTCTTTTTAACAAGCAAAGATACATGGAATAGTGGGAATATCTATGCCTCCTTAAGGCAAATAAATCCTCTTCCTTCAGGTATTGATTTAGGATATGTTTACACTATAAAAAGTAACTCACTAAGCACTAGCCGTTTAATTTTCTTGCTCATTTTGTTTATGATCATTGTTAATGAATGGAAGTAGAAATACACAATAAAAAAAACTAACAAGAAAATCACAGGCTTTGGATAGTTATGTAAAAGTAGTTTAGAGTTTGAAGAAATCCCAAGAATGAAAAGAATTGTAGGTTAGCCTTGAAAATTGTCAACTGCCCTAGGCCAAACATGATTTATGTGTGCAGTAAAGGATTCAGTTTGTTTCCTGTTATGCCCTGGCATTCGATCTCTCTTCTAGTAACTGTGACATCTCCCTTCCATACACATAAACCCATCCCTGTCACTAGCAAATTTGAAAGAGAAAAGCAAAGTTTTGCAATGTGTAGATCCTAGTAAGTTTTGTATGCTTATTTTCAAGAAATGATTTGCATGATTTTTCCCAATAAACTACAAACCTTGGTATTCTACAAACCTTGGTATTATATATTCTGGGATTTTCCCCCGAGGGAAAAATATTTTCTTAAATACAAGTAAACAAGGACATGATTTATTTATTAAAGATAGAAAACATTCTTCATCAAAATCTGTAATCTAAACCTTTTTTCTGGAGTAAATAGGGTAACCAAATACCTTAATTTTCTTTTACTTCTTTGCTACATAATTCTCCTTGTTAGTAACCCCTTTGGAACTGGAATGCCCTATATTCTTAATGACTTGCAGAGCCAGATTTATCCCTCTAGTTTCATTCCTGTTGAAATCCCATTGGAGAAGATGGCCTATTGTTACATTTCCACTGCAAATTGCACACCTGATATTTCAGGATATTTAATAATTAAGTGAGCACCCTGACTCCTAACTACGAAGTGATTTCACATCAATTGACAAAGTTTATTAGGCTATACTTTAGATCTAACAGCTTTCAATCTAAGACAAAAAGGTGCCAGCACCCATTCAAAGAATTAGATGGAGGAAGACACATTGAAATTAGTATGGATTGGAGAAAATCAGGCAATAACAGTACAGGTCATCTCTAAATCTCTCTTATAATTGAGAACTGAGAATACTATACACAGTGATAGGGGACACTTGTCCTCTCTTTGTGATATGTGTCATGTATTGTTACCCTGGCCTGAATTTTACATACCTATTTTGATCCAGTATTAGTGTGGTGGGATTGTTTGTGTTATCTCATTATGCAAATGCAACATCTTGTGAGAAGTAGATGATTCTTAACTTTATAAAATTCACAGTCTAAATACTGGGCTAATGGGAAGTCAAGGATGGTTAGAATTAGCAACCAGGATAGTAGCCTTTCTAAGCTGATGCTAAATCCATACTGACTTTCCCCTAATAGTTCCTCCATGCCTGATTATTTTCACCCTCTATTGGAAAACATACCTCTGAATTTTATTTAGGTCTCAAGTAAGAGATTCTGAGTCAGTTTGTGGGATTTTGCTAAAAAGAGCAAAACTTGACCTTATATATATTTTTACCATTAGGAGCAGTAGCTGTAACAGTTGTAACCTTTTCTGCTATCAATATGATACACATGAGGATATCACTCCACTGAAATTTTAACGAAGACAACTTGATCCCCTCCAAAGAACCATTTCTATCTTAATTTTGTAGAGTTCAGAACTTATGCTTTCAAGAAATGATGTTTCAAGGTTCTCATATAATCAGGAATAAAATTGGTTTGATAATCATATTGCTCTACGATAACATTCTGAATATTTGTCCATACAAATTCCACTTACTATTAAGATAAGCAGTTACTGGTTTTGAATTTCCTTTTACCAGAAAATCATTGTTTATTTTTAATTGAAGTTTGAAAGAAACTTTCAGCTTATAGACTACAGACACTTTAATAGAATTCAAGTAAGTAATAGGGAGACCACATTCATCTTCCTTCTTTATACCAAAGAGAAGAAAATATACTAAAAAGAGGTCTGGACCCAAAACTGAGTACTGAGCCCAAATATTTTCAGATTCAGTTGTGCTACATCTAGTTACAACCTTAAATAATCCAAATTCTGTCTGTGAGTATGAGTTTTCTCATCAGGAAAATGGGGAATGGTTTTTGTTTGGCCTACTTCTCTATTTTTTTGATGCCTTAAACAGGAATGTGAATGTACTTTGCCAGCCACAAAACATCATTTGAAGCTAAAATTTTAAAATGTGAGGCTGCCCATTGGTGACAAAGCTATTGAAAGTCAGGAACACCTCATGATGAACAATTCTCTCACTATGATTTGATCTAAATCAGTGATTCTCAACCCCAACTGCATAAGTACTAATATATAGGACCCAGCACCAGTGACTGTCATGTCATTTGTATATGACGTAACCTGGGAAGATTTTTAAAAACAACTTAGATGGTTCATAAGTACCACCAAGTTCAGGAAACACTAAAAATATTGTTGAGTAAGGAGTTTGGATGCCTAGTTCCTGCCTACACCTTGTGCTATCTAACTTAAATGATGGTCTGTAGAGATATCCTTCCAAAGCTTTACTGGATCCAGTTGTAGGAGGAGAAACACTGACACAGGATTAGATAACCTACATATGAACCCTGGAAGTGTCATGTTTAAGCTATGTGACTTCAGGCAATTCATGACTCTGTCAGTGACCGTAACAATAAGATAACTAGCATTTATTGCAAACTGACTGTAGTAGACTAATAATTTGACATGATAAACACATCCAGTCTCCAATAACAACATTATTATTTCATAGGAATGAGAAAATTGGGTCTTGGTCCTATCAAGTGACATATCCAGTTTTTTTCTTCTTTGCAAAATTATTATAACAATAACCATACATAATGATCAGACAAAACAATATACACAAAAGTTATTTGTAAATTATATCATTTACATGAATGCAGTATACATATAGGGGTATGAAAAAGCATGAGATTTAGCTTCAGAAAGTTTTGAGTTTCTATCTCAGTTCTGTTCTCATAATAGCATGACAACCTTAAGCAGTATACTTAGCATCCTTTTGACTGTGTTTTTAAAACCATATAATGGAAATAGTAACATCTCTTTTGGCAGGATTGTTGTAGATTACTGATAATGTACTTAAAGTGGAAAACATAGTGCCTGGCACTACAGCTCAATAAAAGCAGCTACTGTCATTTTCAAACATTCACATCTCAACTGATCAGGTGGTTCCTTTTCTTAAATTTGAGATTGAGTGCTCTCAAATCTGAAATTTATTTGTCTTTTTTGTTAGTATTATTGGAGTATATTTCCCATATTTTCATCCTGGATTTTAAATTGTTAAGGTTGGGTTTTGGCTCTGTGTATACTACATGTAAATGCCTTTTGGTTTATTTCTATATGCATTTAAACAGAGCCTACCATTCGGCTGATCCTTTATCAGGAAGAATAGACAAATGGCACATCTCTACTTCCACTGTAGCAGAATCTGGAAAATCAGTTCACATTGGCCACCTACTTATCACTCTGGGCTGTTTGATTCTCTATTGCCTTCAGGACCAAGTGTAAACTCCTGGGTGTATTTATAATATTACTGTCTCTCCTTGAACTTGCCCTATCTTCCAGTCATAGTAAATTTGCTCTTCATGGAAGACATTACACTCTTCCATACCTGTATAAATTTTCCACACTCTTCCTTTTTCCTGGAACATTCTTCTTTCCTTGTCTTAGCAAATAAACACCTAACTCCTCCCAGCTTTACCACAGACTTCACCTGCTCTGTGAGGTCTCCTTGAACTCTCCCAGACTGGACTGCATGCCTTCACAGCACCTGCACCAACCTTCTTATGAGCACACTGCCCTGGAAATATAGGCTTACAAATCTAGAATGTGGACTACAGCTTGTGCCTTATTTATCTTTAAATCCTTAGTATCCTGGAACAGTACCTCATTCAATGGATTTGTTGAACAACTATATGAAAAAAATAAAAATGAACTTGTAAAAATCATGTGCAAAATTCACAATAAATAGACTTCAAGCGAGGGCATAAGGACCTTCCTTTCCTATATATGAAGTGAATAAACCTTGAGTGGAAACTTTTGAAGACACTTATTTGGAGGAGTTTCTCCTTTTCAATTACTTTCTGATTGCTAAGTGTGCTATGGGCAGTTGATACCATTAGACAAGTGACTTTTCAATCTGGAGTATTATTATAATATGCTCAAGGTTCAGTTTAAGATTTACATTATTTTAAAAAAAGAATAAAAATATAATTCTCACCTTAAAGTCTATTGATAAACATCCTGGACTGGACTCAGGTGACCCACCTCCTGGTACTGGCTCAGCAACTAGCTTAGACAGATCAATTTACTTTTCTGGGTTTCAGTTGCCTGCAAATGAGAGATTTGAAAAAGATGATGTCTAAGTTCTTTGTCAGCTCAAACATGCAATAATTGTATAAAGCCATGCTCTGAAAAGAAGGTTGGTGTCTTTTCCATTACAAAGCATTTTCTGCCTTGGGTATTGATTCTGGCTTCATAAAATAAACCGAGAATCTCTTAAATATCATGAATGCAGAGGTGGATGTTCCTAGTAAAAGATGATGTTAAAGCAAGAGAGAAAGAGTCAAGGTGGAAAGTGAGGTTTGTGACTCAGCCTCTCTTTTCTCCCTCTATCTTCACACTGTCCTATTTATTTTTTAGGGCAAGAGATGAAAGTAGGTTGGACTAGGAGGGGGATGGGAAAAGGGGCATTCTGCAGCTGCAGTTTCCTTTCATGTCCCCCTTAAAGCCAGTGGAGGTGGAGGAAATGCTAATTGAGGTGGGATGACTTCAGATGAGCCTGAGGGTCCTAAACCCTTTCATCTCCTTTTTCCCTCTGAACATTTAAAATCTGCATAATGACAAACAGCAAGTCTGCAATCCTGAAAGGGATGGACTGAGCATTTTCTGCTCAAAAACTGTGCTTTCTAGACTCTGGGATGGGGCAGGGGGTTGTGGGGAGGAGATTGAGGAATTTTCTGCCTCTCTTCCAGATGAAAAGGACTTTGGTATCTGTATTGGTGGTTTGACAGATGTGAAGGTATAAATACCTGTGATTGAGAAAGCAAATGAGAGGTTGATTCGTCCTAAAAGAAATGGGAATTGCACTCTCTGACGAATGCAGCATGACTTGGGAATGTCTGATCAAGTCCCCAGAAGGTTCTAATGGGATTCTCTCCTTCAAGAACTTTTTTTAAGCCCTAAGGACCTGTCATACAAGGCTATATTCTGCTGATTGCATGTGCTGCTGAGGTGGTTAACAAGTAGCTCTTAGCAGGCAGGAGTTTTCAGTTGTTTCAGCACTTCCTTACCTCTTAGCTTCTTTCCAGGGTGTTTGGGTTTGGAGTTGTGTTTTGTTTTGGAGAGTGTATGCAGTAAATGGGTGGGGTGGTCTCCGAAAAAGACCTTCCTCATTTCGAATTCCCCCATTATATTGGGGAGCTCATCCAAAGAGGAACCTTTAGCTTTACCATATATGTGATTATGGTTGTTTGTAATGATCTTTGTTGCAAATGATTAACCTTGACTTCTTCACCCCAGATTGCATTGGCACCTTATTATTAGCAAAGTGTCTCTATTTCAAACCCTAATTTCCCTGCATTTATAAACATGGCATCTGGACAAATGCTGCAGTAAGTAAGCAGAGTCAGTGGACACATCTTCACTCTCCCCAGCACACCAGCTCCCTCTGTGGGGTTCCTAGGACTAATGAGTTAGCTTCTAAATGACTTTTAATATTCTCTTTTGTCTGACCAATTTCCCCTAACTTTAACATTCTATTTCTTTATTTTCTTGTTAAGTACTAAATTCACACAGAAAAAAATGGAAAAGGTACAAGACTATTTGGGAAAAAATTCTCCCTCTTACTATTTCCCAACCAAACATCCACCCTCGCCCCAAGAGGTTACAACTGTTACTGGTTTCGTCTAAATCTTTCTAAAAACATTCTGTACTTATACAAGCAACTGTGTACACAGGTTATTTTTACTCCTTTAAAAACTCCAGTGGTAGTACACTGTGCACACCTGGACTCTTGATTGATTTATGTTTCATAGAACTTTTTCCATCATTAGCCCATATACACATACCTCATTCTTTTTTAAAACACATGCATGGAATTTCATGAAATGTGCTGTAATATTTTGAACCAACCATAAGGATACCTTCAACTTTTAGAAATATGTGCAAATAAGATATTGTTAGAAGAGCACAGTTTCTCTTACCATATTCAGGTAAGTTAGGCTGTATTTGTGCTACATCCAGGGACATTAAGTGTGGTGCTGAACTTCCCCATAGGCTGAAGTCTGCACACTTCTCACCACTACCACCAGATCCTTCATACTTGAGAACCATTTTGTTTTCTCCAGTAATAAGACTAGATCTCTAACCTTTCAACCTAGATTATTTTATTAATAATATTGCTTATATATAATTCTGGCAATATGCTCTGGGAATGATAAGAATTTGTTTCACTATTTGCAGGCCACTTTAGAATGTGACAAGTTACTAGTTGTAGCAGCAAGTAATTTCCATGCTACCCTAGTCCCTAATGTTACATGTGTGTGTCATCAGGCATGTCCTCTATACACATATATCATAGGTTACCAATTGTGTACAACCAGAGAAATGAAAAGTTGTACTCCATTTATGTACAATTGAAATGCATTCTGCTGTCATGTATGCCTAAATAGAACAAATGAAAAAATGTAATTAAAAAAGAAATCACTAGAGCACACTGGTTAGAAAGCATAAACTTATTTTAGGAGTTTGATGAGAATATTGTCTGTATTAAACAGTGGTTACTGATTCCTTTATATAGGAATCAGTACAGAGGACCAAGACTGAGCTTCCCAGGGCAGGGACCATCTATTTTATTTATCTTGTTTCTTTCAATGTCTGCCAGGGTGACTGGCATCTGGTAAGCATTCACTATAAACTTCAAGATTTGAGTATTTGGAAAATTATTAGAAAAGATAAATCATGCAGAATTTTACATAAGGTCCTTGTATCCATCTGCCAGGATTTCATCAGAAAAGCAAAACCACAAGCAATTATGCAGAATAAGGGATTTATTATAGGAATCTGACCTCACATAATCAAAGAAGCTGACTAAATTTTTGTGCAACTGTTGCTTCTACACCAAGTGTAGTCAGTAAGAAAGGTAGTTGTGAAGAAAACAAGGACAAGGAGTAGGGGAGAAAAATAACCTGGAATTCACAAGGACAATCTAGAGCCTGTGTTGGTCCTTAATTGCTCCCAAACCTCCAACTTCAAATCTGCAGTGACATGAAGGAGAGTCTGATGCCCCTAATCATAAAACTGCACATCTAAGGGGAGCACATAGTTGAAATTGGAGGAACTGAAGATTTGAACAATGTCCCAAAAGCTACATACAGTGGTCCAGGAGTTGGAGAAACTATAATGGATCTAGCAGGAGCTGGAGGAGTTCTGATCCTATCTGCTGCTTCACGTATATGGAAATTACAACAGTCCCTGATCCCTGCACTGTCCTTTCAGGTATAAAGATGAATGTGGATACACTAATACAAACTATAGTAAATGTTTTCAAGTATGTGGAGTAAACAGTGCACGCATATTTTTGGTGGGACTGCAAATTAGTGTAACAAGTCTGGAAAGAAGTAGTGAGATTCCTCAAAAAACTAGGAATGGAGCCATGATATGACCACTCCTTGGTATATATCCAAAAGATTTAAAATCAGCATATGGATGCAGCCACATCAATGTTTATATTGCTGCAATTTACAATTGCCAAGCTATGGAACCAACATAGGTGTCCATCAACAGACAAATGGGCAAAGAAAATGTGGCATATACAACACAATGGAGTTTTATTCAGCTATAAATAAGAATGAAATTATGGCACTTGCTGGTAAATGGGTGGAACCAGAAGTCCCAGATCTAATGTTTTTTCTTCATATGCCAAAGCAGACCAAAATAAGGGGAAAAAAAGAAAATGGGTGGGTTCATGAAAATAGAAGAAAGATCAGTAGAATAGAAGAATGGAATTGAGGGGGAGAGAAAGGATCAGAGAATGGAAGAATGGTGGAATGAATCTGACCACACTTTCCTATGTATATATATGAATATACCACAGTGAATTTCACCTTTATGCATATCTATAATGTACTAATTAAAAAAAAATACAAATAAATAGAAGCAAGATTAATAGAGTAGAGGTAAGTAGGGGAAAGTAGGAGGGGAAGGAAAAGGGAACTGAATTGGAGCAAATTATAGTCTATGCTTGTATAATTATGTCAAAAAGAAACCCAATATTATGTATAACTATAATGAATAAAGAAGAATATGCATGCTGCTTCACTTCCACTGTCCAATCTTACCCAAAATATCTCTTGTGACCCAAGTTAACCAAAAACTATGCAGAGACAGAAATTCTGGGGAACATAGTCCCAGGTTAGCTAAGTTGACGGAACAAATCTACTGTCAATAGTGTTAGCTTTCTTTGGCTATTACTCAAAATTAGTTTCTCCAAAAGGAAGCATTAACAGAATTTAAATTAGCCTCTTAATTTAATCTTCAATATCTACAGAAAGGTGAAGAATAATTGTGTACCTTTTCCACTGCTCCCCAAAGACTGTAATTTTTATGCTCATGGGAAATCCAAGATTTTACTCAGAATATGATGAACAGTTTTCCTGGAAGAATTTTTTTTTTTTTTTTTTTTTACAAACGCAAATGTATTACCTTTAGATTGTATCATAAAGCTCAATTTAGATATAAAAAATAAAGCATGCTTTCCCAATAGTTGCTTCTTCTAATAAGTTTAATCCTTTTTCTCAGCCCATTCAAGGTTAAAAACATATGTTATACATATAACTTGTTTCCCCATTTTTTGAATTTACCTTCATTTTATTCTTCAAGTAATTTTTAAAGCAGAACATCCTGATACATCTCAGAGAATTTATTAATGCTTTAAAAATGAGAGATTTTCAACTTATTCCAAAGTTTCTCAGTTCTATTCAGACACTGGTAGATCGTTCAATTGGACACAATTTTTCACATCTTGTATCCCCACCTTTATTGTGTGACCTGTGACTCTGCAGTTCCTCTGACTAGAGAGAAAAAGTATATTTTCTCACCTCTTGATTTTGGGCTTGGTCATGTTACTTACTTTGGCCAATGACAAATTTGTATAAACAACAGCAGCCAGTTCTGAGCCTTGGCCTTAAGAAACTTTATGCCTTTTGCTTTCCCTCTTCCATTTCTGCCTTTGTATGAGAGGAGCTTCTCCCGGGTAGTGCAATCTCCCTTGCTCTGGGCCTAAGTGTAAGTAAACAAGAAACAAAACTGCTCCAAATGACCCAAAGATCTGTGAAAATAAATGACTGCTGTTTGACACCAATGAATTTTTGCATGGTTCATTACATAGCATTTTTTATGGGAATAAATGTTCTAGTTATCTTTTGCTGTGTAACTACTACCCCCTCACTAAAACAGAAAACAAAACACTTAATGACTTGCACCCATGATCATTTGCCCACAGAACAGTAATTTGAGTAGAGCTCAGCAGGAAAGCCTCCTCACTTCTCTACATGGGGCAGATCAAATGGTGCTAGAAATTCCAGTTCCAAGAGAACTCACTCAAGTGACTGGCAGCTGGAGTTCACTGGGGTCTTTCCACATGTAAATCTCTCCTTCATTTTCCCCACACATGGTGGCTAGGTTCCAAGACTGAGAACCTAAAAAACAGTAAGTAGAAGCTGCCAATTTTTTAGGCCCTGGGCCCAGAAACTAACATAGCCTCATCTCTACCATATTCTTTAGTCATGCATTCAGAGCCCATACTCAAGGGCATAGGACACAGCATCTCCTTGCTGAGAAGTGTCAAAGGATTTTGTTCTAAAACTGCTATAACATTTAACTGATAAAGACACCCTTCTGGACTAAACCCTTCTATGAGAAATGAAAAATACATATCTGTGGGCAAGAAATGAAAATCCAAGAGTGAAAAGTGAAAATGCAGGGAAACACAGAAGAGGTATGCAAGAAATATCACCAATCATACCCATATGTTAGAAGTTTCCCAGTGTCTAATATAGCAACAAGGCAAAAGAAGAGAACAATATTTGTGTGGCCCACTTGGCAATTTGACACATTAAAAGAACTCTGGACCTCAGGATTTGGAGTAGGAATTTGACAAAATAAAATCTGGGTCATTGTGCTGTCATAGGTAGAAAAATAAATTTAGTCAGGTGATCTGACTCTGCCCCTCCTCAGCACTGCCTTAGTGTGACTTCTAGCATATTATTTAACCTCTCTGGATCTCAGGTCCTTCATCTGTAAAATGAAGTGAACAGGGTGGTATTTGAGATTTCTTTCTGTTCTGACGCTGTATGAATCATTGTCATTTTCTTTATGACTCTGACATCTAGATGACAGCCTGGACTTTCTATATTTAACCCTCCAGAAACTATTTTTACTTCATGCCCTCGATAATGAATGGGATTCCTTAGTAAACCAAACCTTACACGGTCTGAGCAATAATGAGTTTCAGAATAATGATGGCCAGGCTGAGTAGGACAGCCACACTGGTGGATGTGCACTCATTTCTTCCTGTAATTTGAGGAAAATGAAAATATCTTTTCTTCCTCTACTTCAGCATAGAAAAAGCATACTAATACTTTCAAAGGGAAGTGTACTAAAAACTAGGGAAACAAAACAAATAATTGGCCCCAAAATAAGTAGTATAAAAATGTCCACTTCCAAAATGCAGGAAATAAAAGAGTTCTGTGCTGAAATCTTCTTATGCTAAATAGCTATCTCCTGCCCCTGTGGTACTATGGATTAAACCTGATACAACTTGGGTTCAAATCCCAGTTCTGCCTTTTAAAACTAGTAACTGGGCTAAGTCACCTAAGCATATTGAGCCTTAATTCCCTCATTTTAAAAACAAGACTAAAGATACCTATTGCTCACATATGTTGTTAGGATTAAATTAGATAAAATAGGAAAAATAACAGGCTACTCATGTTGGGGGTCCTCAAAAGCAGACCTAGAGATAAGGATTCCAGTATCCCTGTTTATTGAGGAAATATAGGGAACACAGCCCAGGAAGTGGGGAAGTGAGAGAAAAGGCAGTCGGCCAATAAACAGCATGATTATTAAGACTGCTACCAGAGTGACTGAAACTTAATTCCCTGGGGAAATTCTACCAACTAGTATAAAACACATGCTTTAGATAATCTCACTTTGGAATGAAGTCAGCTAGGGTATTTAATACATCCACTTCTGTCAGATGTCAACTGAGGACTACTCCTGGGGTTGAGAATTCCCCACATTATAGCCTGTGGTGGTAGGATGCATTGGTCCTCTGGAGAAAGCCCTTGGGCACAGAGACAGAAATACTGGCAGGTGGAAGTTGTCTAGAGTATATAACTATGTAAGGTTTCAGAAGCATGGGCAGGGCATGAATAGCATCTGCTTCAAAACTATTTGCCAAATAGTCATTCCTCTCTTTTCCCTAGTTCCTAATACAAATTGGTAGCCCCAACCTTGATCTCTAATCCTTCAGATTCTTTACTGAGCTTTCAGATCAGAGAGATATTCTTGTTTAATAACTTAAAAGAAACTGTGACTAATACAAATTTACTGGACTTGGGTGGACAAGCTGAAATCATAGACCCTTTTCCCTTCTGCCCTGCTATTCCAGTCTCAGGGTCATGAGCCAGACATAGCTGAACTTCCCTTTGAAGACTGACACCTATAACTCTGTACAGAGCCAGAATACCCCAAAGGAAATTCCCTAGGAATGCCATTAACTTGGCAGGAGAGTTCCCTTTTCATTGTCAAGCACTGTGAAGTCTACCATGCCTTTCATATGTCCACCTTAACACCAAAATGCAAACATCTCTGTCCTCCATTTTCACCACTATTCTCTTAAACATACTATTCTTCCTCTTCTGCTCTATTTGCAACTCTTACCTCTGAACAGTTTAGCAGTGCCTTTTGGAGGTGTTCTATAGCCTCTGACTTGGCACCAAATGCCTTCTCCACCTCCTTCCTTTACTAGAAAAAGTTATTCTCCTTTTTTTCTGTAAGTGGAAACTTTGTAGAATGTTATTTCTGAACCTTTTATCAGAATCCTCTAGGCCTGAACTACATCACTGAACTTATCATGAAATCAAGCAAATTGCTACCACCATAAATTCCTGGTGAGTCAATGTTAAAATATCAAATACAGTCAGGCATGGTAACACACATCTGCAATCCCAGAAGTGTGGGAGGCTGAGATAGGAGGATCACAAGTTCAAGACCAGCCTCAGCAATTTAGCAAGGCCCTAAGCAACTTAGTGAGACCCTGTCTCAAAATTTTTAAAAGGGCTGGAGATGGCACTCAGTGGTTAAGCACCACTGGGTTAAATGCCCAGTCCCAAATTATACACACACACACACACACACATGCCCCCACACACACTCCTGCCCTCCTGTACTTGCATTCTTAGCAAATAATTTTGTTTCCTACTTAAGAAATAAGAGGCCACTGATTAAGACTTCCTTAGATATCCTGTCAGCATTTCAATTCTCATTTTTTTCCCTAGATGTATTGAAGGAGGCTAATCCCTTTGTCTCCCTGTTGTCTGGATCCATCTCTTCCTACCTTATCAAAAATCTTGCTGTCTTAACTCTGCCCTCTATCTCTAACCTTGAAGTTCTCCATCACTAATCAGTCTTTAAGCATGCCAAAGCCTAAATCATCCAAATAAGACTTAGTAAATACAAAATCAAAAATTAACACTCATTCCATTGTCTAAGGCAGAATTTGTCCTTTTCATAGAAAGGTCTGGCCTTTGTCCCTGACTGCTGGGCAATAACCTCTAAACCCTTGGAATTTCTAGAGCGATAGGAATGTCTGTTTTTCAAGCAACCTCCAGGAAGGGGAAACTGAGTTCAACTATGTGGGTAATAAATCAAGCAATTAACCAATTGTATCTGTATAATGAAGCTCCAATAAAAACTCTGAACACCACACCTGGGTAAGCTTCATAGGTTGGCAATTCTCCATGGATATTGTCACACGCCAATACTGAGAGGATAACATCCTGAAAGCAACAGAAGCTTTACATTTGGAAAACTCTATCCTATAAGTCTGCCCTGTAAGTCTCTTTGGCTGATTCTAATTTGCTTCATTTCCATGTAATAAATCAAAACTATGAATATAATAGGTTTCATTGAATTCTGAGTATTTTTAGTGAATTCTTGAAACTGAGGTTGCTTTGGGGAAAACCTCAATATTTCAATTGGTATAAGAAGTGAGGATGATCTTGTATAGACTCTTCCTTCTAAATTTGCAGTTGCAGTCTTAGTATATTTGTGCTACTATAATGAAATTCTATAGCTTGGGTAATTCATAAAGAAAAGAAATTTATTTCTTATAGTTCTAGAGACTGGGAAGTACAAGATCAAGGTACTGGCAGTTTCAGTTGTATGGTGAGGACTGTTCTTTGCCACCAAGGTGCCTTGTTGCTTCATTCTCTAGGGGGGACAAACTAGGTGTCCCCACATGGTGGAAGACAAAAGGGCAAGCAATTGGAATACTGTGTAAGCATCTTTCATAAGGGCCTTAATCCCACTCACAAGGGAGGAGCCTTAATGTCCTAATCACCATTTGAAGACTCTACCCCCTTAATCAGATTTGTTACATCTGAATATTGGAGGGGACACATTCAGAACATAGCAGACCCTAACTCCTTGTAGTTGGGATCAGAAGTCTTGGGCAGACTTGGCAATCTGAAGGACTATATCTTTAATGTGACAGTTTGTTTAACTCAGAGTACCTACATTCTACTTCTGGCTACTATTGATGTTTATTTCCCTCTTTAGGGTTAGATATTTTGAAAGACTTACCTACATAACCTACCTCCATTTCCTTTCCTATTCATTCCTAAATCCACTGCATTCACCAGATCTGTCAGAAAAATTCACCACTCCATTATATATAATAATAATTATATATATATAATATATATATGTAATATATATATTAAATTCTGATTCATTGTACACAAATGGGGCACAACTATCGTTTTGCTGGTTGTACATGAAGTACAGTTGCACCATTTGCATAATCATATATGTACATAGGGTATTGATGCTTGTCTCATTCTGTTATTTTTCCTTCCCACCCCTCATTTTTCTCTATACAATCCATCCTTCCTCCATTCTTGCCTCCCTCTCACCCTGTGTCCACTTATCAGAGAAATCTTTCAGCCTTTGGTTTTAGGGGATAGGCTTATTTCACTTAGCGTGATATTCTCCAACTCCATCCATTTACTGGCAAATGCCATAATTTTAATCTTCCTTATGGCTGAATAATATTCCATTATGTCTATATACTACAGTTTCTTTATCCATTCATCTATTGAAGGACATCTAGGTTGGTTCCACAATCTAGCTATAGTGAATTGAGCAGCTATGAGCATTGATGTGGCTGCATCACTGTACAATGCTGATTTTAAGTCCTTTGGGTATAGGCCAAGGAGTGGGATAGCTGGGTCAAATGGTGGTTCCATTCCAAGTTTTCTAAGGCATCTCCATACTGCTTTCCAGAGTGGCTGCACCAACTTGCAATCCCACCAGCAATGGGGTTGCAACATCCTTGTCAACACCTATTGTTGCTTGTGTACCAGACTTTCAACTATACTACAAAGCAATAGTAACAAAAACGGCATAGTATTGGCACCAAAATAGACAAGTAGACCAATGGTACAGAATAGAGGACACAGAGACAAACCCACATAAATATAGTTATCTCATACTAGACATAGGTGCCAAAAACATACAATGTAGAAAAGATAGCCTCTTCAACAAATGGCGCTGGGAAAACTGGAAATCCATATGCAGCAAAATGAAACTAAACCCTTATCTCTCACCCTGCACAAAGCTCAACTCAAAATGGATCAAGGACCTAGGAATTAGACCAGAGACCCTGCACCTAATAGAAGAAAAAGTTGGTCCAAATCTTCATCATCTCGGCCTAGGACCAGACTTCCTTAACATGACTCCCAAAGCACAAGAAATAAAAGCAGGAATCAATAATTGGGATAGATTCAAACTAAAAATCTTTTTCTCAGCAATCTTTTTCACATCTTTCTCTTCAGCAATGTGAAGAGAAAGCCTACAGAGTGGGAGAAAATCTTTGCCACACACACTTCAGATAGAGCACTACTCTCCAGAATATATAAAGAACTCAAAAAACTTTACACCAAGAATACTAATAACCCAATCAATAAATGGGCTAAGGAAATGAGCAGACACTTCACAAAAGAGGATCTACAAGCAATCAACAGATATATGAAAAATGTTCAACATTCCTAGTAATAAGAGAAATGCAAATCAAAACTACCCTAAGATTTCATCTCACCCCAATTAGAATGTCACCACTCCATTTTTGAAACACTTATCTGTTGACTTCTGTGATACCACATGTCATGATTTCCTTTCTACTTCAAACCACTACTTCTCATATTCCTTTATAGGTACCTCTTCAACTTCCCATATGTGTTGGTATTTTGAGTCTTCCTGGGTGATTTCATCCTCTGATAGTTCTTAGCCCAAAATATTAGCCTTAAACTTTTGCTGTAACTTCACTCAAGCATCAACATCACTACTTGAATTTCAGTTAGTCTGTAAGCTCCGGATCTTATAATTTATACAATGTTATAGTATGAGGACATATAGAGCCTGGAATATAGTAGGCAGTCTATAAGTATTTGGGTGAATTAATGCATGAAATAGTATATTGTGTCTCCTCAGAAAATATGTTTGTAATTGAACTCACAGATCGCTAAACTTACTCCTCCCCTAGAGTTCCCTTATCAATAAACAGTACCACCATTCTCTCAGTTGCCAAAGGTAGAAACCTTGATGGTTATCCTTGATTTTTCTCTCCTCTACCTCTCATCCATCACCAAGATTGTCAATTCTTACTTCCTAAAAATCTCAGATGTATCCACTTCTTTCCTTTTCATAGTCATGGCATTAGTCCAGTCACTATTATCCATCACTAGAGTACGTCAGCAGCTTCCTCACTGTTCTCCCCATTCTAGATCTTGCCCTTCCTACCATTCTTCACACTGCAGTCATAGCAATGCTTCCAAATGCAATGGTGATCATGTCCAATTTTAGGTGATGAGAGTTTCCTATTTCCACTGAAAGCCAACATCTCCACATCTACTCTTGATCTTGCTTTCTTCTATTTATTCCAGTATTTTGCTCCATCAACTACCTCTCTTATATATCTTAAATTTCTCCAACCCTGGTGGTCATTTTTTTCCTATTTATAAAGAAACCCGAGTTCCTCCAAATTCAAAAAAAAATCTGTTGATCTCAGATTCTCTCTATGACAACTATATTATTTCTGTCATTTTGAGTCAACTTTCTTGAAAGATTACTCTAGTACAGTTACTACACTCATCTATATTTCCTCACCTTCAGCTCACTCCTCAACCTACTGCTCCTTCACAAATCCTTGGAAATTACTTATGAAAAAGCCATAAATGATGCCCATGTTTCTTGAGCCAATAGAAATTCCTCTATTATGACACTCGGCCCTTCTCTTCTACACTTAACCTGATGAGCGCAGATTCCTTGCAACTCTTATTATCTTTATTTTGATGTGGTACTTTCTTTCCATTAGCCTCCAAATTCAATTAATTATAAACCTCTGCTAAATTGATATGTAGCATAATTTTAGGGCTTTTCCTTTCCCCTCCCCATGCATCCATATTGCCATTACCCTGATTTAAATTTTTACCATTTCTCAGTTGGTATTGCAAGTCTCTTAATAGGTCTGCTCAGTTCTAGTCTTTCCTCATTAAAAATGCATCCATTCTTCTGCCACAGTCAAAAATGTTATCTATCATGACATCTGACTTCATTACTCTCTTCCTTTAAAACATCAAATATCTCTCCATTGCCTAGAGAATAAAGTTCAAGCTTCTCAGTATGGCATATGAAGACCTCCACCCCAGCCTCTGCTTATCTTACAAGCTCCATCACCTCCTACTTCTTCATCCTTAATAAAACTAAATAGCTTGTAGACACAAGCACACAAACATACGATCTATGCATTTCATTGCATACCTTTGATAATGCTTTTTCCTCTGTCTACAATATTTCTCCTTTTTTCTTTGCTTAAGGGCCTCTTCTCTAAGATTCCATAATACTCCGGAAATACCCTAAATATTATCATTTGCCATTATATTGAAACTACTGATTTAGATACCTGTCTTCCCAGTAGACTGTAAGCTAGGACAGGGATCCTCTCCTCAGCAGTTAGCATAGGGACTGAAGGAAGCTTAGGTCCCAACTTCTTAGGGAGCTGATTATGGAATAGCCAATTCTCTGATAGCTGTTTAGCCTTTAAATCAGGGACTTATTTTTTTCTTTTGAATTGGTGGCTCTTGTAATTGGGAGGAGGATCTTTTGGGTCATCCAGGCTAGTCTTCCCTCAGAAGGCCTCCTACAATAGGAACCAATATAACATGCAGTTAAATATGCTAGACCATTCCGAATTCAGACAACTTTAAGATTTTGGATTTTCCATGATAGCTCTTTATTTTTACCATTAGCTTGCCAGTCTCTGACTTCTGAATTCTCTGGCATGTGCCAAGTTGCCCCCTTTGCTACTGTTTCCATACTTTCTCTCTTAAGCACAGCCCAGCATACTCAACCAAGTTCATCTCTTAAACCCAATGCAGTTTGCATGTGTGTGTTCCTTTCCTTATTCCTTTTGTTTTATTTATTTATTTTTTGGTACTGGGAATTGAACCCAGGGGCACTCCACCACGAGCCACATCCCCAGCCCTATTTTGTATTTTATTTAGAGACAGGGTCTCACTGAGTTGCTTAGGGCCTCGCTAAATTGCTGAGGTTGGCTTTGAACTCGCGATCCTCCTGTCTCAGCCTCCCAAGTGCTGGGATTATAGGCGTGGGCCAC